>CM053770.1:169940154-169972948 GCA_028658325.1 Potorous gilbertii
GAAGGTTATTTTCTTGGGGAACAGATGATTGTGCCATTCCTCTCTGACGAAGAAGACCAATGCTTACCATCAGGTAAAGACATAAGAGTCAAGGCCTCTGTATCCCAAAGATCTGAAATTGATATCCAATGGGCTCAGGCCATAGAAGAGCTCAAAAAGGATTTTGAAGAAAAAAAAGTCTTAACTGTTCTTTAAATGTTTTATAGAATTCACGTGTAAATCCATCAGGTCCTGGAGGTTTTTTCCTAGGAAATTCATTGATGGCTTGTTCAATTTTTTTTTTCTGAGATGGGGTTATTAAAGTATTCAGCTTTCTCTACTGTTTATCTGGCAATTTGTATTTTTTTAAAATGTTCCTCCATCTTAGATTGTCAAAATTATGAGCATACAGTTGGTCAAAGTAATTTCAAATTATTGTTTTAATTTCCTCCTCATTGAATATGAGCTCATTCTTTTCATTTTTTATATTGGTAATTTGTTTTTTCTTTTTTTTAATCAAATTGACCAAAGATTTGTCAATTTTATTGTTTTATTCATAAAACAAAATCTTTGTTTTATTTATTGGTTAAATAGTTTTCTTAATTTCAGTTTTATTAATCTCCCCTTTGACTTTCAGAATTTCTAATTTTATATTACTTGGGGGTTTTAATTTGTTCTTTTTCTAGCTTTTTCAGCTGCCATGCCCAGTTCATTGATCTGCTCTTTCTTTATTGTATTCATGTAGGCATTCAATAATATAAAACTTCCCCTAACAACTGCTTTTGCAGTATCCCATAAGTTTGGTATGTTGTTTCATGGTTGTCATTCTCTTGAATAAAGTTGTTGATTGTTTCTATGATTTGTTGCTTAACATATTCTTTAGTATTAGTTTATTTGGTTTACAATTAATTTTTATTTATCTTTCCATGGAGTTTTATTATATATAATTTTTATTGCATTAAGATGTGAGAAGGATGAATTCACTATCTCTGCTTTTCTGTACCAGATTGTTAGGTTTTTATACCCTTGTACATGGTCATTTTTTTGTTTATGTGCCATGTACTGCTTAGAAAAAGTATATTCCTTTCTATCTCCATTCACTTTTCTCCAGAGATCTATCATATCTACCTTCTCTAGAGTTTTATTCACTTCCTTAACTTCTTGTTTATTTTGGTTAGATTTATAAAGTTCAGAGAAGGGAAGGTTAAGGTCTCCTACTAGTATAGTTTTGCTGTCTATTTCTTCCTGTAACTCCCTTAACTTCTCCTCTAAGAACCTAGATGCTATACCACTTGGTGTATATATATTTAGTAATGATATTGCTTCATTGTCTATGGTGCCTTTTTAGCAGGATATAGTTTCTTTCCTTATCTCTTTTGAGTAGATCTATTTCTGCTTTTGCATTGTCTGAAATTAGGATTTTTTTTTACATCAACTGAAGCATAATATAGTCTGCTTCAACCTTCTACCCTTACGCTGAATGTATCCCCCTGTTTCAAATATGTTTCTTGTAAACCACATATTGTTGGATTTTGATTTTTAATCCACTCTGCTATCCACTTCAGTTTTATGGAGGAGGTCATCCCATTCATATTCACAGTTATGATTACTATCTGTGTCTTTCCCTCCATTCAATTTCCCCTCATTTAGGTTTTTAGTTCTCCTTTCTCCCTTCTCCTCCGTAACAGTTTTAATTTTGGACTACTGCCTCCCTCAGTCTTTCCTCCCTTCTATCAGTCTCTTGTCTTTTATTCCCCTTTTCCCTTACTACTTCTTCCTTCTCTTTTAGCCTCCCCTCCTTTTTCTTTCCCCTTTCTCCTCCTATTGTCTACAGAGCTGGTTAGAATTCTATACTTAATTGAATTTGTTGTTCCCTCCTTGAACCAAATCAGATGAGAGTAAATCTCAAGTAATGCTTATCTCCCTCCCCTCTTTCCCTTAACTGTATTATATTTCTGTGCCTCTTCCTGTGATGTGATTTATTTTTTTCTGCCTTCTCTTTTTCATATCTCCTGTTACAATTCCTTCACAATCTTAAATCAAATTTTTATCATCGAATCATTTAAATTATATCCATTCCCTCTCCCTCTCTCTCTTTCTCTCTCTCTCTCTTTATCCATATATATATTCCTTTTATATATCATGATAAATATACAATTCTCAAAATTAACAAAGTATCATCTTCCCTTAAAGGATGTAATCAGTTTACCAATATTGAATAAAAAGTTCTTTCTTTCTTCCATTTGCCTTTTAATGCCTCCCTTGAGACATGTTTGAAGATCTTATTTTCTATTGAGCTCTGGCATTTTCATCAGGAAGGTCTGGAAATCTCTTATTGCATTGAACGTTCATCTCCTTGCCTGAAATATTATACTCAATTTTGCTGTGTAATTGATCCCAGCTCCTTTGCCTTAAGAAAAATCATATCCCAGCCCCACCAATCTTTTAATGCAGAAATTTTAAGGTCCTATGTGATTCTGACCATAGTTCTCCAATATTTGAATTGTTTCTCTCTGGATGCTTGCATTATTTTCTCTTTCATGTCCTGGAATTTGGCTACAATATTCCTTGGTGTTTTCAGTTTGGGATCTCTTTCAAGAGGTGATCAGTTGATTCTTCTAAATACTATTTTGCCCTCTGAATCTAGCACTGTGGGGCTGTTTTCCTTGATGATTCTTTGGAAGATATTGTCCAGACTCTTTTTTTCATCATGGTCTTCTGGGAGACCAATAATTCTTAGACTTTCTCTCCTGAATCTATTTTCCAGGTTAGTTGTTTTTCCAATGAGATATTTTACATTTTTTCTTCTATTTTTAATTCTTTAGATTCTCTTTGACTGATTGTTGATGTCTCATAAAGTCATTAACTTCTCCTTGCACAATTCTAATTTTTAATAGATTGTTTTCTTCAGTTAACTTTTGCATCTCCTTTTCCATTTGTCCAACTTTCCTTTATAAGGAGATTTCCTCATCAGTGAATTCTTCTTTTCATGTGTTTAAAAATCATTTGTCAGTTTTTCTTCTACATCTCTAATTTGACTTTTAAAATCTTTCTTGAGCTCTTCCAAAAATGCTCTTTGGGTTTGAGATCAGTTTGCATTCGAAGTTTCAAATGGGAGTACAGTCTCAATGCTAGCCTCTTTAGTATTTGTGTTTTGGTCCTTGTCTCCACAGTAAGATCCTTTGGTCTTTTCTTTTCTGGTTTGCTTCCTTCTCATGATAATTACCTTTTTCCTGGCTTTCAAAGGGAATCTCTGCTTCTGGGGCACAGGGGTCTCTCTCCTATGGTTCTTGTGCTTGAAATTTGAGTTTTTGTGTATTGTGGCCTCTGGTACTTTCAGCTAGAAGCTAGAATGCTGCAACCTACCTGGTATTGAGCTGGCTGGTGTGCCAAAGTCTTGGTCAGGTGAAATCTTTCTCAGTTTCACTGAGTTACCATGGAATTCTCAGTGTAAGTGTAGGGGAGGAGTGATTTGGCCACAGGAAATCTCCTCTCCTGAGCTAGTGGTTGGTGAACCCTGTCTGCAATAGTGTCTTCCTGATTCCTGATTCCCCTGGCTGTGCTGAGTCACACCTGGGGCTTAGGATCTCCTCTCATTTCACTGTGGTGGAGATTTCTGAGATGGCTCTGGTTTTTCACTAGTCCCCTTTTGACATTGAAAGAGGGATCCACCTTTGCAATTTTCCTAGCCTCACGGGCTAAGAGACTGTTTATTCCTTTGACTGACCCCACGATTACAGAACTTTTCCTGGGGAAGTGTGCTAGGGTTTTTTTCTGGGAGGACCTTTTCTGAGAAACAACTGTGATTTCAACTCTTCTCAACCAGAAACTTATGATTCTAACCTTCAGTAATCTCTGAATAAGCATTTATGTGTCTTTATGTCTGTTCTAAGTGTTTGAACTATAGCTTTCTATATTTTTACTCTTAACAGTAAAGAGCGGTCTCCTTGACACAGGTTACAGAGACATTGCATGCACAGATTTTTGAAGTGCCACGTGGGAGGCCTGGATATACTTTGGATTTGGACCTATACCATTTCAGTCTTGCTCTAATTAAGTGTGGTCCAAAGTCTCATGCATGAGAATTCTACTTAAAGAGCCCTAGATTTCTGGCAGGAGATGTAGTGTTCTTCCAAAGATTGAGATTTCTGTTTAAAAGGGCTCAACATGGTAACTAAGGCCATTGTGAAAGTATGTATGATTTTGTCTGTTCTTGTCATTAGGTATTTGTTGTTTGTGTGTGTATGTGTGTGTGTCTGTGTGTGTATCTTTAGCATACAGCCTGCGTAGGGGTGTAAGGACTTCCCCTGGTTATCTGTTTAGAAAGGGTAATTATGAGTTTTGAAGGGGAACAAGGAAAGGGTTTTTTTCTCTGAGCACTTCTTTGAAGCAAAAGACCCATATTTACCAAGAGCCCTAGAGCTGGAGATTGCAAGAGTTGAAGAGAAATTTTTTAATGGACAAGTGAAATGATATTCAAATTTATCCAAAGCAAAACTTAATAGCCACAAAAGTGATTTGTTTTTCTGTGCTCAAAGAAAAGAAGACAAAACAAAATGTTAGTGCCAGATGTGACAGGATAGTAATTGTCTAAAATTCATTTGGATGGGAATACTTATTGGGAGCCTGGTAAAATCCTGAAAGATGAGGCGAGGTAGAGACTGAAAAAACATAGGAAAAAAACTATTTTGGTCAGATAAGAGAGGGAACCTTGGTCATTGTAGTCGGATGAGCACTTATTGCTTGATTTGTATATCTAAAGGTGAAAGGGTTTTCAAATATATATTGCCCTCATAATTTTAAGGGAAGGGAAGTTTGAAGAAAAAACTTATGAAGGAGATGAGGGGAGAACAACCAGCCCCACTACCCCAGCCACATGGAAGTTTGATGCCTGTGTAAGTAGAACTTAGAATGCTTTTAAAAAATTGGGGGGAAGGGTGCACAGAGCCAAGGTGGTGGAGTAGAAAGAAGCATATACTCTAACACTTCCCCCACAGCCCTCAAAATACCTGTAAAAAATGACTATCAACAAATTCTAGAGCAGCAGAAGCCACAGAACAACAGAGCAAAACAGGTTTCCAGTCAAAGGTAACCTGGAAGGCCGACAGGGAAGTTCTATCTCACAGTATGCTGAGCTTATGAGTGGAGCTTAGCCCAGTCCTGGCCAGGTGGCACTGGGAGGAAAAGGACATGAACAGACCTGCAGGGCAGAGTTCCCAGCAGTGAGGCTCCCAGATACCTCAAACCATAAGAAAGAAAGAAAGCTCCAAAGGTCAGTATGGGAGGGCTTTCCCAGCAGGTCAAGAGGGGAATAGAGTTCCTGACGCCAGCAATAGTAGCAGCAGACTTCAGGCAGCGACCAGGAAGCAACCTAGGTTCATTGTCCAGGCAGTTCAACTTATAGCCTCTGGCAGTAGGGAACAGCTAACCTAAACATTACCTTCAGTAATGGCCTCGCCCCGACCCAAAGCCTTAGAGGAACCACGCAACTGAGTTCAATCTCAGACTTGAGCACAATACTAGGGAGAGAAGGGGCAATAGGACTATCCTTCACAAAGGATTCAGAAGTCAAGTAACTGGCTGGAAAAAAGGGGAAAAAAATAAGACCATAGAAGGAAACTTTCTTGGTGAACAGGTGTCTCCTCCCACCCTTTCAGGTGAGGAAGAACAAGGCATATTGTCATAGGAAGTCAAGGCTCCTGCCTCCAGGGCCTCCAAAGTGAAATTAAATTGGACTCAGACAATAGAAGAGTTTGAAAAGTGAGTTAGCAGCTTGCTAAAGGAGAACCCCCCCCCCAAAAAAAAACTTCTGAGGAAAATAACACCTTTAAAAAGAGGCTAACTCAATTGGAAAAAGCTCCAAAACACCAATGAGGAGAAGGAGGCATTAAAAAGCAGATTTACCAAATGGAGGAGAAAGTTCAAAAGTTCACTGAACAAAATAATTCTTTAAAAGAGAGAATTGAGTTCAGGGAAGCTAATGACTATGACATAAACCAAGTAGTTAAAAAACAAAACCAAAAGCTAGAAAAAAATAGAAGATAATGTGAAACGTCTCATTGAAAAAACAATTGACCTGGAAAATAGATCCAGGAGAGAAAATTTAAAAATTACGGGACTACGTGAAAGCCATAATCTAAAAAAGGGCCTAGACATCATCTTCTATGAAATTATCAAGGAAAACAGTCCTGATATTCTAGAACCAGAGGGCAAAATAAATATTGAAGTAATCCACCAATCATCTCCTGAAAAAGACCCAAAGAGAGAAACTCCTAGGAATATTGTGGTCAAATTTCAGAGTTCCAAGGTCAAGAAGAAAATACTGCAAGCAGTAAGAAAGAAACAATTTGAGTATTGTGGAAATACAATCAGGATAACACAAGATCTTGCAGCTTCAACATTAAGGAATCGAAGGGCTTGGATTAGGATATTCCAGAAGTCAAAGGAACTAAGATTAAAACTAAGAACCACCTACCCAGCAAAACTGAGTATAATACTTCAAGGGAATAAAACAAATTCAATAATATAGAGGGTTTTCAAGCATTTATGATGAAAAGACCAGAACTGAAGAAAAAATTTGACTTTCACACACAAGAATCAAGAGAAACTTGAAAAGGTAAACAGAAAAGAGACATTATAAAAGACTTTCTAAAGCTGAACTGTTTACATTTCTACAAGGAAAAAAAAGTATTTGTAACTCGAGACTTTTCTCAGTATTTGGGTAGGTGAAGGGATTGTACATATGCACACACACAAACACATACATATAGACAGAGAGTACAGGTTGTGTTGAATCAGAAGAGATGCTATCCACAAAAAAAAATAAAATAAAAATTAAGGGGTGATGGAAGAAAATACTGGGAGGAGAAATGGAGAAAAGGAATGGGACAGGCTTTAACACATAAAAGAGATAAGAAAAACCTTGTTCAATGGAGGAGAAAAGGGAGAAGGGGAGAGGGGAAAAGTGAAACTCCTCTCTCCACATATGGCTTAAGGAGGGAATAACATGCTTACTAAATTTGGTATGAAAATTTATCTTACACTACAGGAAAGTAGGCGAGGAAGCTACAAGTGGGGTGAGAGGAATCACAGAAGGGAGGGCAAATGAGAGAAGGGAGTAATTGGAAATAATCACTTTTGGGAAGGGACAAGGTCAAATGAGGGAATAAAAAGCAAGGGAGGAGAGAGTAGGATAAGGGCAATATAGTTAGTATTACACAACATGATTATTATGGAAGTCTTTTGCAAAACAACACATATTTAGTCTGTATTAAATTGCTTACCTTCTCAGTGGGGATGGGTAGGGAGAGAGGGAGGGAGAGAGGTTGGAATTCAAAGTATTAGAAATTAATGTTGAGAACTACTATTGTATATAACTGGGAAATAAGGTAATGGGGTATAGCAACTTATCTTTCCCTAAAAGAAAAGAGAGAAAATGAGGATAAGGGAAGAGTGGAGTGTGATAGAAAGGAGGGTGCAGTGAGGGAAGGGGTAATCAGAATGCAAGATATTAGGAAGCTATGGGAGGGGAGTGATGGGGAGAAAAATTGGACATATTACAAAGTAATGTAAAAGCAATTAGTATTAAAACAATTGACTGAATTAATTACTGAAACTAAATCAGAGACATCTTTAGTTTGGGGAAAAGGATTTTATTCTAAGTTTCCTAGAGGAAGGTAACCTCAGGTAAAATTTGACATTGATGGAAAAGTTAAGGTTTTAATGGTAAATTTGATTTTATGATTGTTATATAATAAGGAACTAGAACATGTATAGAAAGGCATGTAAGCCACTTAAGATTTGCCTCAAAAGATGTTCCTTAGCCATTGTAAAATTATAGTCATATCTGAAAACTGGTTATTGGAACTTGCTACTTTAAGATTCTATGGGACTATTAACTGACTGTTCTTCTGAGTCTAACTCCAGGTACAGATAGCAAGAAAGGCAGTCTGAGCCTCCAATTCATGATGCCAGTAAGTTGGCTTAGATGCTGGTATGACCTGCAAAAGGTGATCTCATGGGAAAGATGGGAGACTGGCTGTTCAGCCTGGGCTGAGATAGGATTCTCCTGACTCAATTTCCCCACTGACACCTGGCAGATATTAAGCCTGACTGAATACAAGTTGACAATCTACTCCTGCCTGGAATTGACATGAATTTGGAGAGATATTGTTTCCCTGCAACATCCCTACTCTTATTGACAATTTCCTATAGTCAAAATGTTTGTAAGCTGAATACCAGATCCATCAAATTGTAGATAGTTGGTTGGGGAACATCAGAGGTCAAATCTAAAATTAAGGTATTAGGCTTAGGACTCCAGACCAACAACAATAAATTAGGGTCCTTTCATTCTTAATATTAGTATGGAGACAACTAGGTCAAGGGCTTGTGAAGTTAGCATACACAGTTATTATTTCTGTCTCAGTTGGTTAATGTTAAAAAAAATTCGTTTGTGGTCTATATTGTAAATGCTTTAAAAGAAAAATCACCTGATCAAAAGTTGGAACTGTTTTATGTGATATGAACTGTGTTAAAAATTAAAAATTAAAAAAATTTTAAAATATTGAGGGGAGGGGAAAGAAGAGTCTCTCTCTTCTCCCTTTTTGATGATGGCCAAAGTTGGAGAGGCAAACAAAAGGAAGATAGAAAAGGGAAATGTTAGAAATCAGTGGAATAAGGTGCAGTCTGGGATGTGGTTGGAAGATTAATTACGGAAAAATTTTTTTAACTTGATTTGAAAGCCAAAACATGCACAATACAATATAAAATTTGGAGAAATTTGATCTATTTGAAACTATCCTTTTAAAATCTTTTGCACTAGATTAGCTGGAAAATTGTGAATCCCATAATGTGAAATAATTGGGCCTTTGTGTAAAATGTAATATTGAAATGAAATTATAAATTAAGGTTCTGTATGATATCATTTGGAAAATAGATCCAGGTGTAATTGAATTTTATCTGATCTCATTTTAAGTGAAATTTATTATTTTTTATGTGAAAATGGACCACATCTCTGGTCACACAAACAAACAAGTTAGGGCTACTACAACTCCCCTTCTCACTCTATCCCTATAAACCTTATTTTCCCCAATAGTGCTTTAAGGTCAAACTCGAGGTTGCAAGGAGCATTCTGCTGCCTCACCCACCACAATAGAACTCTAGAGACTTTCCATATTGACCCTCTTCCTTGTTCCATGTACCACGGAACATCTCATAACTTCTATGAAATGACCCCTTCTCAGGGAAATAGAAACCAAACCTGAGGAATGGTGCCAGTACCTGATTGGGCCATGGCATGGCCAATCCCATCCAGCTTTGTAGTTTTTGTCTTTCTACTCTGTGCTTCCTGACCCCAGCTCTGCACACATGTTGCCAACTTGAGAGAAATAAAGCCACATGCAATCTAATTCTGTTTGTCTTTCTTAGACATGTAGACAAATTGACATGTACGTGGTGCTGTGACTCAGATAGGATAGATGACTTGAGAATGGACTCTTCCCTAACTGTGCTATGACTAGGCACCACAGGACCTATTTCCCTCAAGTTCCAGCCCTTACAAATGGATGAGTCTCTTCTCTGTTCCCTACTCCTATTTCTAATTCCCACTTCTTTGGTAGAACAAGCTCTAGGATGGATGGATCTAGGGTCACATCCTCTGTATCCTTGACTGTGTGTCAGTCAGAATTCAAGGTTAGGGATCTGACTAACAAAACCACCACTTTTTATATGTCAAGTCACTATCAATTTGATGACCATAAATATTGCCAGTACTGGCATTAATTGACCAAAATTAAACCTGAATTATGTCAGCCCCATTGGAGTTCTTTTGACCAGTCTAAATTTGGATATTTCAAAAGTAAATTAAATCATAAGACCAACAAGACATTTAAACCTGAATGGGAATGTTTCAACTGATGGTTTGCTGAAAGGCAAGCAATAGTGTCACATGGAGGTTTCCTCTCTTAAGACTCGTGAAGCTACTTCAATACTGTCACCACTCTCAGCACCCTCTACCCTATCATTCCCTTTTGTCCAGCAACCCCAGCCTGCCCTTTCCCCTTCTGTCATTGCTCCACTATTCTACTCATCATTACCCATACTTTCCCTTAAGTGCTCTAATCCTGATGAGGGTGACTTCCCTCTGCTTATGGACCAGATAACTGAGTTCAACCCCACTAATCTCATTGGGACCTACCTTTTTAAGGTAGTCAACAAGCAGAGCACTCAGACCACTTCAGCTGAGGATAAGAAAGGCCATTTTAAGTCTACCATCAAGTTAGTTTCCAACACATAATATAACTTTAAGCCATGAAAAGGGGTAAATTATAATCAATCACAAGGGACATCCCCCTCCCCTGTCAGAATCCCATAGCCTTTGCTAGCCAGTTCAGGGTAATCCTCTTGTCTTACCATGTGGAAACCATTGACATTTTACCTTTTAATTGTGACCTTAGTTGGGAAAACAGACTGAAAGGCCACCTTTGAGGAAATGCAAGAGATAGACTCAGTTGTTTACCAGGATCAGGAATGTCACCAAAGCCCTGGAAAAAGTCCTAGCTGAGGATGGCCTTTCCTGATCTATAGATTTTTCCAAAATCAAAACTCTCTTCCAGGGGCCTGACAAGACTGTGTTTCAGTTTTATGATTGCTTAGTGGAGGCTTTTGATGCCAACTCCAGCCTAGTCCATGATCAGGAAGTAAAGAGCTAGACTCAATCCCTCTCCTACTTTGTTAATAACCTCCAATGTTCCATAAAATGGAATATCATAATTACCCAGCTCGAGTGGCACTCTAAATCCCCACAAGTTTGTATTTGAACTCACCTCCCAGCTTGCCCAGACATTAGCAGTCCGGATGGAGGAAGATCTTAGAGTGAAAAGGGAGTTTCAGGCTGAAAAGGATCAAATTTATACCATATAGCTTAAGCAGCTAATGATTCCCATGCCAAATCCACCCCCTCACTCCTGGTTCCCATGGGGTCCATGAGCCTGACACTTGTCATTATTGTAAAAAGCTGGGGCATTGGAAATCCAACTGTAGGTCCCACCTCAGACTTTTGCAGAATAATAGATAGTAGGGTCACTGAGGCCCTACAATGCAGCAGTAGGGGTATTCTGAGGAAGATCTACAGGATCTGATCTCCATCTGTCCCTCTTTGCCCCTCTCTTCACTAAGAGAGATGTCCATGGCATTATCATTTCATCTCCACCTTGATGGATACATAGGCCACCCTGTTAGTCTTGGATTCTTGCAAATTCTCAGTCCCCTGGAATGACAATTTGAGTAGAAAGATCTTTCTCATTCATTAAGAGATCCAGTGACCTGTTTAAATCACCTGGAAGGCTAAGTCACACATGGTTGTAGGAGCTTACTTGCTGAACAGGTGGAACAGGAAAGGTAGAGCAGAACTGGGAGGAAGTTAGTGAGAGTGGTTGGAGCTGAGAAGAAAGAATATAGGAAGGCAGGCATAGCAAGTCTCATGAATGTTTGATTGTGGGAAGTTCCAGTTGGGAGCGGGGGAGGTGGAAGGCTTGGGAATTCTTTTATCCCGAATAGTGCTAATGTGTATTGACTTCTTGGTTACTATGACAGATTTGACTTTTTGGTGTTGAGATTTGGCTTACTGGTGTCTGAATAAATGTTTTCCTCTCTCTTCTATATGGAGAATCTTTTATACTTTGTGATTCAGAGCTATGCCAGCATAATGATAGTCATTTTCAGTGCTGTGAATATTGCCTGGGTGATACATTTGGTTTCATGAACAGGATCACAGGGTATAATCTCTATTTGGAGGCCAAAAGGATTTAGATGAAGAAATGAATATCCTAGGATGGGAGGATTTACATTCTTCCTCCTTAGCAAGGGAATGGGCTAAAATCACTGGACTTTATGAAAGCTGGCAAAATATTTGGCCCATAAAAGACATTGGAAAGGGGTAGCCTATAACCCATGTAGCAAGCAGACTTTGAAAATTACTGAGATAGTAGTGGAAGTAGTCAATAAGCTGAACTTATGGCAGGACACCAAGTTATCAAAATAGAACAAGGAGGATAGTGTCATATATTCACTGATTCATGGGCAGTAACTAATGTGTTAGCTACGTGGATGCCCATGTGCAAAAATCAAAATCGAGAAATTCATAGCAAACAAGTCTGGCACAAAGAATTATGAGAAGATATATGGGACATGTCTTTGGTTACTGATTTGTCCGTTTTTCGTGTAGAAGTTCATGTGGCCATCATGACACCAGAATGTGAGTACAATTCACTTGCTGATCAACTAACAAAGATTGCTACTCCATGTATTGTCCCTACTCTGATACCAACTGATGATCTTGTACTAGCAAAATGGATTCATCAAATGTCCAACTATTTGGGAGTTTTGGCCACACACCAGCAGGCATAAGACTGAGATATTAGTATCTCTTATTCATCGTTAAAACAAGTAGCAGAGGAATGTTACATATGTCAATTGGAAAAGGAATGAACTCTTCCTTGGCTAGTAACTGGAGAGATAGCAAGGGGCAAAGTACCAGATCAGATTTGTCAGATAGATTATATTGGGGCCCTACCCCAAGATAAAGGATGCACATTTATATGTACTTGTATTGACATCTATTGAGGTGTACTGGTGACTTGTTCCTATAATAATGTGACCCAGAGAAACATCTGTAAAATTCTAGATATCAAAAGTCTATATTATGGAACCCCAGTGAAAATTCAAAGCAACAAGGGGTCTAATTTCAAAAGTAATGGAATGAAGAGACATTGTGTATTAAACAACATAGGATAGATATATCATATTCCAAATTATCCACAAGCAGCTGAGTTAATTGAAAGAATGAATGTATTATTGAAAGAATGTATTATTGAATGTATTGTATTATTGAAAGAACTTAAGGAAGTTAAGCTCTAATAATTCTTATCAGCACTGGAAAGATAATTTGTTCACTGTTTTATGTAATTTCAATAATAGACCAATGGGAGAAAGTACACCTCTAGCAAGAAAGGTGACCCTAGATCTGCAAATTAGAAAACAGCAAACATATAAGATCCCAAATGTTGAGTATTAGACTGTGAGGCCACATGTCCTAACCCCATATCCAGGGACACTTGATTCGGCAGAATATGATTTACAATGATTAGAGGACTTTTGATTGGACAGAAAAGAAATAAGAAAAATCTCTACTGGAATATACATGAGAATCCCTAAAAATCATTTTGGATATATATTACCTAAATCAGGATTAGCAGTTCGAGGAATGCATGTATTGACTGCAGTGATAGATTATAATTATCAAGGAGAAATTATTGTGACATTCCAAAATTTTAGTGATGAACTCATGCAATTTTGTAAAAATAACAGATTAGTTCAAATGATTATTATTCCTTGTGAAACAATACCACTTGCAAAAATTGACCCTCCTTCTGAAATAACTAGCAGAAGAGCCGAAGGGTTGAGTTTTACTGATAAAATTGGATGCTAAATTATGGCTAAAACAGAAGTCAGATAACATTCCAAAGGTTGCAGAAATTATAGCACATTGAAAAGATAATACCATGACTGTTGTTTATTCAGGAGAAGATGATTACCAAATTGTACCCTTAACTCATATATTTGACCATGAAGGAAGCTATGACAGTGGGTTGACGGACTCCAGAAGCATAGCTGACCCTATATCTACCCTGCTTCTGGTTATTGTCTCCCTGTTTCTTTTTGGCTTTTGGTCTGTTAACTTGTTTGCTTGGTTTCTTTCCTACAAGCTTAGTACAATCCACTGGCAGATGCCTGATTGCTTAAGTTGAATGTCACCCCCTGTCCATGACTGTGATGTGTCATTCCTGGATCTGACATCAACCAAGCTCCAGATGTCTCTCAAATGGGACCTCTGGGACAGAGACAATTCTACATAAAATTTCAGCAGGAAGTAGCTACACAAGAAGGGGCCTTTGCCCCTTATCCCAAGATTTTAGGTCCCGTTCATTTGTGGGGGAATGAGTGCTAAAACCCAACTACCCTATTATGTGCCCATTTTGTGTGATCCCTGTTATACTGTTGTGAAGTTCTGTTGACACCAGTTACCTGATGTTGTTTTATATGCTTATTTTCTGTTATCCCTATTACAATTCTGTTGATAACCTGTTGCTGCACTGACCTATGTGATGAATATGAAAGCTCTTGAGTTGAAAATACAAGGGAAATTTAAATAGAAAGATCTTTCCCATTCATTAATAGGCCCATATGACCTGCTTAAATCACCTAGAAGTCTAAGTCACATGTGATGGGATTTGCAGAACAGGGAGAACAGGAAAGGTGGAGCTGAGCTGGGAGGAAGTTAGTGAGAATGGTTGGGGCTAAGAAGAGAGGATGTAGGCAGGCAGATGCAGCAAGGCTCATGAGTTTTTGCTTGTGGGAAGGCACTGGAGAGTGGGGCAAGGGGAGAGAGGGAAAGGCTTGGGAATGCCTTTGTCCCTAAAAGTGCTAATGTGTGTTGACTTCTTGGCTACTATGATGGATTTAGCTTTCTGGTATTGGGATTTAGCTTTCTGGTGTCTGGATAACTTTTTTTCTTCTACCTTCTATATGACGAGTCTGTTATATTTTGTGATTTGTAACTATGCCAGCATATTCATAGCCATCCTCAGTGCTGTGAATATTGCCTGGGTGATATACCTTCCTTCCTCAGAGTAATAATAGCCTGTTGGTGATGGGAGTTTCTAACCAACTGCTCCAAGCTTCTTGAACCTCCCCTTCCCTCTCATTCTCAGACAGGACCACTTCAAACACACTCTCCTTCTCCTTTGGCACCTCCTTGTTGGTGATATCTTGTCCTTCCTCTCTGCTGTGCTCAATTTCACCCCGGCCAGCTTTTGGATGGATCATTGCCTTCCTACCCCCTGGCCTATATTTGCCCTATGCTTTCTGCTTCAGTCTGAGGCTCCTGGGACTGTTGAGGAACTACTGTCCTTTGCCAAGGTATTTCCACAGTTATAGTCCACAAGCCACATGGACATCAGGTGCATCTCTACAACCGTTCCCATAGAGGTTCAAGTCAACCTCTCATGCCCTCTCTCATGACTCACCTAGGACCTACTTTCCCATGCCACCATTCAAAGTGCTGGCCCCTACTCCAGAGTTATATTTCAAAGGGATTAGTTGTCCCTTGTACCTACCCCTGTAACAACCCCATCTTCCTTGTTAAGAAGTCTGGCAACCTCATTCAAGACTTCCATACCATTAAAACCATAGTTCTACTTGGGAATTCCTAATCCCCATACCCTGTTACTCCTCCATCTGGTACTGTGCCACCACTGTTGACTTCTGTAGTGCCTTCCTTTCTGTTCTCATGCACCTCTCCAGCCAATATCTTTTTGCTTTTACTTAGGAAGGATGGCAATATACCTGGACCATGCTCCCTCAGGTTTTCACTGCATCTCCTTCATATTTTCCTCCCAAGTTCTGCATGATAACCTTGCCTCTCTTATCTTCTCTTATTATTCAGTACTCCTCCAGTACATAGACTGCCTGCTGTCCGGCTCCCCTGACTTAACCTTGAGGGAGAGCAATGCCTTAGAACTTGCAACATTTCTAGCTTTGAGTGATCATAAGGCTTTCCAAGGAAAATGTCAGTTTTATTGCCCTTCCATAAAGTTCCTCATATCTCAGAGTACTGGCCCTTTTGATCTTGCACCAATCCAAGCTATCTGCAATTTTCCTTTCCCATCATCTAAAAGGAAACTTAAGGCTTTTTTGGGCCTCACTGGGTACTGCTTATCCTGGATACCATAATGAAGCCCTGTGATGCTAAAATTCTGACCTCCTTTGCCGGTCCAAAGAATAGAATAAGGCTATAAAATCCATCAAGGCCACCCTCTCCGAGCCCCAATTATTCCCTACCTTTTGAACTCTTTGCCAGAGCAAAAGGAGGGAATGTAGTGGGAGTCTTAGCACAAAAACATGGGGATCAGTATAGACCAGTAGGATAGTATAGCAAACTGGATGTGATAGCCTGAGGCCTACCCTTGCCTAAGGAATGTTATCACTATAACTGAGACTCCCAAACAAAGTGAGGACATCACACTTGACTCCCTTGTAATGCTTCTTACACCCCATGTGGTTGAGGCACTCCTAAATTCACATCACACTCAATATTCAACAAACAAACTGATACCCAGCTACTGATGCAGATCCATGTCACCATCAAAAGACTTAATGTACTAAATTCTGTCAAATTTTTAGAAGCTATCCCTAGGCTTAAAGTATATCAGTCTGTGAGTAACCCCACCAACCAAGACTACATCATAGCTCTCTACTACCAACTGACTCCAAGAATTGACCTCCAAATGACACCTATCCCAAATGCTAACCTCATGGTTTTCAGAGACAGCTCTTACCTAAGGAACTCTAAGAGAAAAGTGGTTGCAGGTTATGGTATCACCCCAGTATCTGAGGTACTAGAGTCAGGACCCCTGCCCTATGCTCACTTCAAATAACAAGTAGAGCTAAGCAGTGTTAAGGACCTGTGAACTGGAAAAGGGACTGAAAATTATTATTTACACAGACAGCAGGTATGTCTTTAGAGCTGCTCAGGACTTTGAAGTGTTGTGGAAACAATGAAGATTCTTAACCTCCACCAGATAGTCCATAATGAACAGTAAGAAGGTCTCTAGGTAATAAAATGCCTGCTATTGTTGGTCACTCTTGTGAATCTACCCCTGAGACCTGAGGAAACCAATTGGCTGACCAGGAAGCCAAGGAGGCAGCCCTCTCACCTGTCATTCCTCACTTGCACTTGCCCCACTGCACCCTTGCCTCATCTATTGCTCTAGTAGCTTTAACAGAAGCCCAAGCCATGGTCTCTCAAGACACAGAACAGCAATGGGAACTATAAAGGTGTACCTGAGGTTCTGAAATGGGGCTTTGGAAATATGAACAATGAGTTGTCTTCCCCCACTACCTGCACTAGACACTGCTGAGTCATTGATATTGCCTATGCCACTGAGAACCTAACAAGCTTTATGAACTTGCTTCTTAACATTGGTGGGGAATATCCTAAAAGGAGGTCAAGGTGGCGGTATCCTGTCCACTGAACAATTCCTCCAGTCCCCTTAGACTTCCCCAAGGCTGCTTTCTGTTCACTTTCTTGCCCTTTGAGAACTGCCAGATTGACTTCATCTTGCTACCCCCATGCTGATGATATAAGTTCTCCTTGGTTATGGTCTGTGTTTCCTTTCCAGCTGAGTGGGTGTCTTCCTGTGTTGGGTGGCCACAATGGGGGTGGTAGGGAGGGCCCTATCACTTATTGAGGTGCCCCAGGGGAAGTTCATAGTGATCTGGGAACTCTTTTTCCAGGTCAGTGGCTCAAAGTGATCCTGGAAGCCCAGGGAATCCATCAGCACCTATACTGTGCTTGCTCAGTTTTTAGGGCTGATCAAGAGAACTAATGGGGCGTTGAAGGGATTAGTAGGGAAACTGACCTCTAATTTCCAGATAACCCAGGTACTTTCCATTGCCCTCCTTGTCCTCCAGTCATGACCAGTAGGCAAGACTAAATCTTCCTTCTATAAGGTCATTACTGGGAGACCAATGGCCCTTACCCCCACAGATATCTTCCCACTCATGTCACATTGTCTTTGGGAATATTATGTCAAGCTTAGTCAACAGATTCATTAGGTTCAAAATATTGTCTCTCAGCCTCATTCCCTGGTTCACCACCTCTCTTCCCCCACAACTGAGTATACTGGAAATATCAACTGCAGAAACACTCCCTGGAATCCCCATGGAAAGGACCTTTCTATGTGCTACTCCCAACCTTGACTACCACCAAACTCCAAGGGATGGACTCATGGATTTATCTGTTACACCTAAAGACTGCCCCTGTTCCTGAGTGGACATCTGACCCCATTGAAGGCCTTTGGTTTAGTAAGGTCCTGAAGAAGATGACATCTGAGGCAGACAGCTCCCCCAAAAGTCCAGACCAGGTTTACCAGAAGAAGAGCTCCCTCTTGCATTTTTTTCTTCATCTTTACATGCCATATGCCATTTGCTCATATCTTAGTCACCATAGCTTTGGTTTTTGTTTGCTTTGGCTGTATTTTTTTCCACAATGCTCCTTACTCCCCCTACCTTGTGTTTCCTTTTGGCCTACTTCTGTTTGTTCACAGTTGTCAGCTTTACAGCTGCCCATCTCTGGAGTCAACAGATTACAAGAGAAGGACAAACTCTCTACTTCTGTACCTTCTGACTGCTTGCAGATGCTAGACCAGGAGGCAGTCAGGCTGTTTAACTTGTCCAGCTATGTGTTGACCCACATGGGGCTGCTTCCGTGCAACTTATCTTAGCCAATGATTGGAGGTGGATTTGTTGAATTGGTAGCCCAAGCTCATCCCAGTAGACTCTTAGACAATGTTCCAGAAAGTAAGATGTATGAGGGCCAGGAAACCAAGTTAACCTGGTCTTCTCAGGAATTCAACGTTCTCCTCAGTGCCCCCTACTTCTGAATGCAGTTAGGCAAAATCCACATCTGCCTAGCTGTCAACTGCACTCTGGGTCCTGTTTTCTCTGGAACCACTTGAGTCTCTTTCATGCCAACCCCCCCACCCCCCACCACTGCGTTTTGCTATTTATCAAATCATATGTCTGGAACCTCTACAGGAGACCTTGATATGACCCAGTGCAACTATACTATTTGAGTATTTGAGTTCATCCTGGTGAACTTAAGTCAATGACTGGAGGGAGGTTGACTTCATGGTATGTAGCCCTGCCTTCTTCTTGGATCCCAGGAAACAATGTGACCCAAGGGACTTCTCACTCCAAGTTCTGCTCAGATTGATCTGCTGGGTTAGGTGCCACTCTCTATCACAGGCCAGCCTGAAGCTCTGGTCCTATAGAACAGGAGCAGAAATTATCTTTTGAGATCACTAATGGGGGGGGTACCTCTGGGTGGAACACAGGTATGGCCTGACAACCAATGACTCCCATAATAATCCCTGTCTGAAGTATGGACATGCTTCTCTCTGTCTTGGTTCCTGTACAATGACACCTTCCACAAAAATGTGGGTGGCTAAGGCATACATAAGAAGATCACTGTCAACCAGTTCCCTGGCTCCCTTACATTTTCTTACCCTACCGTCATCCATAGGCATGTTTGTGTGTGTGTGTGTGTGTGTGTGTGTGTGTATGTGTGTGTAGCCTCTCTTTACCAGACTATCCCTCCCCAGTAGACTAACATCATTCATGCAATGCTTGATATCCAGTATATTTCAGGCACCACTCTGCTATTTCTGACTCCCTGGCAACCTTATTACCATGGATTCTCATCCCTGGGTCATGCTCCAAGCATGTGGTCCAGGTCTTTGCCCTCATTATAGATGGCAGTATGCTGACCTCTACAAGGGTAGAAGTAGGAGGCCTGATTTTTACAAATGAGATTTTCAGAAATCAGTCCCAAAAGGTGGCTGACATGAAGAACCAGATAGTAAGAATAGTGGACAATCTGAAGTGTGAAATCAACTCTCTGATCTGGGTGGTCTTAAAAACCAGGGGACATTAGATGCACTCCTTACAGGCCAGGGGAGTGTCTGTTTTCCCCAATACTATTTTTATGTTAATAATTCCCAACAGATTCAAGACAGCATAGATGCATTTTGCACTCATGTAGACTGGTAAACGGAACAGGTTGCAAGGACCAGTGAGTGGTATGACATGCCTAACTCCTTTCACTCCAGAGTGAGTGGTTTGATAAGATTACTCTTTCTTTCTGATACTTACTGTCCTCACTGTCCTGGTGAATAAAATTCTGCTGTCCATAATCATTTCTCCTTGATCTGCAGGACACATCTTGGTTGCGAGCAAAAGGAGGGAATATGAAAGCAGAACAGACAACTGGTCAAACACGCAAGGGCTACTAGAATTCCCCTTCCCGTTCTCTAGGGAAGAGTAAGGTTCTACCCTTATGAACCTTGCTTTCCCTGACAATGCTTAAAGCCAAACTTGAACTCTACAGCTGCAAGGAGTGTTATGCTGTGCCATCCACCACAATAGAACTCTGGTGACTTTCCATCCTGACCCTCTTCCTTGTTCCATGTACTCTGGGACACCTCATGACTTCTGTGAAATGAGCCCTGAACAGGGAAATAAAAACCAAACTCTAGGAATAGTGGTAGTACCTGATTGGGCCATGGCATGGCCATTCCCACCTGGTTTTTGTCTTTATACTCTGAGCAGCCTAACCCCAAAATAAATTCCGCTCCCCATGCACGCTACCAGCTTGAAAGAAATGAAGCACATGTGCAACCTAATTCTGTGTTTCTTTCTTAAACTCTGTTCTTGGCAATTATTATGGTTATGCTTTGTCAATAAATTTGTTACGTGTGTAGTTCTAAGTCAAATTATCCCAGTTATGTTATTTGTAAGGTGCATTAAGATGGTATCTAACATTAATTTGATCATTTACTTTATTAGAAATACTGTTGGAAATGTGAATTCTTCAATTCTTTTGAGTTATGAATTTAAATTGTTAAAAGACTTATGTAAAAATAAATAATAACCAGTAGGAATCAGTAACTGGATTTGGGCATCAGTATTTTTAAGATTTCAGAATATTTAAAGTACAATGATTTTATTTCAATTAAGAACTAGAAATTGCAATGGAAAAGATTTTAGAAGTCAGTCTATAACCAGCTTTAGTCTGAGAGTAAGACTAGAAAATCTGCTTATTCATGTCCACCCACCTTTCAGGATAAATCTGTAGAAAGACCTTATTAAATCTAACACTACATGAATATTGGATATAGAAAATATAGTGGTTATATGATTTAAGACTATTATATAAAAATCTTCAATGTTTCCTTGTACTGTTCAATTATTTAATTATTAACTCAGCTATTTAAGTAATTCTGTGAAAGCCCTTGAAGGTTTCTGTATGGGGAAATTGACCATGAAGTGTTAACTTTAAATCAAATTGGTTAGGTCTCTTTGCTTGGGTCCAAAAGCAGCAGTTCAAACTAGAATCTTGGGATAATTTAGCACAGCACATTTCTTAAAATAAATAATTTATTTATTTATAGTTTTTAACATTCACTTACATAAGATTTTGAGTTCTGAATTTTCTCCTCCACCCTGTTATCTCCCCTCCACAAGATAGTGTGCAATCTTATAAAGGTTCTACTTATACATTCATGTTAAATATATTTTCACATTAGTCATGATATAAAGAAGAGTTAAAACTAGTGGGAGGAACCACAAGAAAGAAGAACAAAACAAAGAAAAGCAGAACAAATAGTGTGCTTTCATCGGCATTCAAACTCCAAACTTCTTTCTCTGGATGTGGACATCATTTTTCATCATGAGTCTTTTGGAATTGTCTTAGATCCTTGCCTTGCTGAGAATGGTTAAGTCTGTCAAAGTTGGTCATCACATGAAATCTTATAGCACAATAGTATTTCATTATGTTCATATATTCAATTTGTTCAGTCATTCTCCAATTGATGGATATCCCCTCAATTTCCACAAAAAGAGCTGCTATAAATATTTTTGTACATTTGGGTCCTTTTCCCATTTTTATGATCTCTTTGGGATAGAGATCTAGGAATGGTATTACTGGGTCAAAAGATATGCACATTTTTATAGTCATTTGGCCATGGTTCCAAATTGCTCTCCAGAACTCCACCAACAATGTGTTAATGTTCCCATTTTTCCATATCTCTAACATTTACCATTTTCCTGTTTTGTCATCTCACTCTGATAGGTATGATGTAGCATCTCAGAATTGTTTTGATTTGCATTTCTCTAATCGATAGTGATTTAGAGCATTTTTTCATATGATTATATATAGTTTTAGTTTTCTTACTATGAAAACTGCCCACTCACATCTTTTAACCATTCATCAGCTAGGAAATGACTTGTATTCTTAAAAATTTGACTCAGTTGTCTATATATTTTAGAGATGAGGTCTTTTTCAGAGACACCCTGTAAAAATGGTTTCTTAACTTTCTGCTTCCCTTGTGATCTTGGTTGCATTGACTTTGCTTGTACAATAACTTTTAAATTTAATGTAATCAAAATTATCCATTTTGCATTTCATAATTATCTCTTTCTCTTCCTTGGTCATACATTCTTCCATTCTCAATAAATTTGACAGGTAAACTATTCCTTGTTCCCCTGATTTGCCTATAGTATTGGCCTTTATATCTAAATTGTGTACACATTTTGACTTTATTTTCATATATGGTGTAAGATGTTGGTCTATGCCCCATTTCTGCCATATTATTTTCATGTTTTCCCAGAAGTTTTTGTCAAATAGTGAGTTCTTTTGCCAGAAACTGGGATCTTTGGGTTTATCAAACAGTAGATTACTGTAGTCATTGATTACTGTGTCTTGTGTACCTAACTTATTCCACTGATCGGACACTCTATTTTTTACATAGTACCAAATAGTTTTGATGATTGTTGCTTTACAACAAATTTAATATCTGGTATGGCTAGGTCACCTTCCCTAGCATTTCTTTTCCTTAATTGCCTTGATATTTAGAACCTTTTGCTCTTTCAGATGAATTTTGTGCTTATTCTTTTCTAGCTCTATAAAATAATTTTTGGTAGTTTGATTGGTATGGCACTGTATAAGTAAATTCATTTGGATAGAATCATCATTTTAATTATAGTTCTGCCTATTCATGAACAACTTATATTTTTTCCAATTATTTAGATCTAATTTTATTTGTGTGAAAAGTGTTTTGTAATTGTGTTGATATAGTTCCTAGATTTGTTTTAGCAGGTAGGCTCCCAAATATTTTATAGAGACAATAACTTTATAAATGGAATTTCCCTTTCTCTCTCTTACTGTTAACAATTACAGGAATGTTTTTTACCTTTATTAGCAATATATAGAAATGCCAAGGATTTATGTGGATTTATCTTATATCCTACAACTTTGCTAAAGTTGTTGATTATTTCAAGTGTTTCTTTTTACTTGATTCTCTAAGTATACCATCATATCATTTACAAAGAGTGATAGCTTTTATTCTTCTTTGCCTATTCTGCTATCTTCAATTTCTTTTTCTTCCTCTCTTATTGCTAATGATAACATTTCTAGTACCATATTGAATTACAGTGATGATAATGGACATCCTTTTTTCACATCTGTTCTTATTGGAAATGCTTCTAGCTTATGTCTATTACATAGAGTGCTTGCTGATAGCTTTAGGTAGATACTACTTATCATTTTAAGGAAGACTCCATTTACTCCTATGCCCTCTAGTGTTTTTAACAGGAACAAGTGTGGTATTTTGTGAAAACTGTCTGCATCTATTGAGATAATCTTATGGTTTCTGTTAGTTTTGTTGTTGATATGGTCAATTATGATATTGAACCAGCCCTTCATTACTACTATAAATCCTACCTGGTTATAGTGTATTATCCTCAAAATAAGTAGCTGCAATCTTTTTTGCTAATATTTTATTTAATATGTTTGCTTCTGTATTCATTAGAGAAATAGGCTTATAATTTTCTTTCTCTGTTTTTGGCTCTTCCTGATTTAGGTAACAGTACCATATTTGTATCATAAAAAGAACTTGGTAGGACTCCTTCTATGCCTATTTTCCAAAATAGCATTACAATTAATTATTATATTATTAGAATTAATTGTCCTTTAAATGCTAGATAGACTTCACTTGCATATTTGTCTGGCCCTGGAGATCCTTTTCCTAGGGAGTTCATTGATGGTTTGTTCAATTTTTTTTTTCTGAAATGGGGTTATTAAGAATTTTATTTCTTCTTCCATTAATCTGAGCAGTTTATATTTTTGTAAATATTCATTCGTTTTACTAGGATTGTCAGATTTATCATCAAAATAGCTCTTAATTATTGTTTTAGTTTTATCTTGATTGGTGGTAAATTAATCCTTTTCATTTTTGATACTAGTAATTTGACTTTCTTTTTTTAAATGAAATTAATCAAACATTTATTTTACTTTTTTTTCATAAAATCAATTCTTAGTTTTATTTGTAAGTTCAATGCTTTTTAAATTTCAATTTTATTAATCTCTCCTTTGGTTTTCAGAATTTCAATTTGAGGATTTTTAATTTGTTCTTTTTCTAGTTTTTTTATTGCATGCCCAATCCATTGATCTCCCCTTTCTCTATTTTATGCATATAAGCATTGAGAGATATGAAACTTTCCCTAAGAACCACTTTCATTGCATTCCATAAGTTTTGGTATGTTGTATCATTTTTATTATTGATTATTTCTGCGACTTGTTGTGTGACCCACTCCTGTTTTAGGATTAGATTATTTGGTTTCTAATTAATTTTTGGTCTATCTTTCCATGGCCCCTCATTACAGGAAATTGCTATTGCATCATGACCTGAAAATTATGTATTTAATATTTCTGCCTTTCTGCATTGGATAATGAGGTTTTTATGCTGTAGTATATGATTAATTTTTATATAAGTGCCATGAACGTCTGGGTAAAAGGTATATTCCTTTCTGTTCCTATACATTTTTCCCCAGAGGTCTATCGTATCTAACTTTTCTAAAATTCTATTCCCCTCCTTAGTTTCTTTCTTGTTTATTTTGAAGTTAGACTTACCAAGTTCAGAGAGGAGGAGGTTAAGGTCCCCCGACTAATATAGTTTTATTGTCTATTTCTACCTGTAACTCCCTTAACTTCTCTAAGAATTTGGACTCTATATCACTTGGTACATATATGTTTAGTAATGATATTGCTTCATTGTCTATGGTGTCCTTTAGTAGGATGTAATTTTCTTCCTTATCTTCTTAAATTAGATATATATATATGTTTTTGCTTCCCCTGAGATCAAAATGGCTACCCTTGCTTTTTTTTTTTTACTTCAGCAGAAGTATAATAGTTTCTACTTCAGTCTTTTATCTTTACCCTGTGTGTATCTCTGCTTCAAATGTGTTTTTTTAATTTAAAAAAACATATAGTAGGATTATGGTTTTTAATCTTCTTTACTTTCTGCTTCCATTTTATAAGAGAGTTCATTCGGTTCACATTCACAGCTATGATTATTTTCTGTTTCTCTATTCTTCTCCCCCCCCACACACACACATCCTGTTAATGCTTCTCTTTCTCCCTTCTCCCTTTCCCTTCTCACTAGAATTCTGCTTTTGACTACCACTTCCCTCAGTCTGCCTTCCCTTCTGTCCCCCCTCCATTTTCTTTCCACTTTACCCTCTTAGTGACTATAGGGCAAGTTAGATATCTGTACCTAACTGAGTATGTTATTTTCTCTTTGAATCAAATCCAATGAGAGTAAAGTTCAAACAATGCTCATTTCCCTCCCTTCCTTTCCTCTACTGTAATATGTCTTTGTGCCTCTTCATGTGATGTAATTTACCATTTTCTGCCTCTTCCTTTCCTCTTCTCAATTGCAATTCCTTTTCACCACTTTATTAGATTTTCTTTTTTATCGTTACATCAAAGTTACCTTAAACACACCCCCTCTGTCTATGTATATCCCTTCTAAATGTCATAGTAAAGATACGGTTCTCAAGATCTATAAGTATCATCTTTCCATGTAAGGATGTAAACAGTTTGTCCTTTTGTGAATAACATGTTTTTTTTTCTTTGCTGTTTACCTTTTCATGACTCTCTTGAGTCTTGTATTTGAAGATCAGATTTTCTCTTGAGCTCTGGTCTTTTCATCAGGAAGTATAGTAAGCCCCCTACTTCATTGAATCTCCATCTCCTTGACTGAAAGATTATGCTCAGTTTCTCTGGGTAATTGATTCTTGGTTGTAATCCAAGCTCTGTTGCCTTACACAAAATTATATTCCAAGCCCTCCAGTCTTTTAATGTAGAACCTGTCAGGTCCTGCATAATCCTGACTGTGATTCCATGTTATTTTAATTGTTTCCTTCTAGCTGCTTGTGACATTTTCTCCTTGACCTGATAATTCTGGAATTTGCTACAATATACCTTGGCATTTTTCAATTTGTGATCTCTTTCAGGATGTGGTCAGTGACTATTTTACTCATTGGTTCTAGGATCTCAGGGAAGTTTTCCTTGATGATTTCATGAATGATTCTGTCTAGGTACTTTTTTTGACCATGGCTGTCAGGTAGACCAATGATTCTTAAAGTATCTCTCCTGGTTCTATTTTCCAGGTCAGCTTTTTTCCCCCAAAGATGTATTTTGCTTTTTTCTCCTATTTTTTCATTCTTTTGATTTTGTTTGACTGATTCTTAATGTCTCGTAGAGTCAATGGCTTCCACTTGCCCAATTCTAATTTTTAACAAATTGTTTTCTTCAATTACCTTTTGTACCTCCTTTTCCATTTAACCGATTCTATTTTTGAAGGAGTTGTTTTCTTCCTTGAACGTTCCCCCACATTTTGTCAGTTGTATTTTTAAAGGAATTATTTAATTTTTCCTCTGTCTCTCTTATTTGACTTTTAAAATACTTCTTGAGCTCTTCCAAGAAGGCTTTTTGGGCTTGAGACCAGTTCATGTTCCCCTTTGAGGTTTCAGATGTGGGTATATTGACAATGTTGTCCTCTCTTGAATTTTTATTTTGGTTTTCCTTGTCATCAAGATACTTCATTATGGTCATTATTTTTCTTTGTTGCTTTTTGATCATATTGTTTGCCTTTTTCCTGGCTTTTAAAGTTGATCTCTGCTTCCAGGGTGCAGTTCCAGCCTTCTTGTGCTGAGAACTAGGGACTTGATTACTGGTTTTGTGTGCTGAGGCCTCAGGTGCTGGCAGTTGGAAGCTGGTGCTTAACTGGTGCTGAGATGCAGCTGGTGGTGGTGGCTGGTATGTGCCTGCTGTTGGTGCTTGCCTGCTCCATCACCTTGGGTTTCAGGATTTCTCCCTGTTTTGCTGGGTTAGTCTCTTTCAGGCACAGCAAGAGGGAACTTTCCCTTAGTCTCCCTAGCCTCCTGAGCTAAAAGATTGTTGCACATTGTCTTTCTGCTGGCTCCACTACTTTGGGATTTTTCCTAGGGAGATATTCTCTGGGTTTTTCAAGGTTAATAAGGGAGGTAACAGCAACTTTCTCCTTACTCCACCTTTTTGGCTCCTGTATATTTCTGCCTTTTTATATTTGTTTACAAAATGTTTGTGACCTAATATATGGTTAGGTGTTTTTTTTTTCAAGTTTTATGTTGTTCTGCATATTCTGTTGCCATTTCACCTAGAAGATTCCATAAGTCTTTTTTCTCTAGTTTTTTCAGCATATTCTTCAGTTCTGTACTTTCCTTTTTGTTTATCTTTCTGTTATGCCAAGACTAAAAGTGTGATACTGAAGTCTTCTGTCATTATGGTGTTATTCTCTATGACTGTTTGTGGCTCAGTTAATGCTTCCTTTATGAATTTAGATGCTAAGCCATTTGAAGTATGTAAGTTTATTGCTGATATTGCTTTGTTGTCTATAGCTCCTTTCACTTGTTCATCCCTTTTTATTTTTTAGGTTTTTGTTTTTGCTTTATATAGCATGTTCTCCTGCTTTTTTGGACTCATTTGATGAATAGTAATTTTTTTCTATTCTCTTAGTTTCATTTTGTGTATGTCTTTGCTTTTTAAATGTGTTTCTTAGAAGCAGCTCATTGTAGAATTTTGCTTTCTTATCCCATCTGTCACTGTCTTTTTTGTTGTTTATTTTATTGGATTGTTTAATTCATTTGCCTTTAAAATTATGAGTTACATTATATTTTCCTCCAATTTTATCTACTATTGCTTTTTTTCAAGTTATGATTTATTCCCTCCTCTGCTGTAGACATAGTACTACATTCCTTCAGTTTGTTCTTTTTTAAGGTGTCCTTATTCCTAATGTTTTACTTTTCTTTGTCCTTGATCCTCTCCTCACATTCATAAACCTTTTCCCTTTAGAGTTTTGCTTATTAGTTACATTCTTCCTCTGCTTTTACTTGGTGATTTATTTGCTCTCCTCTTTCCCCCAACTTAGTCAAGTATATTTCCCCTTTCCTCCCCTTTTTCAACTAGATGTCGTCACTATTTTTTATTTCATTTTTTTAACCTCTTTATTGAGAGGATTTCTTTTAACCTCATTATCTGACTTCTCTTTCTTTTTACTCTAGACTCTCATTATCTGGTTTTTGGTTTCTATAATTATCTAGCCTCTCTTCGTTCTCTGTATTTATCATGGAATCATACCTATCAACGTATCCATTCTGGGCTCACCCTTCTTGAGTTTCTGCCACTGCCTTGTGGAGCTTGCCTAGAGGATTCCTCCTTCCTTTTGTGCCTCACTCCCAGAGTGAAGTCAATTCCTATAGATGACAGAGAAGAAACTGTCACACAGTGGAATACTTCTCCCACACATCTCCAGCTACATCCTTGATTATGCAGCCCATTATTGATTTATACCTCTGTCTTTGTTACCTTTTTTCTCCATTTGCCTCACAAGCTACTCTGTATATTCATGCTTTCCCACTATCCCAGGCACCAATTGCCCCCAGGGTATCCAACCCCTTTACTCCCAAGGGAATCATGTGTCATTCTCCCTTTGTCTCCTCAGGATTTGAAACAACTTTCTGTTTGCAATATTTTTTTTTTTACTTAGAAACTCTGGATTCTGTCTTTAAAGTTTCTAGATGTATCAGAGTTTTCTTTCAGAAAATGACAGGTGAATTTTTTCTATTCTATTTTCCCCTTGGTTCTAAGAGATAAAAGCAATTTTCTTGTAAGATTTCTTCAAATATATAAGTATTTTTGTTTTGGTCTTGATGTTTAGATGGTCTGATGATTTAAAATTTTTTTCTCCTTGTCCATATTTCAGATCACTTGTTTTTGCCAGAAGATAACTTATGTTTTCTTCTATTTTGTCAGTCTTTTGACTTTGTTTTGATAGTTATTTTTATCTCATGGAGTTATAAGATTTTATTTGATCCATTCTAATTTTCATGAAATTTGTTGTATAAGCAAAACACTTATGTCAAGATGTACATTCCACTTTCAAGTCTTTCTTCTATGACTAATTCTTTTTCCAACCTTTTCTCTAATGTTTTCATTTTGTTGACATTTTTTTATTTAAATTTTTGATTAATCTCTTCCAAAAACAATTTGTCTTTGTATTTTTCTTTAAAGTTTTGCTTGTAGATATTTTGGGGTTATTGTTTTCTTCTAGGTTTCTGTCTTGTGCATTCTTGTCACCATATGAATTCTTTTTTGGAATTCTTTTTGTTTGTTTGTTTGTTCATTCTTTTGGCCTACTTTCTACCCTCAGACTTTATGTTAGAGGCCAGACTGTATGTACTTCTGAAGGAAAGGTCTTGAGTGGTTCTATTATTGCTTTTTTGGGGGGTATATTGAGTGTTGTATTACTGCAGCATGTAAGAGATAGTTCAGCTATCGAGTTTTCAGTGTTCTCAAAGTATTCTGATCCGAGGAAAGTCTGATTGCTGTCCATTTGGTCTGAGCTCTGGAAATTCCTGACTTGTGTTTATGTCTAAACAAAAGTAGACTGCTACCAAGCTCAGTCTCTATCAGCAAGTTGGGAAGCTTTGTCAATTTATAGTGGCAGCATTTTTTGGTTTGAAATTCTTGCTCTGATTATTTTGTTTTTTGGACACTTCTGAAATTTTTCCTTTCTAGGTACACTACCCAGGTCTTCTGTACCCAGAAACGCAACCCCTAGAGCAAGTTTCCTTAGGAGTCTGCCCTGCATCTTTGACCTATAACTTGGTATTGAGTAAAAAAAACTGCCTTGCGGTTAGTTTGATGAGAGGTTGGTACCTGTCCCTGTTGAGGTTTGAGTCTGTGGATACCTTTGTAAGTGTCTGTACTTTTGTTTATTCTGGTGAGCCACATTTCCCAGTACTAGACTGCTCTCAGCTGCATTGTAGACAAATTACTCACTATAGCTTTTGTCTTGGATTTGCTCCTCAGGATTCAGTCTGTATTTTCTAGATCTTTTTGGAGGATTTGGGGTGGGGGGAAGATGACATTCACTGTACTATTTTTCTTCTACTCAGCCGTCTTCTCTGAGTACCTTTTTAGTTTCCTCCTCCACTGCGGAGAAGGACCCCCCTATGCTAGAGACAAAAATAGCATGTTTCCTCTAGAATCTGAGGAAGGGATGGATAGTTTGCATATTGATAAGACAAACAATGAACAGAGGAAACAAATAGGTCACATAAAGGACAGGAGGCCCAGCCCCTTTGGCCTCAGTCTACAAGATAATATCTGTAAAGTTCTTAGCAAAATGCTTGGCACATAGTAGGCACTTAATAAATGCTTCTTTCCTTCCCCTTTTCCTCTAGTAATACCTGATTAGCTGCTATGTTAGACTATAAGATCTTTCTTTGGTATCTTGTGGTATTTAGTTTCTATTTATCACATAGTCTTTTTAGGAATTTTTTGGATTAGTATATATTGTTCATATGCAATACTACTCCCTGCTTGTATTAGTGAAATGTTTCTCCAGACTGACCTCCACTACCATCATCCTAGTGAACAACTCCTTTGGAGAAACAACATAACCAACACAAACCATGAGGTCAACCTTCATGGGAAAGCAGGCAATACAATGATTCCAGTGGGAAAGCATTCCAAGAAAGAGTTAGAAAGGTGCAAGTATCAAGACCTCTGGTACTTCTCCTTTTCAGGGCTGCTCATCCACATTTGGTATCCAACCTGTCACCCAATTCTCACCTGTGGCTCCAAGAAGCTATAGCATGCACAGTGGCCATACCCCAGTAAAACTGTCTTGGCAGATGAACTAAACCAGATTGAGGGTAAGTGGCAAGTCTCAAACCTGTCTGTGAGTTAGGCGGATGTCTAACACAGACACGTAAAAACTTTCTTCTGGTGGAATGGGTAGATGAGAACAATTTGTTCCAGGGACCATGGAGATGGAGTGGAGAGCTAACTCTAAGCTGTGGAGTGCTTAGTGCTAGGTCAGACACAAAGTGATTATCCACTGCACACTGGGCTATCACCAGTCTTGATTTTTGTCTTGCCACTGGATTTCTATAACTCTGAAGAGAGAATAAGGTTAATGACTTTGTGAAACTTTGTCTCACTTAAATCCAACTCATGCACAAATCAAGACATTCCCCCATGATGTCATTAGTCCTCCTTGAAAACAAAGGACAATCAGGTGGTCTCTGAGCTTGGACAAGCACCTGTAGTATCCATGTTCTAGTCATGAAGTTCTGCTATGAATCAAACTTGTTTCATTCTGGCTTATTAAGCCTTCATTGTCAGGGCTACAGCTCAATATATAACCATTGGTATAAATATTGAGATTTGTCCACACTTAAGGGGGATGGGGGAGGGGAGGACGCTGTGGAATGTAGTGACAGACCAGGAACATAAGTGTCTAGTTTCTCTCCTCCAATGTAATAAAGAAAGTTTTTTGCTTATAATCACTGTTAGCTCTGGTTTTATTTCGGTTTGTTTTGTTTTATTTTTAGAGATAACCATGGTTTTGATAACCTGTGTGAACTCTCTGGAATTTTTAGAGTTAACAGCAATAGGGTGACCTCTGTGACGTTTGGTCATTTGCTCAGGGTTTACACTTCAATCACATCCTCTTAAACTAAGAAGGAAAATCTGAATTCCTTTTTGTTGGAAATGCTTTTAAACTCTATACAGTAGCTATATTGTTTGTGTGTTTTAATCAATGCTTTGCCTATTTGGCATGTTATTGTGAAATAGCTAATTGGATGAAATCCTTGTTATAACAAACTACCTGAAAGAAAAAGTCATAGAATGCAATGTACATACTCTTTAGAGAAAATGGTAAATAGTGTTGCTGCTCTTAATGTTACTTAACATTTGCAGAGCTAACATTATTAGCCTTATACCAAACATGTGACCTAAGCAAAGCATGAAAGCTATTTGAATAACCTATTCTGTAAAATGACATCCTCAAATACTTACACTATCTACTTCATTGGTTTCCATAACAAAGGCACATTGTAAACCTTAAATAAACATTTTGGATTTGTTTTATTTTTATTTTCACTTTCTTTAAAAAAATAGTCTTTAGACACTAAAAGTAACAAATTGTAAAGGCTTGGTATAGCTGGAAGAAAAATCAGTCATGAGGGTAAATGTACTTAAGACTTTCCTTGGTTTCAACTGCCACTCAGACTGTCTACCAACTATCTCTTGTCCTTACCCCTCACAAACCAATTGAAGAAAAAACTTTGCTACTTGAAAGAGCTAATGGGAGAGCAAATGTTCTTCCTTTACCTTTATCTGCACTGCCATTTGTTGCTTTTGAGCTTAGTCAAGGGAGTTGGCCTGGAAAAAGTATAAACATTAGCAAAGAGGAAATAGGGCTATTATTATTTGAAGATAGCATGATAATACACTTAGAAAATCCCTTTAAATAAGCAAAAAAAAAAGACAATTCAGATGATTAATAGCTATACCAATACAGCAGCATACTAAATATAATCATCAGTAATATAAATCAGCATTATCAGGAAGCAAAGATAATAAGATAAATTTTATTCTAAATAATTATCAAATATCTAGTAGGTAACTTAAGATGCACAAGATTTATATAAATACATCTCTAAGACACTTAACAGTAGCAAAAAAAGACAAATAATTAGAGATAATCATTTCTCATGATTTGGTTATTCCAGTATAATAAAATGGCTATGCTACCAAGCTTAATATATAGATTTTTGTTATGCCAATTATATTATTAATAATTTTTTAAAATAAATGTTTTTAACTTTTTGCATTCATTTTCACAAGATTTTGGGTTCCAAAATTTTCTCCCCATTTGTCCCCTCCCCCCTCCCCAGTACACTGGTCATTCTAATTACCCATATCACCAATCTGCCCTCTCTTCTTTCATCCCTCCCTTCCCTT
>CM053770.1:169973448-170088616 GCA_028658325.1 Potorous gilbertii
AATACTCAACAGTTGGTCCTAAAACTTTAAGTTCCAGCTTCTCCCCATCCCTCCCTCCCCACCAATTCCCTTTGGGAAGGCAGGCAATTCAATATGGGCCATATCTATGTAGTTTGAGTGGGAGGAGAGAGGGTGAAATGGAATGGGATAAATTATCTCTGTCTATATCTATAGAAGAGGCAGGCAGGAGTCTTCTTAGTGGAGGGAAAAAGAGGAGTGCTGAGAAAAAAAAACCATGAAGTTTACTATCATCACATTCGACTAAAGGAAGGAATAAAATCCACAATCATTTTGGTATGAAAACCTATCTTACAATACAGGAAATTGGGGGAGAAGGAGATAAGCAGGGTGTGGGGGGGGGTGATGGAAGGGAGGGCAATGGAAGGAGGGAGCAATTTGAAGTCAACACTCGGGGAGGGACAGGATCAAAAGAGAGAATATATAGTTAGTCTTACATAACACGACTATTATGGAAGTCATTTGCAAAACTATATAAATATTAATAATTTTTTTAGAAGCGAACAACATAAAAATTAAATTCATTTGGAAGACTGAGAGAAATAAAACCTCAAAGAAAATAATGAGCAAAATTACAACTAATGGGGTTATAACCTAACAACACTTTTTACTGTAATATAAAACAATAGTCATCACAATTCTTTGGTACTTGTTTTAAAAACAGACAAGTAAACCAAAGAAACTATACAAGCAAAATAGAAAAGCAGCCAAAAACAATTGTCCAGGGTCAGATAACTAAGGAATATATTCCTTGTGGAATAACTTATTATTTTTTAAAGAACTTTTGGAAAAATTGTGAAGCACTTGGCAAAAATTAGGTTTAGAATACAGTCTATAACACCACAACAATAAACTCACAATACATATGTTCTCTGAATATAAAAGCTCATAATATTAAAAAAAATAGAAAAGAATAGGATTGGATATCTTTAATAACTATGACTAAGGAAAGAACTCTTGACCAAACAGGTAATAGAAATGAGAAGGTTAAAATTGATTCTATATCATGTAATTATTGGTCCTATTTACAATTAATTGATTTTGTCCTTAACTGCCTAAGTCATAGTTCTCTGTCTTTGAACTTGGTCAGAATTCAGCTGGTCTACAATGGATTAAGTTTAAGAATCTAGGTCTCCAGCTAATATCACTGATGCATTTTTGCATCAAGGAATTAATTGACCTTGCAAGACTTATGTGAACACTGTGCATCCAGTCTAGTATCTTTTTACTACTTCTTGCTGTAGTTATTGTTTGTCTTTCATTCATGAAGGGGACCATGACATCAGGAAGGTGGTGCCATGACTAGAAAGTGAATTGGATTTAAGTGAGGGAGGGCTATGTAAAGTTATCAGCCTTACTTTCCTGAGCCATCTGGGCCCAGTGGCAAAATATAGATCAGGATAACTAGAGATGTCTCTGGATGCAGTGGGAGACCTTGGTCCTTTTAAGCCAAAGTCTTTTCCAAGTGTCAGTTTGACTGAGGTAATGCTCATTAAGTGATTAAAGCTAAGTAAGAAATGAGGCAAAGAATGGCCTTTATACCTAGTTAAAAAATTTCAGTCTGTGAGAGTAAGACCCTTATGGTCCAAAACAGAAGGAGTTGACATTTACATTCATTCTGAGTCATCAGGGTCCAAAAAATGACCAGATGGGGATTGGGCTGGGATCTGTTGTTGGCTAATCAATGAGGACCAGAGTGATTTGGGTTTATAGCACAATCTTACCTCATGAAGGGAATTTCTTTATTATGAATTCGCTATGGATGAAATCACAGCTTTGGATGGAAAATTTCTATGTTTTAAAAGTATCTGTACTTCTTCCAGATCCAGATGCAGATCACAATCTCTCTACAACTTAGTAGATAGGATTAAAAATTGTTTCATCCATCAAAATCTATTATAAGTTTTTCCAAATTTCTTTAGACTAGTCCTCAAATGACAACACATTGTCAGTTTTTTCTTCCTCATAGGACCTGACAGAATAACCTTGTTTTTGAGAACCCAAATTCACTTCCACTGCACAAAGGGGCATCAAATTAATATTTGGTTAGAGATATAGTGTATATATGTGAATTTGTTTGTGGATATCAAAAATGATACCTATAAGTTTGATTAGAAAGGTCATAGATTTGAGGAAGGAAAACTTGGAAGGAAGGAAGGAAGAAAAGAAGGAAGGAAGGAAGGAAGGTAGCTAAAACTTGGGATGCATTTTGATTGTTGAGGAATGGAACTAGACCTGTGATTTTACTGGCATAGGGAATATCTAAATAAGGAAACTCCATTTACCTATGTAGATTGGTACCTTTTCTACAATTTCTTTAAGAAAATTGTGTAGGGGACTGAGAGATTAAATGACTTGTCTAGTGTCACACAGACAATAGAAGTCAGAGACAGGACTTAAACACAGATCTGACAGTTCCAAGGCCAGCTCTCTATCCACTATACCACACAGCCTCTGAACAAGTACAGTATTTGAGTTTTCTGAAGTATTACAATCTCCATGATGATTAACAAAACAGATAACAGTATACATTTGGTTTTTAATCCGAAAGCTTTTACTTCCCAATTTTTTATTTGCAATATGAAAGAAAAATATGATTTGAGTTTCCGCAAGCTGATGGATTTGATTTAAGAAAGGAGATGACCCAGTACAAATATAATAAGCAGACTTAAAATGGATTTTGTTTTTGGCATTTGGATTTATTTACCTATGTTCTGTCACCAGTGATTTCACCTCACCTAGCATATGACAAGAGATTGTGTTTCAGACAGATATAAAATCTTAAGGAGGAGGGTTCTTCATTGGAGCTAATTCTTGAGGATGACTGGTCTCTCTTTTTAGATCCCTAATTACTACCATGAAATTAGTAATTTTGTTCTCAGTCACGGTGCTTTATCTCCCCTGCAAAGGTAAGAGATTCGTTTTGATATTTGGCAGATCTATCTAATTGTTTGGATTTTCAGCCTAAAATATTTCAAATATTTTTCATTGTGAATATGTTTCTTTACCTCTAACTGCAAAATATGATGTAGTAAATCCCTGAATAGCTTCAGTATGCCTATCTTCAGAATGAATGGTTTTAACATTTAAAGGAAACATTAATGAGCAAAGTCTCTTAGTTTCTTATTGACATAAGTAATATGGAAATGTCTTCTGTATTTTTAACTATTCACTTTAAAAAAAAAACATTTTTATTTAAAATTTTGTGTTCCAAAATCTATCCTTCCCTTCCTGCTTCCCCTCTTCCCTCCCTGATATGGTAAGCAATCAAACATACACATGTGCAATTGTGTAAAACTTTCCATATTAGTAATTTTGTACAAAAAAACTTGAATAAAAGAAAAAAAGAAAGTGAAAATTAGCATGCTTCAGTCTGTATTCAATCAATATCAGTTCTTTCTTTGTAGGTAGTATGCTTCACCATAAAGTCTTTGGGATTATCTTGAATCATCGCGTTCTTCAGAATAGCTAGGTCATTCATAGTTCTTCATCACACAATATTATTGCTACTCTATATAATGTTCTTCTGGTTCTGTTCGTTTGACTATGCCTCAGTTCATGTAAGTCTTTCCAGGTTTTTCTGAAATCACCCTGTTTGTCATTTCTTATAGCATAATAATATTTCATTACAATCATATGCCACAGATTGTTTAGCCATCCCCCAACTGATGGGCATCCCTTTGATTTCTAACTCTTAGCCACCACAAAGAGAGCTGCTATAAATATTTTTGTACAAATAAGTCCTTTTCCCTTTTTTAGAAAGTCTTCAAGTTATAGACCTTGCAGTATTCACTTAATTTTTTATTAATTCACTTAATCTATTAATTTAAACTACTCACTTAATCTTCCTTTAGAAATGAACTCTTTAATCCAAAGGGCTACTTTTAATCCATGTTCTTCTCTTTGTTATACAGAGTCTGAACCTAGTCTTCTTTCTCCTATGATGACCAGCCATTAGGAATAGGCATTGGAGAATCCTTCTTCTCTTTTGCCTGAACCCCTGTTGTTCAGTTCTCATCAGACCTTAATCACTCACTCTAGACCTGATGCAGACAACTTACCTCACTCTATCCACATATCCAGCAATAGCGCAGGGTCCTGTTTTACTCTAACCATTAGGCATATTACTGTCTTCCATTCAGGAACCACCTATGTGCCCTGATAATTTTCTTGCTGGACCCTCAAGTATCACCAATGATTGTCCGCCATAAAGTTAAACCATTCTTATTTGATTTCTCTCCTATTTAAAATGTGAGCTCCTTAATATAGGAACTATCTCGATTTTTTGTTTGCATCCCCGGTGCTTAGATAAGTGCTTAGCACACAGTAAGCATTTAATAAAAAATTTTCCCTTCCATTGCATTCCACTTAAAATACAGATATCAACCCTAGGAAATATACTTCATCACCTTTAGGACTCTTAAATTGAAATGATATAAATAATATGATTCAAGAAAAATTATTTCGTAGAGAATCATGTCTCCTAATCATGGGTGTTTCCCAGGGCCCTGTCCTGACTCCTATTTTCCTTTACATTATTTCACCTGGTAATCTAATCAACTCCCATAGATTCAATTATCATCTCTAAAGCAGATGATTTTCAGATCTACTTATCCAGCCCTAAACATTGCCTCGAATTCCAGTCTTTCATCTCCAATTGGTATTTTACAGTCATCTTAAACTCAACACATTCAGAACTAAACTCATTTTCTTCTTCCCTGTCCTTCAAATGTTCCCCTTTTTCTAACCTCCATTTTACCACTGAGGGCACCACCGTGCTTCCAGTCACACAACCTACACCTAAATTTTCCCTTTTAATATACTAGAAATTTGACCCGTTTTCTGTGGGGTTAATTTGAGACCAAGATAAATATTTTATCTCAGTATCAGTTAAACTAATTAAAATTTTTTTACACCCTCAGCTTTATTATGTGTTTTGTTTTTACATACAAACATTTACAGAATACTTGCTCTTCTTTGGTCTTCTTTTAACAAAGTAAAATAACTAAGTAAAACTAATAATACACTGATTTCACCTGAAAGTTCATGTCACTTTTTACATTTGTAATACCCTTTCTCTGTTAAAAAAAAGTAACAGAAATCTATTCTCCTTGTTTCCCAACCCCATCACACTGAAAAAAGAAAAGAAAAGAAAAACTACAAATTTATTGTAATAAATATGTATAGTCAAAACAAATTCCTCCAATGGTTGCGTGCATATATATACATATACGTATATGTATATACGTATATGTGTATATATACACACATGTGATGTGTTTGTACACATTCATGTGATATATATATAGATATATATGTTTTCATGTATATGTTTTTATGTACAGGCACAGGAAAAATTTGTGTGTATACATGTATATGTATCCATTCACAGGTCCACCAACAATACATGCAAGTAACTTTTCCCAGAACCTTTTTAAAATGGCTATAGACATTTACTGAAACTCTGCAAAAAATTTTTTATGAACACATAAACACATTTATTATCTTTTATAAGTTTATTAAGTGGTATGATGCTAGTACAATAAATTATATTTTCTTCCTAAATAAGTTTTTTAATTGTATAGAACTGAAATTGAACAAGAGTTTCAAAGTAAAAATTTTGGTCTATATTACTTCCTGGGAAATAATAAGCATTGCAGTTCTCCATAGATGGGTGGAGATTTGTGACAATAAAAGACCAATTTATAAATGTACTACAGGTAAAACCTAAGATTCAATGATGAAAGGATCCCATCCAGATTTGCAAAAAGTGTAAAGATAGGTAAAGTAAATTTACTAGGAAAACTCCTAGTGACTTAATTAAAATTAATTTTTACCATTTTTTGTTTTTCTCTTCATCTGACTTTTACCCTAATTACTGAGCCTGCTGCTGATAGTCATATAAGAGCAACATCTTCCTTTCTATTGTAAGGCAGCCTACAGGCAACATTTCAAACCTGGGGAACTGAGGTCTCTGGATTTGAATTTCTAAACTATATTAGCCTTTGTACTTTGTACCTGAAAAATGTGATGCATGAAAAGTTTAAGGACATAGTTTTATTAATCATGCTAGCAGATAATGAATAAAAGGGATCAGTCGCATTCTTGAATGCTAAATGGAATCCACTCAACACTGATATGCCCTAGGAAGAATGGGTGATCCTGAGGGTGACAATTGACTGTGATTGGTTAACAAAAATGAGAGAATGAATTTTACAATGAGAGACAGACTTATTCTAGTGTGGGACCGAGGGGTGTAACTTTGATTACTCAGGTTTTTCTGACTAGAATACAATGGGTGGAATTTCACCCAGATTAGATGAAATTCTTTGTATATTTCTCTATTTGGGAGGCTGTTCCCACTCAGAATTGAAAGACATGTACTGCAGGGTTTGGGCAATCTCATCTATCAACAATGTCCTTCAGAAACGGAACAACCCACAGGCTTCTGAAAAATATCCTACTCAATTCAATAATTGATTATTAATATAGGAGAGAGATTAAACATTTCTCTCAAGAGCAGATTGGTTTGTAAGGAGCAAGAGCCAGAGAGTAAAGTGAAAACTCTTCACAGGAGAGATGAAACTTGTGCAGAATGACTACTGCTTTCTCCCATATGAGGTGCTTTGCTCTTGCTTCCCCAGAGGCACACTTCTCTCCTACTTTTATGCTGCCATTCTCAAGAATCCTTTGACTGTTACACTCCTCTCACAGGTCCAATCATATTGCAGTTGATATACCACTTGGCCTGGGATCACTGGAGTGGTAAAGGAAGTGACAGAAGCAACATGCCAACTGACATCTTCCATCTACCCAGTAAATTTAGCTAAGCTCATTGCAAGGAGTAATAACATTAACTGTCTATACTCGTAGCAAACCTAGCACTACCACTTCCAACGCCTATGTTCCTCTACCCTCTTTTTCCACTGTGCCTTTAGGAATTCTAATTGTTAAACTTTCCCTTCATCTTATATCTCTTCTTTTTATGCTCTTTCCATCCTCTGATGTTCACTGAAACCTAGTACAAACCTAGTAGTACAACAATAATTTTAAGACCATATCTAACAGTACGAAGAGTGGCAGCTATGGTGTAGGACAGGAGATGGGTTCAAACTTTGGGCCTTTATTTGCCATCTGTGTGGTCTCGAAAGTCACTTTGGAGTCCAGTTTGCTCCTCTGTAATAAATATGATAAACTAGTAACGGTTATAATGACAACGACAGTATTTTTATAGTACTTTAAGGTTTGCAACACACTCCACATATCTTACCTCATTTAATTCCCACAATAATTGGGGGAAGTTAAGTACTGTTATCATCCCCATTATACAGATGAGGAAACTGAGGTAGGTTAATTGACCTATCCAGGGTCACATAGATAGTGATTGTGTAAGGAAGAAATCAAACTAGGGTCTTTCTGACTCCAAGTTCAATTCATTCTCTCTCTCTCTCTCTCTCTCTCTCTCTCTCTCTCTCTCTCTCTCTCTCTCTCTCTATCTCTCTCTCTCTCATATCACAGTAGTCTCCACTTCTAATCACTTGCCAGGTCTTACCTTTTTTCCCTAAACCCAAATTTCTTCCCTATTTCTACTGAGAGCATCACATCTTCACAAGCCTGCCACTCTCCAAGGCTCCTCAGTCTTTGTCACCCCACACATCCATTATTTACCAAATCCTGATATTTCTACCTTCACAACATTTCTCATGTCTGACTCACATAGCAGCCAGCAATGGCTTTCTCATTGATCTCCCTTCCTAAATCTCTCTTCATTCCATTCCATCTTTGATAAAATTACTGAAATGATTTTTCTTTTTGTATTTTTATTAAAGTTATCATCACAATTGATTTGCCAACAACAGGTCCCAGTCCAAGCTCCAGTTAGTGGCCTTTCTTTGTGTCTCTGATGGCACAGAGTGAATATATTTTTATTCCTTTTTTAAAAAAATAAATGTCACTGATTTTTTAAAAAATTCACTTTAGTATGTCTCTAATTTTAATTCTCAAGACAACAAAAATCAGGGCATACCTTACTATCTCAAATGTTGAATTTATGTATTTTTCTTTTCTTTTTTATTAATTTATTTGTTTTTAGTTTTCAGCAATTATGAAGTGATTTTTCTTAAGCACTGATTTGACCATGACATTCCCCTATTCAATAAACTTCACTGGCTTCCTGTTGTCTCTAGGAGAAAATATTAATTCATCAGTTTAAAAACCATTCAAAATATGGCCCTTTCCATCATCATTACATATTTTCCTCTTTCTGAATTCTGTTGCCTAGTCAAACTAGCCTTCTCATTCCTTACATACTGTAGTGATAGGCAAAGAGTTGGTATTTAATAAATGTTTTGTTGATTGATAAATTTTCATTTAGATTAATATAACAGTCTTCTAACTGATCTCTTGATTCTTTCACATTGCTGCGCAAGTAATCTTTCGAAAACAGTTCTGATCTCATTTCTACTCCTTTTCATAAAGAATTGTTGCCAATAAAATAAAGTGTAAATTTCTGATCTTGATATTTAACAGGTCTTTTAGTCTATCTTTCCAGAATTATTTCATATGACTCCCATTCACACATTAATTGATTTATTCAACTTTTAAAAACATTTTTATTCATGCATTTAAGTTTTGTTTGAACTTACGCACTAAAAGAGTATTTATACACACTCATCAGAACATGAAAAAATGGCATATGAAACCAAAGTTATTTCATACTGTTTGTTTTTAAGTTATATAACATATTCTATTTCTTTCAAAAGTATCCTGCTTGTCTTTACTTTCTGAACATTATTCTGTTCTCATATATACATTTTAAAATGTTCCAATTTCCCAAAGAGGAAACAATATTATTTACTCTTCTTCTCAACCTAATTCCATCTCCCAACTAAAAGAGAAATTTAAAAAACAAACAAAAAAAAAAATCTTACCTTGGGGCAGCTAAGTGGTGCAGTGGATAGAACATCAGTCTGGGAATCAGGAAGACCTGAGTTGAAATCCAACCTCAGACACTAGCTGTGTCACCCTGGACAAGTCACTTAAACCTGACTGCCTCAAAAACAACAACAACCTTACCTTGTAATTAAAAAGCACCGTTAAGCAAAACAAATCTGAAGAATGATCATGTGCAAAAACAAATATCTTTCTACATGTTGAATCCATGATCCCTCTGGGGTTTGATAATAAGCCTCATCATGGGTCTTCTGGAAATGTGCTTTGTTATCACATTGCTCAGAGATCTTTAGGATTTTCAGAGTTTTGCTGCTTTTTTTTTATTGCAAAATTATTCTTCTGGTTATGCTCACTTCACTCTGTGAGAAACATGCCATTCTCATGAAAAGAACTCAAAAACAGCGGACAGAGGAAGGTAGTTTATTTACACATCCTGGAGGGTGGATGGTGTTCACAAAGAACATACACACAGGTCAGAAGCAAAAGCTGGCTTAAATACTGTCAGGATGGTCAGACTTCCCCTCAGAGTCAGGATTGGTCCAGACTCCTCAGGGTTGCAATCTTTCTGAAACTTCCATGTTTCTCCTCCCAGATCATGGAATCTGGGTTCAGGAAACAGAGGGATAATTTTATGCAGGGTGTGTCAGTTAATATTAATAAGGCTCATTAAGCAAGCACACGTTGATTCTGGTAGCTCTTGCTTTAAATGTTCTTTTGTTAACCTCTAGATTCTTTTAGGCCAGAATCTATAACTAAAGTATATCCCAACTCCCTCATTGGATGGTTCATCATTAAGCAGATAGTGATGGGTCAACTTCCACATGGGGAGGGAACTGGTTTCTTTACTATTTGCTGTGGAAGCAGAACAATGAAATTCCTTTCTCACAACTCTGCATCAGTTCATACCACCCAGAATTCTCTGCAGTCATCTCTTTTGTCATTTCATAGAGTCGTTTCATTACATTCCTATACCATAATTTGTTCAACAATACTTCAATTGATGGACATACTCCCTAGATTCCTTCCCTTCCCTTTTCTCTTCCCCTTCCTTTCTTCTCTTTTCCCTCTTCCCTTCTCTTTTTCTCTTCTATTCACTACTTCAGGTTCCAGGTATTTGTTTTGTTTCTTCCTAGTTATGGTTCCCATTCCCATTCTTCTTCCTGTTGAACTTGTATTTCTACATGAAATTGCTTATGTGTGAGAAATATCAAATTTCATCTTCTTTATTTCTGTATTAGTGTATTCATTTTGTTTACCTTTTTTTTTTCCTCTTAAAACACTCACCACAGAACAAATTCATTCTCAGATCTTTTTTTTTCTATTTAATTCCCTTAATATTCTTCAAAGACACTAAGGTTTCTCAGTTCAACTGATGTATGGGGAGGAGTCTCTTACTTCTCAGACCTCCTTTGTCTGATGCTGTCACTCACTCACCAGGGCAGTCTATAGATAACTTCCCTCCTCAGACCTTCTAATTCCAAGTGACTCCATCCAAGGTGGGATAATGGTGCTGGGGGCCCTCTTACTTCTTCTCACTTGGCAATTGGCCCAAAGCCTTTGATGGTGACAATTGTGGCAAAGGAAATGGACTTCACTAGCATTTCTGAACTTGAATTGTTCCAGATTCTATTTTAATTTTTTTCTTGTAAAGGTTTTGACTCTTAAGACATTTCAGCATTTTTTCCTTTTTTTCCCCTTTGTTGACATTTGTTATAAAGCAGCAGGAGGGGATTCAGACCTAGCTGAAGGATTTTGTTTTTCTCAAAAAGGTGAGGTGGGAATTCTGGTCTGATGTTGAAACAACAGCTCAAAGGGGGTGAAGGGAAACACACTTAAAAAAATAGAAATGCCAATTGAATGTAAAAAAAAGAGACTAAGGCTCTGAAAGGACAGAACCTCTCTCCTTGTTATAATGCTAACTCTCAATCAGCATATAGTCACTATGAAATTCTCAAAGAAATTTCTGTTTCTAATTTGTCTTGACTTTGCAGTTCAAAGGTGCTGCACAACTCTGGTATATTCATCAGAAATGGCTAAAAATTCTTTATTTTATGATAAGCAGATTTCACTCACTGGCAAAATTATATTCAACTTTTCACAGTAATTTTTTAAATTTGTTTTCAAGTATTTATTCTTTGTCTTTTGGAATACTACATTCCAAGATCTCCTCTGATTTTTAGTAAAATTTTTAAATTCTTTTGTGATCCTGACAGTTTTTCTTTTGTACTTGAGCTCCTTTCTGGATGTTTTTTTAAATTATTATTTCTATTTGACATGGAGGCTCTGGATTTTGTTTATCATATTCCTGGGAATTTCCCTTTAGGGATTTCTGTCAGGAGGTGGTTAGTACATTATTTTAATTTTTCTTTTGTTCTCTGATTCTAAGCAATATAGTTTTCTTTCATGATTTCTTGACATACAGTGTTGAGGGTATTTGAAAAAAAAACATAATTTTTAAGGAATCTAATGATGCTTAAAAATAGGTCTCCTGGATCTGTTTTCATGGCCAGTTATTTTTATTTTGTAAATAGTATTTTATTTTTTTCCAGTTACAGACAAAGATAATTTTTAGCATTCCTTTTTACACAATGTTGAGCTCCAAATTTTTCTTCCTCCCTCCCTTCCTTTCTTCCTAAAATGGAAAGCAATTTGATAAATGTCATAAATGCAAAACCATGTAAAACATATTTCCATAATAGTCACAGTTATGAAAGAAGAAACAGACTAAAAGAAAAAAAAGCAAAAAAAATTAAAGTAAGTGAAAAAAGTATTCTTCAATCTGCATTCAGAGTCCCTCACTTCTTTATCTGGATGTAGACAACATTTTCCATGATGTGTGAGTACTTCCTAATTATCTTGGATTTTGTGTTGCTGGGAAGAACTAAGTCATTCATAATTGATCATCACATAATGTTGCAATTACTGTGTACAGTGTTTTCATGGTTCTACTCAGTTTGCTTTGCATTATTTCAAACAAGTTTTCTAGGTTTTTCTGAAATCTGTCTGCTCATTATCTATCATTGCACAATAATGTTCTGTTATATTGATATACCACACCTTGTTCAGCCATTTCCCAACTGATGTGAACACCCTTGATTTCCATGTTTTGCCACCATAAAAAGAGCTGTTATAAATACTTTTTCTATGTACAGGTCCTTTTCCATTTTTTATGATCTCATTGGGATATGGACCTAGTAATGGTATTGTTGAAACAAAGGGTATGCAGTTTGGCTGCCCTTTGGACACAGTTTTTAATTGCTCTCTAGAATGATTGGATCAGTTCACAACTTTGCAAAGAGTGCTTTAGTGTCTCAATTTTTCCTCATCTTTACCAACATTTATCATTTCTCTTTTTTGTCATATTAGCCAATCTGATAGGTGTGAGGTGATACATCAGAGTTGACTTAGTCAAACATTTATTTCACTAATGAAAAGTGATTTAGAATACTTCTTCATATGCCAAAAGATAGTTTTAATTTCCTTTTTAATTAATTAATTTTTAATTTTCAACATTCATTTTCATAAGTTTTTGAGTTCCAAATTTTCTCCCCATTCCCAAGATAGCATGGAATATGATAGATGCTACACATATACATATGTATTAAACATTTTCACATTAGTCATGTTGTAAAGAAGAATTAGAACCAATAAGACAAATCATGAAAAAGAAGAAACAACAAAAAAAGAGCAAATAATGTACTTCAATCTTCACTAAGACTCCATAGTTCTTTCCTTGGACGTGTATAACATTTTCTATCATGAGTCTTTTGGAATTTTCTTAGATCCTTGCATTGCTGAGAAGAGCTATGTCTATCAAAGTTAGTCATTGCACAATGTGGTTGTTACTGTATATGATGTTCTCCTGGTTCTGCTCATTTCACTCTGCATCAGTTCAAATAAGTCTTTCCAGGTTTTTCTGAAGTCTACCTGCTCATCGTTTCTTATAGTGCAATAGTATTCCATTACATTCACATACCACAACTTGTTCTCCTGGTTCTGCTCATTTCACTCTGCATCAGTTCAAATAAGTCTTTCCAGGTTTTTCTGAAGTCTACCTGCTCATCGTTTCTTATAGTGCAATAGTATTCCATTACATTCACATACCACAACTTGTTCAGTTATTCACCAACTGATGGACATACCCTCAAATTCTAATTTGTGGCCATCACAAAAAAGAGCCACTATAAATATTTTTGCATATGTGGGTACTTTTCCCATTTTTATGATCTCTTTGAATTACAGATATAGAAGTGTTATTGCTAGGTCAAAAGGTATGCATGGCTTTATAGCCCTTTGGGCGTAGTTCCAAATTGCTCTCCAAAAAAGTTAGATCAGTTCACAACTCCACCAACAACGCATTAGTGTTCCAAATTTCCCACATATTCTCCAACATTTGTCGTTTTCCTGTTTTGCAATGTTAGTCAATCTGGTAGTTGTGATGTGGTATCTCAGAGTTGTTTTGATTTACATCTCTCTAATCAATAGTGATTTAGAGCATTTTTATATGATTATAGATGGCTTTAATTTCTTCCTCTGAAAACTTCCTGTTCATATCCTTTGAACATTTATCAATTGGGGGATGACTTGTATTCTTATAAATTTGACTCAGTTCTCTATATGTTTTAGAAATGAAGCCTTTATAATAGACGTTGTCTGCAAAAATTGTTTCCCAGTTTTCTGCTTCCCTTCTAATCTTGGTTACATAGGCTTTGGTTGTGCAAAACCTTTTCAATTTAATGTAATCAAAATTATCCATTTTGCATTTCATAATGTTCTCTGTCTCTTGTTTGGTCATAGTTTTTCCTGTTCTTAATAAAGTTGACAGATAAACCATTCCTTGTTCTCCTACTTTGCTTATGGTATTCATCTTTTTGTCAAAATTGTACGCCCATTTTGATTTTATTTTGGTATATGGTATTGGATGTTGGTTTATACCTACTTTCTGCCATACTACTTTGCTGTTTTCTCAGTAGCTTTTGTTAAATAGTGAGTTCTTATCTTAGAAGCTATAGTCTTTAGGTTTATGAGACAGTAGATTATTATGGCCATTTATTATTTTGTCTTGTATACCTAATCTAGTTCACTGATCTGCCCTTCTTAGCCGGTACTGGATGGTTTTAATAATTGCTGCTTTATAATATAGTTTGAAATCTGGTATTGCAAGGCCATCTTCCTTTGAATTTTTTAAACCGATTCTCTTGATATTTATGGCCTTTTGTTCTTTCAAATGATTTTTGAGATGATTTTTGTTGTGATTTTTTTTCTAGCTCTATCAGATAATTTTTTTGCTAGTTTGATTGACTGTTGTCCTTCATCTTCGAAGAGGACCAAAATGATATCACCATTGTAAAGTGAGATTTCAATGTGTCTGACTATGGCTGATCAGATCAATATGAGCTCGGAATGCTCTACTACAGGTTGGGCACAGATAGTCTGTGTGAATATTTGGGGTAATTATCCAAAATTTGTGCATCCTGCATTTACTTTGTTCTGTCTCAATTCTACTTTGCTCAAAGAGCACAGCTCCTTTTCTTATGTGGACACACCGTGCTGAGTGGTCCTGTACCAGCTTTCCCATGTTACACAATCAAATCCAAAGTTCCTGAGAGAGACCTCAAGAGTGTCCTTGTATGGTTTCTTCTGGCCACCATGTGATCGCCTGCCCCATGCAAGATCTCCATAAAAGAATCTTTTTAGCAAGCATACATTTGGCATTCGAATAACATGGCCAGCCCATTGCAGTTGCACTCTCTGAAGCATAGTTTGAATACTTGGCAGTTCAGCTCGAGTAAGGACTTCAGTGTCTGGGTACCTTATCCTTCCAGGTGATCCTCAGAATCTTCCTAAGACAGTTCAAATGGAAACAATTCAGTTTCCTGGCATGACGCTGGTAGACTGTCCATGTTTCACAGGCATACAACAATGAGTTCAGCACCACGACTTTATAGACCTTCAATTTAGTAGTCAATCTAATACCTCTTCTCTCCCAAATTTTTCTTTGGAACCTCCCAAACGCTGAGCAAGCTCTAGCAATGCATGCATCAACCTCATTGTCATTGTGTACATCCCTGGAACGTACACTACCAAGGTAAGTGAATTTATCCATAGCATTCAAAACTTCTCCACTTGTTGTAATTGATGGTTCCACGTATGGATGGTTTGATGGTGCATGGCAACTCCAGGAGAAATGCCAAGAGCAGAACAGAGGTCCGTACACAACATTTGTAGATCTGACCAAGGCCTTTGACAATGTCAGTTGTGGGGGCTTATGGAAATTATGCTAGTTTGATTGCTATGGCGTTGAAATTATGTAAATTAAATATAAATATATGTAAATTAATTTAGGCAAAATTGTTACTTTTATTATATGGGTTCAGCCCACCCAAGAGCAAATGATATAGTTCCAATTATTTAGATCTGTTTTGTAGTTGTGTTTTCACAAATTTCCTGGGTTTATCTTGGGAAGTAGACAAGTATATTATATTATCTATAGTTATTTTAAATGGAATTTCTCTCCCTATCTCTTGTTGTTGTACTTTGTTGGTCACATACTGATGATTTATGTGAGTTTGCCACTTTGCTAAATCTGTTAGTTTTTTCAAGGGAATTGATTCTCTGGGATTCTCTAAGTGTATTATCAACGAAGAGTGATAGTTCTATTTTCTCATTACCTATTCTAATTTCTTCCATTCCCTTTTCTCCTCTTATTGCTATAATAAACTTTTTTAGGGATATATTGAATACTATTGATGATTATGGGCATCCTTCCTTCACCACTGATCTTATTAGGAAGATTTCTAGCTTAACCCCATAACAGATAATGCTTGGTGGTAGTTTTAGACAGATACTGCTTATCATTTTAAGGTAAACTTCATTTATTCCTATACACTCTATGAGTTTTAATTAGATATATTTTTGCTTTTTCCTGAGAACAGGATTGCTATACCTGCTTTTTTCTTTCTTTCTTTCTTTCTTTTTTTCTTTCTCTTTCTTTCTTCTCTCTCCCTCTCTGTCTCTCTGTCTCTCTCTCTCTCTCTCTTTCTTTTTTAATACAACTGAAGCAAAATAAATTCTATTCCTACCCTTACTTTTATTCTGGTTATGTCTCTCTGCTCCAAGTGTATTTTTTATAAACAACATATTGTAGGATTCTGGCTTTTCATCCTCTCTGTTCTCCATTTCCATCTTATGGGAGAGTTCATTCCATTCACGTTCTCAGTTATGATTCGTAATTGCATGCCTTTCATCCTATTTTTCCTCTGTCCTCTCCCTCCTTTCACACATTCCCTCCTCACCAAAGTTTTGCTTCTGTCTACTACCTCCCCTAATCTTCCCTCCTTTTGATCAGTCTCACCCATCTATTTTCTTAATTTCCTCCCCTCTTACTTGTCAGGTAAGATAAATTTCTATATTCAATTCACCCTCTTTGAGCCAACTCTGATAAGAGTAAGGTTCAAGTGATGCCCACTGCCCAATCTTTCAACTTCCCTTTGACTGTAATAATTCTTTTGCCCCCTTCATGTGAAATTTTTATATTTCATGTGAAATAATTTGTCATTCTACCACTCCCTTCCTTCTGCAACCAGCGTTCTCTTTTTGCTCATTCCTTAATTAATTTTTTATGTCATTCCCTCAGATTCACATATACCCATACCTTCTGTTTATATATATTCCTTCTAGCTGTCTTTTTAGTGGTACAGTTCTTAAGAATTATAATCCCATATAGGGATGTTTAGGCGCCATTGAATCTCTTATATTTTCTTTTCCCTTTTTCCCTTTTTATGTTTCTCTTAAGTTCTGATATTGAAGCTCAAATTTTGTTCAGTTCTGGTTTTCCCCTTATGAAAGCTTGAACTCCTACTGTTTCATTGAATGACCATTTTTCCCCTTGAACTTTTATGTTCAGTTGTGCTGGGTAGTTGATTCTTGGTTGTAGTCCTAGCTTCTTTGCCTTCTCTAATATTATATTCCATGACTTTTGATCCTTTAATGTTGCAACTGCTAAAGTCCTGTGTAATCCTGATTGTGGTTCCCTGATATTTAATTTTTTTTTCTACCTTCTGAAATACTTCTTCCTTGATTTGATACTTCTGAAATTTTGCTATAATGTTCCTTGGAGTTTTCATTTTAGGATCTCTTTCAGGAAGTGATTGATGGATTCTTTCAATGTCTTTTGTCCTTTGGTCCCAGGATATCAGGGTGGTTTTCCTTGAAAATTTCTTGAAAGATGCTATCCAGATCCCTTTTTTCTATAGCCTTCAGGGAGTCCAATGGCTAAACGTTATCTCTCCCAGATCTGTTTCCAGGCCAGTTGTTTTTTCAATGAAGAACTTTATATTTTTGTCTATTTTTTCATTCTTTTGATTTTATTTAATTGATTCTAAAATCATTAGCTTTCACTTGCTCAATTCTAGTTTTTAAGCAATTATTTTCCTCAGGATTTCTACCTCCCTTTTCATTTAACCAATTCTACTTTTTAAGGAATTGTTTTCTTTTTCCAAGCTGCTGACTCTTTTTTCTTAGTTCTCTTGTACTACTTTCATTTCTTTTTCCAATTTTCTTATACCTCTATTATTTGATTTTTAAGCTCTTTTTTAAGTTTTTTCTGGACTTGAGACAAATTCTCATTTTTATTTGGGCTTTGGCTCATAGCAGTTTGATTTTGTTGTTCTCTTCTGTGTTTGTGCCTTCATCTTCCCTATCACTATAATAACTATCTATGGTCACATTCTTTTCTGTTGTTGTTGTTTTGTACACCTTTTCCAGCTTTTGCCCTTATTTTTAAATTTGAGCTCTGTTCCTGAGATGAAAGAGGCACTGCCCCAAGCTTCTTGTGCCAGGAACTGCAAGTCTTACCAGTTTATCTGGTGTTACACTGGTGATGCCCTGGGATATCTTGGGTCTTGTATGGCATTGAAGGAGTGGGGTGGGGCAGTGACTGGAGCTACTGGAAGTCATAAGCTTCTCACAGCTTCTTTGGGGTTGAACTGTAGTCCCAGTGCTTGTTTCTGGCATGTGCTGAGGCTGGTACAATGTTCCTGAATTGGCCTCTGCCTGTTTGCCTCTGGCTACACTGAATGATGTGATGGATCCAGGCATTAGTGTCTGCCTTGCTATGCTGGGTTATGTGGTAGATCCTGAGAGGTCTGGGCATTGGCATTGCCCAGGACTATGCTAAAACTGGTATCTGCTTGTTCCTCAGACTATGCTGTAGTACATATGGGATCCCCTCATATGGGTGCTTTCCCAGACTTTGTGAGCTCCATTGGTTTGCTGAGGTGGAATTTTTGGTGCTGGCTTGCTGGAATGCTTCTTGTCCTAGACTGTGCTCTCCTTTCACCTGGATGAGACAGACCCTTCTTGCCACTCTTCCAACTTTCTTGGAGTACAAGGTTGTTTCACCCCTTCTTTTTGCTGGTTCTGTGGTTCCAGGATTCATTTTGTGGTTGTTTAGAGATGAATATGGGAGAGTTAAGGTGATTTCCTGTATACACCACTATCTTGGCTTCTGATGTCCCTAAGTCAGTTGTTTTTAAAAGCAAGTATATTTCTGTTTTTTTCTTCTTCAATATTTTGATTTTATTCTAATATCTTTAGCTGTCTCATAGGGTCATTGATTTCTGTGTTCTCTATTCTAGGTTTCAGAAAGGACATTACTTGGGTAAAGTTTACCTCTTTCTATACTAAAACATTTCTTATCTTTTCATTTTTTTTCTTCAGAGTACTCATTTTATTTGAAAATATCTTTTGTTTCATTTCTTCAAGTTATTCAAGCAGTCTTTGTGGAAATTATGTTTTTCCCTTTGTGTCTTTTTTTGCAGTTATTAAGGCATTAATATCTTATTTTTCAAGATTTCTAGATTTGCAACAATTTTTTATAATAGTGTTTTTTTTTCTCTCATCTCTTCAGCTTTAGATCCCGAACTGGGGCTTTGTATCAGGAGTAGTTGGCACTGCTTAGTCTCACCTTCCCCCACTTTATCCCAAACACCAAATACACTTTTGAGGGTCAAAGCATTAAATCTCTGACCTTTCTTTTATTGATTATAGGCTGGTTTGGCATTTACTTTGCTAATGGCCCACTTTTTAAAAAATTGAAAATGGACTGTTGGCTGACTTTTTGAGAATATTTGAAGGAGAAGAAATTACTATGGTTTCTTAATCATTGGTCAGATGGAAATTTTAAGTTTTTCTTCTAATTGTATCTGAGGGAACTAGGCATCTGCCTCTGTTCAAGTATGTTGGCCTTATATCTCCCCTTGTTTATTTTACATTCCAGGAAACTGAACTACCCTTCATGCTGCTTTCTTTTGTTCTTATCCCTCTGTTCATGCTGTCCTCCATGCCTGGAATGTTCTACTCTCTCACCCTGTGTCACACACACTCTATGTGTTCAAATATCTTTTCTCAAATCCCTGTTTAAGTACCAACTCCTCCATTCACCCCTTTCTGTTTTCCTCTCCCCTTTTCCTCTTCATCCATGCTCAAGTAATGTTTTCTGCTTCACATTTCTTACATCATTACACCTTGTAACTCCTTGGCATATATCACCCTTATACCTCAATATTTCCAGAGATCCAGGAGCTCATAGACATTAATGTTTTCTCAGAGATTACAAATGGTGACCCAACTACTCTTCATTCAGACCTCTTAGCCTTATCTTCCCAAATACGTTTCATATAGGATTCTTTGTTCATGATTATTTGTGTACTCGTCTTCCTCCCATTTTGAGATTTGGGATCTTGTGTGTTTGTTGTTTTCTAATTTGAAGGTTTGGGGTCATCATTCTGGCTGGAAGTGTACTTCCTTCCAAAGGTCAATTACTGAAATTGTGTAAAGTAGTGAACAAATTATCTTTCCAATGTTGATAAGAATTATTATAACTTGATTTCCTTAACTGTTCTTTCAATACTCCATTCATTCTTTCAATTAACCCAGATGCTTGTGGATAATAGGGAATATGACATATTTATTTTATGTTTAATACCCAATAGTTCTTCATTTCATTCTTTGAAATTTGACCCAGTCATTTTAAATCTGCACTGAGGTTCTAAAATATAGAATATGACATCTAATTTTACAGGTGTTTTTCTGGGTTACATCTTATAGGGCAAGCCACTTGTACACATCATAGGTGTACATATAAATTTGCATTCTTTATCTTGGGATAGGGGTCCAATATAGTCTATGTGTCAAATTTGGGCTGGTACTTTTTCCTTTGCTATCTCTACAGCTACTACCCAATGAATGATTCATTCCTTTTCCAATCAACATATGTAACATTCCTCTGCTACTTGTTTTAACCATGAATGAGACATACTAATACCTCAGTCTTCTGTCCACTGGTCTGTGGCCTGGACCCCTAAATGGCAGGTCATTTTATGAACCTATTTTACTAGTATGGATCATCATCTGGTTTCAGAGTATGGACAATATTTGAATAGCAATCTTTGCTAGTTGATTAGCATGTGCATTGTACTCATGTTCTTGTGTGATGAGGGCTATATGAGCATCTACATGAAGAACTGACAAATTCATAACTAAAGACATATCCCATATATCTTCCCATAATTCTTTGTCTCAGGCTTGTTTACCATGAATTTCCCAACTTTGATTTTTCCACATGGGCATCCATGTAGCTAACCCATTAGCTACCACCATGAATCAGTGAATATATGACACTATCTTCCTTATTCTGTTTTGTTAGCTTGATATACTGCCATAAATTCAGTGTATTGACTACTTCCACCTATCCCAGTACTTTCTTAAGTCTGCCTAGTACCTGGGCTAAAGGCTGTCACTTTCAAATACCTTTTGGGACTCTAATATTTTGCCATCCCATCAGTAAACCATACATGTCTCTTTTATTCTTCAGTTAATGTATCATATCCCTCATTCCATTTTACCAAGGACTGTACTAACTGTTGCTCTGGTTCAGGGGGTGTATCATTTCCCTCAGTATCTATGTTTGCTATAGTTTCATGCAAAGCAGAAACTCCATGTTTATCTGCTTTAGATCTCTTTTGAATATACTATTTTCATTTAATTATGCTAGCCTCTTGCCCAAGTCTAATTTTGTGAGAAACTGGGGTATTCATTACCCAGGTCATTATCAGGATTCCAGGTATTAATATTACCGTATGGCCCAAAGTCAGTTGTTCAACATTTACCAAGGACTCATATGCAGCTAACAACTGCTTTTCAAAGGGGGTATATTGAATTCCAGATGAAGGGAGTTTCCCAGACCAAAATCCTAAGGGTACATTTCAGCTTTGTTGCTTTTGACATATACTCCAATTTGCATATTCATCCTATACAATTGTAATTCCACCAGGTCACTTTGCATAGGTCATAAATCTAGGGTCAATTGTATAGTGGCCTTTGTTTCTTCAAACATTTTACTCTGCTCAAGTCCCCAGTCAAATTCATTTTTTTTTTTAGTAATTTTATATAGGGGTTCCAAAATTTGTCCTCGATGTTGTATGTGTTGTTACCAATAGGTAAATAGTCTTGTAAACTTTTGGACCTCTTTCTTAATGGTGGGGATAGGAAAATTCTGAATCTTTTATTGGACTTTTAGGAGACTCTCTGATAGCCCCTTATTCCATTGTATACCCCAAAATTTTGTGATTTCTCTTGACTCTCAAATCTTTTCAGGGTAAATTTCCCACCCTTTACTTTTCATATACTCATTCATATACTCAATTAAAAGCATCAAATTTTCCTCCACTTCTTTTACATTTTTTCCCTGTGTCATATCATCCATGTAGTGGGTAAGCTGTATATCACGTAGCTCTAATTCATCTAAATGTTCAGCCACAATCCTATGACAAGTAGTAGGCCTATGCAGATATCCTTATGACAAGCATGCAGAAGTATATTGTTGACCCTGTCAACTGAAAGCCAATTGGCCCCATAGTTCAGAATCTATTGGGAGAGTAAAGAAAGCATTGACTAAGTAAATAACTGCATACTAAGTCCCATCATATTTCTGGATCCTTTCTATTAAGGTACTGGTATCTAGAAGAGCAATATATAAGGGAGGAGTCACCTTGTTCAGTTGTCTATAATTCACTGCCAGCCTCCATGCCTCACCTTACTTTCATACTGACCAGACAGGATTATTCCATTGAGAGGTAATAGGGACTAACACTTCTGCCTCAACATATGCCTTTATAGTATTGGTGATTTCATCTTGCTCACCTGGCATACAATACTGCTTTAAAGTAATTACTTTACTTACTAAGGTTCAGTAAAGTGATTGGGTCCATTTTTATTTTACCCACTAAAACTGTATTAATTCCTAACTTCTTTACTGCAAATTGGTATCTCCCCTCAGGTAAATTTAAAGTCATATCTCTCAATATATCTCCTCCAATGATGTATTCAGTAATTGGTACAATTACCACAGTATATTATTTTTTAGGTAATCTAATTTTCATTTAGTAATTTGTCTTGTCTGGCTGATATTTCAGTTCCTCCCAGTCTTGTGATGGTGATAAGTATTCCACGTTTAAACTTATTAGGGTTTCCACAAATCTGTCCCAGTATCCATTAATGTCCCAGTATTTCATTCATTTTTCCAATATATGGTCAAATTGATATAAGGTCTGTAATCCCATTTGTGTATAAGCCAAGACTCAGCCAATTTCCTATTCTACCATAAAGTGTGACAAACTTGAATACAAGGGTTCAGGAGGATCTATAGGGGCAGTTCATACTTCCGTATTCCATCTATTATCAAGTCCCTTTTCTTAGTACATTTTGTACAGCTCATTAGTTAGAATACTATCTATGCTTCCAAAATCTACCCCTGCTCTCAATAAAGCAATAAACAATTATTTCCTTGTCAATCTATTCTGACTTTGAATCCTCTGGCTATTTATTCTTATCTCACAAGGAAATTTATCTTTTTTCCAGTGGCCTAAGTTACTTAACTGTGAAATCTTGTCCAGCACCTCTGAAAGAGGGTACCCTATTTCCCCAATTAGTAGACTCAGAACTAGTGGCTTATAAGCAGTAGGACCATCTTCACTATTATATTCCTTTGGGAAACTGCTAAAGGGGGATCATGTTATGTATGTTTCTGATCATTATGGCAGGCTTCATTATCTTCTCCTTCAACTTTCTTATACAGTCTCTGAGTGAACACCAAGGTTCATCTCCCCTCGACCACATAGAGTCAGTAGGATGGATACTGCATATTACATTCATCTGCCACCAAAGCTAACAGATTAGTCGTATTGTTACCTTCCTGCAGAATGTAATTTCTAAAAGTTTGCTGTACAAAGGGATTCTGACTACTACATATAAATCTCAAGCAATCCATGCCATCTATACATATTCCTCTGGCCCCTTCATCACTGATTCTCACCGTTTAAGGTATTAATGATTATCGCATCCTTTGGGTGAACCGATGCAAAATATCTGTGACCTCCTCCTGCTGAGTAAAATCCTTTTAGTTTATTCCCTTGTTAGGGAGCAATAAGGTAACTCCTTCAAGGTTGGGAAATTCATTTCTTTTTCTAAAGCATTTCTGCCTCCAAATATAGATTTTATACCCTGTGATCCTGTTCATGACGTCAAGGCAGTATTCACAGCACTGATTGTGACTATAAATATGTTGGAATAGTTCCAATTTGTAAAGTACAACAGGTTCTCTAATATAGCAGCAGAATAAAATCATTTATTCTGACACAAGAAAGCCACATCTCAACACCATAAAGCCAAATCTGTCACAGTAACCAACGAATCAAAGTACATTAGCACTGCAGGGGACAAAACCGTTACTAAGCTGTTCCCCCATACTGAGACCTTCCCACAAGCAAACACTCACAAGACTAGGTATGCCTGCCTGCCTGCCTGCCTCTCTCCTTCATCTTAATTGCTCTCACCAACTTCTTTCCAGTTCTGTTCCACCCTTCCTGTTCCACCTGGTCAGCAAGCTCCTCCTACCACATGTGACGTAGGCTTCCATGTGATTTAAGCAGGTCACATGCCCCTATTAATGAATGGGAAAGATCTTCGCATTTAAATTACCATTACAGTACATATCCTATATCTTGGCATGGGTATGAAAGGAGTTTATCTAATAATGTTGGATTCAAATGTAATGCAGATAGATGTTCTGGAATCAGTCACAATACTTGCAGGGGCACTGTATCCATATTTAGAGTATATCAAAGGAATGACTAAATGCTCAATGTTATTGAATTCTGGGGCTAAACAAAACAAGTCTAATCTTAATCCATTCTCCATGTGACAACTGTTCAAACAATTGAAAATACTCATTATGTTTCCCTGAGATATACTTGATAGCAATGATTGAATCATACCTTGTAATCTTATAATATATCTTATAATCTTAGGCAAATGCTACTCCTTTAATCTATAGACTCTCATCTCCAAATTGTCTCTAAGATGAAATATATTCACAGGCCCTTCACAAGCCAGTCAAAATTTATTTTTCCAGCCTTATTTTATATTACTTTCCTTCCTGAACTCTGTGGTACAGCCAAACTGGCCTTCTAGCTTTTCCTGATACATAACACTCCATCTCCCATCTTAATGACCTTTCACGAATTGTTTCCTTTTCATAAAACACACTTTCTCCTCATCTCTACCTCTCCAAATCTCTTGTTTTTCTTGAAACTCAGCTCAAGAGACACCTTTTGTAAGAGACCACCATTCACTCAACAGTTACTTTGCAATTATCTAGTATATACTTATATGTGTATACATTACAATAAGCTATACTTATTAAATATGTGACATTGGGTAAATTACTTAATCTCTGTTAATTTCAGTTTCTTCATCTGTAAAATGGGGGATAATAAAAACACCTATCTCATAATGTTTTGTGAGGATGAAATAAGATAATACATGTATAATGCTTTGAAAAGCTATAAAATAATATATAAAAATACTACATTAAAACGCTATATGAATGCCATGTATTGTTATCATCACATGTTGGTGCTGTTTAGCCCAGTAGGATACAAAATCCTTTAAGGCAGAGATTATTTAGTTTTTGTCTTTGTAATTCTGGTGCTTAGCACAGGACCTGGCATATAGTAAGTAATTAATAAATACTTACTGATTGATCACTTAGGACTTTCCACAAGGGAAGTACTCAAGTGTTTGTAGAATTTAATTGGGGCAGCTAAGTGGGAATGGATAGACTACCACAGCCTGGAGTTCAAATCCAGGCTCAGACACTTACTGTGTGGGACTGGGCAAGCCATTTAGTCCTGTTTGCCTCAGTTTCCTCATCTGTAAAATGAGCTGGAGAAGAAAATAGAAAACCACTCCAGTATCTTTCACAAAAAAACCTCAAATGGGATCACAAAAAGTTGGACATGTCTGAAACAACTAAACCACAATAACAAAGAATTTAATCAATTTTTCCACAATGTTGCTTCATTTATTCAGAATCATCAAGTCATTTTATTTATAAATACTTTTTTAACTCTTACTATGGAATAAAATATATATTGGTGCATATGCTACACCTTGGCATGGGTATTGGAGAAGTTTATACAGTAATATTGGATTCAAATGTATTATAGATAGATGCTTTGGGATTAATCACAATACTTGTGTGGACATTGTATCCAAGCTTAGAGTACATCATAGGAGTGACTACATACTCAGAAAACTGAAAAATCATCAAAAAAAGTGACATTCCAGGTATAATTGATAAAGTGATTTTTTACCTAAGTATTTTCATTTCTTTGGAATTTGTGGACCATTTTCCATTTTTTAAAAGTGATGACTTAGATTCTAAAAATGGAGGACTTGGTGATACTATATGATAATGGGATCTCTGTTGAAGAGGGTTTTTGGAACTTTTAACACCTTCTTAAACCATGTTATTCTTTGAAGATAAAGTTTCTTGATTGAGCTAAACTGCCAAGCATTCAAGTTCAGCTATTGAGATTGAAAATACAGTGGGCTGGCCTCATTGTTCAAATGCCAAATGTATGTTTCCCTAAAAAAATATTTTATGGAGAACTCACACAAGGCATTCATTCTTATGGTGGTCAATTGAAGCAACAAGGACACTTTCAAGTTCTCTCTGAAGAACTTTGAAATTGGTTATGAGACATCTAAAACACTGGCAAAGGACAACTAACATGGTATGCCTGCCTAAAGAAGGTGCTGTGCTCTGTGAGTGAAGCAAAAATGCAATAGCCCCCCAAAAAAGTGAGATGCACAAATTTAGAGATGTCTCCACTCCAAATGTTTGTATGGACTATTTATGACCAACTTCTGCCTTCTGAGTTCATATTGGTCTGATCAGCTATAGTCAGACATATTATATGTTTACTCCAACATAGTGATGTCAATTTGGTCCTCTTTGAGAGCAAAAGACAATAACTAATAAATGTTGTTTAGTTCTACATGCTAAATTTCCTTGTCAGTTTAGATGTACTTTTTAGAATGTTTGCCTAATTTGAATTTGATTTACAATTAAGAAAAATAATAGTGAGTTAATTCAGAGATACAATAGACATTCTTAGCATGCCAAAATATTAAAAATTTCTTTTTTTATTTTAAATTTATTTATTAATACTTAGTTTACAACATTCAGTTCCATAAGCTTTTGAGTTTCAAATTTTCTTACCCTCCTTCCCCTAAGTCCTCCCCAAGAAAGCATGCAATCTGAGATAGGCTGTACATATACATTATATTAAATCTATTTTCACATCAGTCATGTTGTAAGGAAAAATTATAACCAACAGACTGAATCACAAGAAAGAGGATGGAAAACTAAAGAAAGAGAGAGCAAATAGAATGCTTCAATCTGCATTCAGACTACGTAATTCATTATCTGGATATGGGTAGCATTTTCCACCATGAACCTTTCGGAGTTGTCTTAGAACCTTGCATTGCTGAGAAGAGGAAAGTCTATCAAAGTTAGTGATCACACAATGTGGCTGTAACTGTGTACAGTGTTCTGGGTCTGGTCCTCTCACTTAGCATCAGTTCATATAAGTCTTTCCAGGTTTTTCTGAAGTCTGTCTACTTATCATTTTTTATAACAAAATAGTATTCCATTATATTCATATACCACAACTTGTTCAACCAGTAACCTATTGATGGACATCCCCTCAATTTCCAGTTCTTGGTCAACATAAAAAGAGCTGCTATAAATACTTTTGTGAATGTAGGTCCTTTCCCACTTTGTCTGATCTCTGTGGGATACAGTCTGAGAAGTGGTATTGCTGAGTCAAAGGATATGCATATTTTTAATAACTGTCTTGCCATAGTTTCAAATTGCTTTCCAGAATGGTTGGATCAGTTCACAACTTCACCAGAAATGTTCCAATTTTCCAAGTGTTCCAATTTTCCTGCATCCCTATTTATAATTTTTCTGTCTTGTCATGTTAGCCAGTCTTATAGGTGTGATGTGGTACTTCAGAGTTGTTTTGATTTGCATTTCTCTAACCAATAGCAACTTAGAGAATTTTTTCATGACTATAGATAGCTTTAATTTTTCCTCTGAAAATGGCCTGTTCATACCCTCTGACCATTATCAATTGGGGAATGACTTGTATTCATATAAATTTTACTCAGTTCTCTATATATTTTGGTAATGAGAGCTTTATCAGAGACACTGGTTATAAAATTACTTTCCAATTTTCTGCTTCCCTCCTAAACTTGGTTACATTACCTTTATTTGTGCAAAAACTTTTCAATTTAATGTAATCAAAACTATCCATTTTGCATTTTGTAATTCTCTCTAACTCTTGTTTGGTCATAAATTTCTCTGTTCTGTGTAAATTGACAGATAGGAAGGTGGAACTAAGATGGTGAGTGAAAGTGGGAACTTCCTTAATTTCTCCCCCAAGCCCTTCAAAGTATTTATAAAAATGACTCTAAAATTCTAGAACAGTAGAACTGACAAAATGACAGAGGGAAACCAATTTCTAGCCCAAGACAACCTGGAAAGTCAACAGAAAAGATCTGTTGTACTAGTCTCAGATAGAAGTGCTGTCCAACATGGGATACACCAGCACAGACTGGGCCTTCCAGTATACCTATAGCAGACCTCAGGGGACTGAATCACTGAAAACTGTGGCAATTTCTAAACATCTCAAACCACAAATCCCAAAACTTAGAAAGTCAGTAAGAAAGGTCGGTGGGACCTGGGTAAGAAAGGAATGTGGTCAGGTCCTGGCCCCAGCCCCAGGAGGTGGCAATGGCTGTTTCTGGAGCTCTCAGCCCACAGGTGCTGGGGGGATTGAGCAGCCAATCAGAGGGAAATTGCAGGGATCTCTTTGCTGAGGCTGAGGCAGGATTATCTTGCTTTTCTCTGCTTGGATCTAGATCACAGTCCTGGGTGGTAGTCCTGGAATGAGGGGTGGTGCTGGCATAGTGGAGTTTGTGGCAGTAGTGGAGAGGAAATCCTCCTCACAGTTCAAAGGCAGAAAAGAGTGCTTATAGCCACTCACAGACCACAGAATAGACCAGGAGAGGAGAAAACACATCTCCTTTGATCATATAAACTTGGAAGAACCAAAAATTTACAGGTCCCTAGAAATATCTCTGAAAATAGCAATGCAAAACCCCTGAATCTTGGGACAGTGCACTCTTCACTTTGGAAGTAGAGTCATACCTTAGCAAAAAGCTTAAACATCAAGTAATTGTCTGGGAAAATAAACAAAGAGCAGAAAAAAATCAGGCTATAGAATCTTACTTTGGTGACAAGGAAGATCAAAATATATAACCAGAATACAACGTCAAAGCTCTTACATCCAAAGCCTTTAAGAAAAAAATATGAATTGGTTGCAGGCCATGTAAGAGTTAAAAAAGGATTTTAAAAATCAAGTAAGAGAAGTACAGGAAAACATGGAAAGAGAAATGAGAGTGATGCAAAAAATCATGAAAAATGAAAGGAAACTCAAAAAAATGTTGAAGAAAATAACACCTTAAAAAACAGACTATCCCAAATGGTGAAAGAGGTCCAAAAAGCCAATGAGGACTTAAATGACTTAAAAAGAACAAATGGTTAAATGGAAAAAGAGCTCCAAAACCTCACTGAAGAAAATAGTTTCTTAAAAATTAGAATGGAGCAAATGGAAGTTAATGACACAATGAGAAATCAAGAAAATATAAAACAAAACTAATAAAAAAAAAAAGAAGATGATGAGAAATACCTCATTGGAAAACTGACCCCGAAAAATATATACAGGAGAGATAATTAATAAATTATTGGATTGCTTGAAAATCACGATCAAAAAATGGTCCTAAACACTATCTCTCAATAAATTATCAAGGGAAACTGCCCTGATATTCTAGAACCAGAGGGTAAAATAGAAATGCAAAGAATCCATTGATCACCACCTGAAAGAGATCACAAAAGGAAAACTTCTAGAAATATCATAGCCAAATTCCAGCGGCCTCAAGTCAAAGAGAAAATATTGCAAGTAACCCAAAGAAATAGTTCAAGTGTTTTCAAAGCGCAATTAGGGTAATGCAAGATTTAGCAGCTTCTACATTAAGGGATTGGAGGGCCTACAATATGATATTATGGTGGTCAAAGGAATTAGGATTAGAACGAAGAATCAGGTACTTAAAAAAATTCAATGAAATAGAGCATTAGGATTTATAATATAATTAAAATAATATATTATTTTTAAAAATAGAAATTAAAGCATTGTTAATGAAAAGAATAGAGCTGAATAGAAAATTTCACTTTCCTTTTTTAAATTTTTTAAAATTTATTTATCTATTTTTAGTTTTCAGCATTCATTTTCACAAAATTTTGAGTTCCAAATTTTCTCCCCATCTTTTCCCTCCCCCATCACAATATGCTGAGCATTCTGATTACCCCTTTTACCAATCTGCCTTCGCTTCCAACATCCCTCCCTTCTCTTGTCCCCATCTTTTCTTTTGTCCTGTAGGGCAAGAAAATATTTTTATACCCCATTACCTGTATTTCTCATTTCTCAGTTTTATGCAGGAACAATACTCAACATTTGTTCCTAAAACTTTGAATTCCAAATTCTCTTCCTTCCTCCCTCCTCACCCATCCTCACTTAGAGGCAAGCAACGCAATAAAGGCTATATATGTGTAGTTTTGCAAATGACTTCCATAATAATCATGTTGTATAAGACTAGCTATATTTCCTTCCATCTATCCTGCCCCCCATTTCTTCTATTCTCTCTTTTGACTTTGTCCCTTCCCAAGAATGTTTACCTCTAATTGCTCCTTCTTCCCATTTGCCCTCTCTTCCATCATTGACCCCACCCTACTTATCCCCTTCTCCCCTACTTTCCTGTATTGTAAGAAAGGTTTTCCTACCAAATTGAGTGCACATGTTATGTCTTCCTTGAGCCAAATGTGATGAGAGTAAGTTTCACTTTCTCCTTCTCTCTTCCCCACTTTTTCCCTCCACTGAAAATGCTTTTTCTTGCCTCTTTTATGAGAGATAATTTGCCCCATTCCATTTCTCCCTTTTTCCTCTCAATATATTCTTCTCTCAAGCCTTAATTTTATTTTTTTAGATATGATCCCTTCCTACTCAACTCATCCTGCGCTCTCTCTCTCTCTCTGTCTCTCTCTCTCTCTCACACACACACACAAACACACACACACACAAACACACACACACACACACTTTCCCTCAATATAGATAGATAAATAGATAGATATAGATAGATACATACATATATATATCTACATATATATATGTATGCACAGATGGATAGACAGATAAATAGATAGAAATATAGATAGATAGATATGTGTGTATGTGTGCGTGTATAATCCTACCAACTCCCATGATACTGAGAAAAGTTACGAGTTACAAATATTATCTTTCCATGTAGGAATGTAAACAGTTCAACTTTATTAAGTCCCTTATGACTTCTATTTCTTGTTTATCTCTTGATTCTTGTGTTTGAAAGCTAAATTTTCTTTTCAGCTCTGGTCTTTTCATCAAGAATACTTGAAAATCCTCTATATCATTGAAAGACCATTTTTTCCCCTGAAGTATTATACTCAGTTTTGTTGGGTAGGTGATTCTTGGTTTTAATTATAGTTCCTTTGACTTCTGGAATATCATATTCTATGCCATTTGATGCGTTAATGTAGAAGATGCTAGATGTTGTGTTATTCTGATTGTACTTCCACAGTACTCAAATTGTTCCTTTCTAGCTGCTGGTAATATTTTCTCCTTGACCTGATAACTTGTAATTTGGCTACATTGTTCCTAGGAGTGTCTCTTTTTGGATCTCTTTCAGGCAGTGATCGGTGGATTCCTTGAATACTTATTTTGCCCTCTGGTTCTAGAATGTTTATTTTGCCCTCTAGTTCTACCACTATCAGGGCAGTTTTCCTTCATAATTTCATGGCTCTTGTTTTGATCATTGCTTTCAGTCAGTTGTCATAAACTTTAAATTGTCTGTCCTTGATGTATTTTCCAGGTCAGTTGTTTTTCCAGTGAGATATTTTACATTATCTTCCATTTTTTCATTCTTTTGGTTTTGTTTTGTCATTTCTTGGTTTCTCATGAAGTCATTACTTCCCATCTATTCCGTTCTAATTTTTAAAGAACTATTTTCTTCAGTGGGTTTTTGAATCTCCTTTTCCATTTGCCTAATTCTGCTTTTTGAAACATTCTTCTCATTGGCTTTTTGAACCTCTTTTGCCAATTGAGTTAGCCTATTTTTAAAGGTGTTATTTTCTTTAGCATTTTTTTGAGACTCCTTTAGCAAGCAATTGACTCATTTTAAATGACTTTCTTGCATTCCTCTCATTTGTCTTCCCAATTTTTCCTTCACCTCTCTAACATGATTTTCAAAATCCTTTTTGAGCTCTTCCATGACCTGAGCCCATTGAATATCTATTTTGGATGTTTGGGATACAGAAGCCTTGACTTCTATGTCTTTCCCTGATGGTAAGTATTGTTCTTCCTCATCAGAAAGGAAAGAAGGAAATATCTGTTCACCAAGAAAATAACCTTCTATAGTCTTTGTTTTCCCCTCTTCTGGGCCTTTTCCCAGCCAGTTACTTGACTTCTGAGATTCCTTTCCACACCCACTTCGCCTCCAGATCCACCCAGCTGGTGTTTGGGGTCTGAGATTCAAATGCTGCTTCCCAGCCTCAGAGCTTTTGGCAGGGCTGCTATTCAGTGAGAGATTAAGTTCAGGTACTCAGATGGGGGCAGGGCCACCTCACGGGGTTCAGTTCCCTCGAGGAGTTTATGTGGAGACCTTCAACAGTGGATCCAAGCTCCTGCCTGCTTTGGGAGCCCCTGTCCGCTGATTCCTCCCAAGGGGGCCTGAGTTATGAAGACACCCCACTCCCCTCTCGGCCCAGCAAACATTCTCTCTCACTGACCTGTGCGCCTGTGGGTGGAGAGAACTTTGCAGCCACTGGAGATTCCATCCCTGAAGCCTGCTCAGATCTGCTCCTCTTGGGGCTGTGCATCCAGGGCAGGGGTGGGTTCTGTTCAGGTTCCATGTGCGATGGACCTTTGGTGTCAGTTTTTTCAGGTCTCTCTGGAACAGAAATCTCCTCCACTCCATTGTTCTGTGGCTTCCACTGCTCCAGAATTTGTTAGGAGTTCTTTTTTTACAGATATTTTATAGGCTGTGGGTTCAGAGCTAGCGTATGTGTGTTTTTCTTCTCCGCCATCTTGACTCCTCCCTGAGAGTCATTTTTACAGGTATTTTGTGGCCTGTGGGGGAAGACCTAGAGGATATGCATCTTTCTACTCTGACACCTTGGCTCTGCCTCCAAAAAATTTCATTTTCAAATACAAGATTCAAGAGAAACATGAACAGGTAAACAGGAAAGAGAGGTCATAAGGTACTTATTAAAATTGAACTTTTTGCATTCATATGTGGAAAGATGGTATTTGAAATTCATGAGATCTTTCTCAGTATTAGGTAATATGTATAGAGGTAATATATGCATACATCAATATACACATATATTCATGTTTATGTGCATATGTACATGTACATATACTTATGCATATATATATATATATACATATATATATATGTATAGAGAGAGAGACAGAAAGAGAAAGAGAGAGGCCACAGGGTGGGTTGAATATGAAGGGATGACATCTATAAAACACAATTAGTGGATGAGAGAAGACTGTATTGGGAGAAGGAGAAAGTGAGAGGTAGAATGGAGTAAATTATTTCACATAAAAGAGGCAAGAAAAAGGTTTTATACTGGATGGGAAGAGGGGGATATGAGAGGGAATAAGTGATATAGCTGAAGGAGGGAATAACATACACTTTCAATGGGGTATGGAAATCTATCTTGCCTTACAAGAAAGTAGAGGGAAAGGAGATAAGAGGGTGGTGACAGCAAAGAGGAGGAATTGGGGAGGGGTAACTAGAAACAAAAACTTTTGAGGTGAGAGAAGGTCAAAGAAGAGAATAGAATAAGTGGGGTCCAGGATAGGATGGAGGGAAATATAGTTAGTCTTTCACAACATGACAACTATGGAAGCATTTTGCATAACTACACATGCATAACCTACATCAAATTGCTTACTTTTTCAATGAAGGCGGCTGGGGAGCAAGGAAGGGAGAGAATGTGAAACTCAAGGTTTTAAAAATGAATGTGAAAAACTATTTTTACTTGCACCTGGGAAATAAGATATATGAGCAATGGGGTATAGAAATCTCTCTTGCTCTACAAGGAAAATGGAAAGGAAGGGAATAAGAGAAAGGGGATTGGCATTGATAGAAGGAAGGGCAGATTGGGGAAAAGGGTGATCAGAATGCTTGTTGTCTTGGGGTGGAGGGGAGAGGTGGAGAGAAAATTTGAAAGGCAAAATCTTGTGAAAGTGAAAGTCAAAAACTAAAATTTATTTAATCAGTTGAAAAAAATGTGAAAGTTAAATGATTCCTTGTTCTCCTAATTTGCCTATAGTATCAGCCTTTATATCTAAATCATGTACCCATTTCGACTTTATTTTGGTATACAGTGTAAGGTGTTGATCTATGCCCAGTTCTGCCATAATATTTTCCAGTTTTCTTAGTAGTTTTTGTCAAATAGTGAGTTTTTATTCCAGAAGCTGAGGTCTTTGGATTTATTAACCAGTAGATTACTATAGTCGTTGACTACTGTGTCTTGCTTATCACTCTATTTCTTAGTCACAACCAAGTAGTTTTGATGATTGCTGCTTCACAAGTATTAACTATTTCTAATGGTTTGTAAAAACTTTTTTTTATGTCAAGGCATCATCTTCCTTCTTTGGCCATTATACATTGCTAATAATAAATACCAGCTAACATTTGTGTAATACTTCAAGATTTGCAAAGTGTTTTAAAAACATTATCTCATTTTCTCCTCACAACAACCCTATAATATGGGTGCTACTATTATCTCCATTTTACAGACAATGAAACTGAGGTAGACTTGACCAGGATCACATTGTTAATATTTGTCTGAAGCCATGTTTGAACAACCTTCCTATTTCCAGGTCCAGTACTCTATCCTGTGATGAATAAAAAGGTTCAAGAGACATAGTTTTTGGGCAATTTAGTAATTTTATTAATAAGGTCAGTACTTTATTAATTAAAGGGTGATCATTTGGCCATCTCTCTTAAAACAAAGATAATTATGTCTATGGGTTCATAGTGTATATATTTTTCAAAGTGCAGACATTCACTGAGGGATTGAGAGTGATATTATGTCACCTTGGATGGAAAAACTATCTCTATACTTAAACCATCCCCAGCTTTGGGCTGCCTAGACAAAAAGATGTCTCCATTCGAAGTTAAGTTAAACACAATGGGCTTCTCCACCTTAGATTAAATTTCTTGCAAGTTTGGGTGGGATCTTACCAAGACTGAGGAGAGTTCATTCAATCTCATTATCAGTAATGTCCTTTAAGAAACTAAACTTTTAAAATCAGGACTTTGGAAGATGGGGAAGGCTCTGAATCTCCTGAAGATATTGGTTATTAATAATCCTTTCTCTCCACTCTCAATGTTACCTCACTGAAAAGATATTTTTGAAAAATTTTGTGCCAGACAATATAATATAGAGTTTCATCTATAGCTATAAGTAGCAGAAACACAGCTATGCTCATGACATTCATGGGTGTGAAACTTGGCCGAGAAAATATTTGAACAAGACATCTACTGTGAGAAGATATGTTTGAATTTATTTCCTGAAATAGTGAACATTAACATATTTTTTTCTGATAACAACTGAATCTTATTAAGTAGATATGTTAGTCAAGTTTGAGATTTTAAGGAATAAAGATAAAATCTCACCTTGTTAAACTAACTATAGGGCTTACTGAATAATATACAAATGACTCACTCACACCAAAATACAAAATGATATGCACACATTTTTTGTCTACTTCACTGCTAATCTCTGGGTCTTCATCTTTGTTTCATATGGGGAACAAGCAAACAGAACTGCAACTAGACTGGTTTTTTTTTTTCAAAAAAAAAAGTAGCTCAACCTAAAAATGGCCTACAGATCTTATGCATAATGTATTTTGATACCATGGAATACAAAAAGAGCTAGAATCTTTTACAGTTGTACAAATTTAGAGCAAGCAATAAAGTTCAGGGGCTGTACTCATTGATATTCATCAATACTATACTAACGGACTACATCTGCATGTCCCCCTTCCTGTAGAAAAAGTAACCTGATCAAACCAGCCTGCATTACTAGGTAAAGACAGTTTGTCAGTTGTTGACTCTGGAATTATGTGGTATTTGGTGCTTGGCTTATGACCCAAATGGAATTAACGTTAATAACTCTGGAAGGGGTTAAGTGGAAATAAATAAGTAAAAGGTTGAAAAAAAAGATGATTTTTAATCCAAGAATACTGGATCTGCAGCAGGTGGCTTACATGTTTTGTGGTTGTGGCAATGAGAATTCCAGCACTTCATGATTTATTGTCAGTGTTCAAGTAGGTCTCTATTCACTATAATATAGGCTCACTCAACAATAGAGTTGGGATTTAAATAAATATGATGGTGGATGAGATAGATCTAGAGCTATTGATATTCTAGGATCAGTGATTTGGGCTTTCTGATGAATTTCTTTCCTTAATGTGCATACCTTCATACTTCATATTGCTTTGAGGATCAAATGAGATTATATATATGTATACACACACATATACATATATATATATATACATATGTGTATATATATATACACACACATATATATATATATATATATATATATATATATATATATATGTATATGTATATATACGGAGAGAGAGAGAGTCTTGCAAACCTTACTACTTTTCTTACATTCCTCCTAGCTATTATTAGTAGCCACAAATCTCTAAGGGACATTTGATCAATATGGTAGACTTGGCTGTGATGAGTGATTGAGTATTAGTGTCATTAGAAATAGAATTAAAGACACTTGATTAAGCCACTGGATTCAAGGACTCTAAATTCACTGATAATAATTTAAATATTCTGATTTAGTTGAGATGAATGCAAAAGAGACTGTGTTATTTTTTGGATGTCAGGTTCTGAACTTTTTTATTTCAATACCATTACTTAGTGTTTCACTTGCTAATGTACTGTTTGAAAATGTATTAGATATGACAGGTTTAAATAGAAAGTAATTAGTCATCTTAATTTGGATGGGGTACTACTGTGTCTAGGAGAAATTAATTTGGTGTAAATCTTTCCAGGAGCAGAGTGTATAAGTGCTGATTATTTTAGTCCACCTTATGTGGCTCTAAATCAGATTCCTGTGCATAAATATTGTGATTATTTGCATATTTAACAATAATAATTCTTACATTCTTTTCAATTTTTAGTTTTATTTACTTTTCTAAATTTTAGAAAACTTTAGTTTAAAAATTAAAAAAATTAAAAAATTTTTAATTTTTTTTAGTTTTCTGTTATTTGTAATATGCATTTCATCTAGTATTTCATGGGGAGGCATTTCATCTGGCATGAGATCATCCTTTGGAATTGTGTATCTTTAGAATTGTGGTCAGCTGGCAATCTAATGGTAGATTTCATTGTAGCCTCAGTGTAGGTTGTAGTTTTTCAACTAGTTTTTAAGTACCTAAAATGATAGTATCTAGCATCAAAGTATCTGAAGCCATTCACATCAAAAGATTTTATTTTAAAATATCTGTTGTCATTGGTTAAGTTATCATCAAGGGGACTTGGTTTTAGTTTCTTGGATATGGAACCGAAATACCCGATTGCCTACATTTGACCTAAGGTTTTTATAACTATAGTAAATGAATCCCTCGGAAGCATACATGTTAGGAATGTATTTGATGGTATTGGATCCATTGTTCATTTTTCAGGTATTTTGAATAAGATTTTCTTTTGTCTCTTTACTAAAATAAAATGTTTTCATTTGAACATGTTCTAATATATTTTTTCTTTTCTTTTTAAAGCATCTATAAGTACACCTGATTATTCAACATTGGGATCCAATGAAACAGGTATTTTGATATGATTTAGATAATCAGGAAGAAGTTTTAGGTTTACTTTGAAATTTTACTTAAGAAGGTGACCATTGTCTTTGTAAATATTTCTAATTTTTTATTTCACACTGAGGCAGGCATAACCTTTAGGGAATTTAGATTTCTCTTTCCCTCAATTTACTTTCCCCAAGATCCATAGTGGGTGTTTAATTTAATTTAATTCCTGTTGACTAATAAATTTACTGTGTTATCTCAGACAAGTCATTAAACCTCCTAGTTCTGTAGGTGACTCTAAGACTTTTAATTGCCGAGAAGTTAACTCATGTAATGATGAGTTTCTTTGCCTGCCAGTGAAATTATGGGTCCAATTCCTATCCCTCTTCCTCCCCACTTTCTCAACATAGTTCATTGTTTTAGTGATGATAAATTTGTTACTTGAAAGAAAGAAGTAGGATGATTGTATAATATTTATTTATATCATATATGTATTTATATTAAATTGTTTATCCCACCTAGCCTAATTGTTTCAGAGTATTGACTTGAGTGTACATGGTAATTTGAATGGCTGCATAAAAAGAAAAGGATACTAAGAAAAACTTAGTTCTCAGAAATTTAAAGACTTGTGGTATATATTATCATGTGTGTGTATGTGTTTTCCAGAGGACTGATTGTCTTGGTTATTAGTTAATAGAACCTAATCAATGAAATATCCTCCTAAGGCATATACTGGAAATGATACTAGTATAAAAATATTATAGGTTGAGTATATAAAAAGGTAACACAAAGTATATAAAAATAAAACAGGTTGAGTCTTCATTTTAAGAGAACAATATTGCTTAATATTAGGTAAGATCCTTTAGCTATCATAAAGAGCCCTCAAATGAATGGACTAATTGAATGGGAGTGTGCCAAGGAATTACATAGTGAAATGGGTTACTTTCCTCCTAGCAGGGGTAACTCCAACAATCATACATACTGTGGAAATAAGATAATTTAGACCCTGCCCTTGCACCTCTATAGATTCTGTATTTAAAATAAAGAAGCCATTCATTGTCCTATCATGTGACATTTATACTAACTATACAAATCTGTCTTGCATTTAAAAGAAAGTACTTGTTGCAGAAATTAAATGTCTTCTTTTGCATTGAATAGAAAAAGGATTCCATATTCCAGAAGCAACTCCAAAATATTCTGAAACAAGTGCTATTGTAGGTAAGGAATAGCATGATTAAATTACTGTGTTGCTTTCAAACAACTTCTTTGTGTCTCCAATGATATTAAAACAATCATGTTGAAACTACTTTAAAAATTCAGTAAGTATATGGGTTGTCTTCCTATGTCAGTTTGATTTTGAAGAACTTTGTGAAACTTCTGATTTTTTTCACTAAATTAGTTGGTGGTTTTTGTGTGATATAGATGCTCTTTTTGTACATTGTCTAATGTGTGAAACCAGTGTACCAAAGCAAACATTGTAGAGGAAAATAGAATAGCGTACCTCAATTTGAATCTAGTCTTTACCTCTAGTCTGTACCTCAGTTTTCTTATCTGGAGAAAGGTATGAGATCAGAGGGAGAGTTGTGCTAGTTGACCTTTAAAACCCATGCCTACTCTAAATCTATAATCCTATAGTTTGTGTCTTGATTACATCACCATTTTTCAGAGGAAAGCATACGTTTACAAACTTTTTGTATTTTTTTAAATTGGGAACATATTTAACCCATTACATAAAGTTAGAAAAATTAATAAAATGTTTGCTCTATACTTTTTATTAATTTGTCTATCTACTGCCTACCTATCTGCCTGCCTATCTACCTACCTGCTTACCTATCTATCTGCCTATCTATCTATCTATCTATTTATGTCTATCTATCTGTCTGTCTGTCTCTGTCAGTCTGTCTATCTGTAAGTCTTCTAAATTTGCCCAAGCTCTAAGTAATCTGCTCAGACATTCACAGGCTGCTCCTACTCTTGATAAATACAGAACTTGCTCTTTTCCCAAATTTAGCAAGCTTGTCCCTCCTACGTACCATCCCACACCAGTTTCTGGGGTCTCATCATATTAATGACATACTTAGGACATCTGATTGACTCAGTCCACTAGAGCTCAGATTGATTCACTTGCCTCACTATCCCCTTGCAAAAGAGATGAAAGATGTTGCCATAATGCCTGCCTTGTACTATGCTTTTTAATGGACATTAAATAACTAAACTTTGTTCATAAAGTCACAAATCAGAATTATTCAAATTGTAGAAATCCCTTACTCTTTTAAGAAGGATCATACTTTCTGTGTCAGAGGAAATTATAAATACTCTGCTCACATCTAGGACAAAAGTACTTTCATTGTTCCTGTGACTGTCCTACTAAGGTATAGATGGACAGTGAAATCAATGATGAAAAGTACTTTTATATACTCTCAGTGGAAAAGATTACTAGCTGTGAAGAGTAATACATGGTAGTTTTCAAGACTGCTTTAAAAAAATCTATACCAGACAAAGAAGAGAGAGTAAAACCCAATTTCCATTTCTGTGGGGACACAGGACTGCTTTCCTTTGTTAATTAAGTTATTATGTATTAAATAAATAAACTTGAAAGAACCAAGGAAATACTTTCCTTGGACCTTAATGCAATGGGAAAGATTTAAGCCATAGTGAAGCTTATCATAATATCTTTATAATTACAATAAATGCAATTGATACAAATGGCAATTCTTTTATAAACTTCAGTAATTCTTATTACTCACCGAGTAATAAGTTTCATCAGTAGAAGAATGAGTCTCTATCTACTATACAATATTAATATACTTCTGACATGTTTTAGGTGAATCTTCTACATGGGGCAAAGGAGCATATAAAGCCTTCAATGGTCAAATTTTTTCCTTTGAGTCTTCGTGCACATACACCTTCTGCCGTCACTGTGTTGAATCTGGAAGTTATTTTAACATTGAAATCAAACGAAATAATCAGAGTGATATTGAAAAAATAACAGTCCTAATTGATGGAAATGACATCTCTATTAGTGGAAAAACAATCCTGGTTAATGGAGAAAGGTAAAAACATTTAGGAAAAAAGTGACCTTAAAACAAAAAAGACATAAAAAAAATAAGGGAGGGCTTTTATGGGAAAGTTTAATGGGTAAAAATGAAAATGTTTTAAAAGAACATCAATAAAATTTATTTTAAAATACAAGAAAGAAAAAGGGTTAAGAAAGGAACACAAATAGAATGCTTTTGCTACTACTTTGTTAGGATTATGTATAGAATAAAATATATCGTATATGTTACATTACAAGTTGCAATATTATGGACATGTGTGTATATATGTATATATATACATATACGTTCATGCATACATACATGCATATATATCTTTAAGGCTTCTGAAGTGCTTTACAGATATTTTCTATTTTATTTTCACAACAACACTGACAGGGTAGGTGATATTATTATTCATCATAAAATTGGAAAAATCATTTTATTAGTAAGTCAGTTATGATACTACTTTATGTAGAATCATATGTAGTATGTACTATGTAGTAAAATGTATCTTTATTTACATCTACAAAGTTATACCAAAGCGAGCCTTATTGATATTTTTATATGCAGTAATTCAGTGTTGTAGATGTTTTCAAGTGTCGTGGTGATTATGTTCCTGGATGTTAAAGTACACTTTTTATTTTTTAATTCAGGAGTTTTAGCTCTGTGTATTTGAAGTCCAATGAATTTGAGGACTTTCCATAAGCTTAAAATTTTAGACCATTGAAAATTATGTTCAATTAGTCACATTATTTCTAGAAGAAATAATGAAGGAATACATCAGAAATAATAAAAGAACATTTATAGCTGAATCAGTGCTAGGTGCAGTATTAAAAGGGAAATATCTTTAGTTAATCAATCAATTAATGAACAAGTATTTGTTAATCATCTACTGTGTATTGAGCACCTACTGTAAATATTGGGGACATACATACAAAAGGAAGAAATCTCTGCCCTCAAAGAGTTTACATTCTATTAGGGTGAGAGGATACAAAATGTTCACAGATGAGTAAATACAAATTGTATAGAAAATAAATTTAAAGTGATTTTGAGGGTGTAAAGTGGGGGACTAAGAAGTAAGAGGATAAGAGAATGTCTTTTGAAGGAGATGGCACTTGACCTGAGCCTTGAAAAGAACTGGAGGTTTCAAGACATATTCATGAGGAGAAACAACATTTATGAGATGGTGGGACAGCCAGTGCAAAGGTGCAGGTGGACATAGAGTTCACTGTAGTGGAGAGTAGCAAGTAGGTCAATTTGGTTGGAGAATAAAGTACATGAGGAATAGTAAAGTGTATTTACTCAACAGACAGTCTGAAGACAGATTGTAAAGAGTTTTAAATGACAAGCAGATGAGTTAGTATTTTATGCAACAAGCAATGGGATACATTAGATCTTTTCGAGGAGAAGAGTGACATAGTCAGGACTGCATTTTGAAATATACTTTTGTCAGTTGTGTGGAGGATGGGTCAGCTTGGGTGGATATAGAGAGATAAATTGGTAGGCTCTTGGAACAATCCAGGGCAGAAATGATGAAGCCCTGGAGTTGTCGGGTTGTAGTAGGAATGGAGAGAAGGGGACAGATGATAAATAGGAAAAGGGTAGAATTGACAAGACTTGGCAACTGACTGGATACTGAGAGGGGTAAATGAGAGTGCAGAGTAGAAAATGACACTCAGGTTGCAAACTAGAAGAAGGTTTTTAGGTTCTGACTAGAAAAATGATAATTCCCTGGACAAAGATAAGGAATTTAAGAAGGTTTAAATGGACAAATAATGAGTTCAGTTTTGGACATGTTGAGATGAATGTTCTTTAGAAAACAAAATGTTCAATAAATGTCTTCTATTTAACATGTGATAATGTTTTTTATAGAGTATATGTTCCATTTAATAACAAGTTGATTCACATAAAACATTATGGAGACTATACTAAGCTGGAAAGCCGTAGAGGAATACTATTTTTAATGTGGAACACAAAGGATAAATTGTCAGTAAGTTCATCTCTTATTTAATTTTATAACGTTATCAGGGAAACTTTAGAACACAGACACACACATCCTTTTCCTTCTATTTCTGTGGTTAACTATAAGATAACCAGCAGACCTAAATGAGAAAGGTATAAAATATGCCCAAAATAAATAGAGCTTCCAACATCAAAAAAAACTTTTATTTTACTAGTACTAGTATCTGTACATAATTACAGTGCATTTGTCACTTCACTACTGACCCTCAAACAAACATAAGTTGGGAAGAAAATGACCCATAGGAACACAGAATCAGAGATATTTAGAGCTAGAATAAATGAAGTTATTTATCACATGCTTATTACATGCCCAGATATAATAAGTTAAGTGCTACGAGATACAAAAACCAAAAATAAGAGGACTTTAGAGATCACTTAATCTAGAATGTTCATTTGTTTGTCATTTTGGCAGATAGCTTTGATTTTCTTTAAATAAGTTAGGTTGAAGGAAAGTCCCTTTATATTGCAATTTAAGTAACTATTCCTCAATTTCAACAAAGAGTGACCTGGGGTACTGAGAGGTTAAATGCCTTGTCTATGGTCACACAGCTATGATGGGGCAGAGGTCGTACTTGAGGTCTATCCATGTACTTGAGCTCTACCTGTCATTTAATACTGCTCCATTTTACAGATGAGGAAACTTACAAAAAAGAAATTCAGTGATTTTGTTGATGTTATAGAGTTACTTTGTGGTAGGGCCAGGATTAGATAACAATATTCTTGGCCCTGAGTCCAAGAGTTATTTCCATAATAACTGTGTAATTAATGTTAGACATTCACTAGAAAATCTGTATTTTAACAATGAACTCTTATTTTAATATCTAATATACTTTTCCATTTTATAATTTAAAAATGATTTGCATAGGTCTTCAGGAAGTATTAGTGGAAATGTGTGATGTAAGCTGTTAATAACCAAGTTCCTATTCTACCAATTATGTCTGGGCCTTGAATAGAGTAGTAAATTTCAGGGAACCTAAAGGTTTGCTTTTGGTTGTCTTACTTTGGTGTTAGAAATATTCACTTTGAGGTCTAATTTTTCCTATTTGATCAACCTGGAACTTATCCAAAAACAATGACCTTATAACTTGTATATATTGTGCTTTATGAGGCATTTTAAACGGAAATGCAATTTTCTTTTATAGCTTACTCTTCACAAACAATATTCTACCTGTGGTCTTTGTGGAAGACTGAGTGATGCTCCTGGTAAGGCTACTTAATATTTCATCCTTTGTTAATATTTGAACAAAATAGCACGGTTGTTTTGTCTTTCGTTCTCAAAGAATCCTAATGACATCAAGAGGATGATATCTTGACTTGCAATTAAATTGGATTTAAGTGAAGCAGGGCCGTGTAGAGTCATCAACCTCTCTCCTTCAGATTCATTGAAGTCACATATAGGTCAGGATGAGTGGCAATGGCAGTGGGAGACACTGGCCTTTTTAATCTAGGGTCTTTCCCAGAACTCAGTTTTTCTGAGGAAACCCCCATTCAGTAAGTAAAGTCTAGGTTAGAGTTGAGGCAAAAAATGGCTTAGTTTGCCTCCACATAAGAAGCAGTATGGGAGAAGAAGACCCTCAAAGTTTCCAGCTAGAACAGAAATAATTATTATTTACTCTCACTCTGAACCATCAAAGCCCAAACAATATCAAGTGAGGGTTGGGATAGGACCTACTTTTGGTCAGAGTGATTTGGGTTTAAAGGCATAATCAAGTAGCTACATTTGAATCCCAATGGATTTTTTCAAAGTCTAGTTTACCAGAGCTATATTTCAAAAAGTCACAAATGAAAATTGCATAAGACAAAAGAGTTTATTGTCCCTGTTTTTAAAAAACCCAACCAATGATAGAATGAATAAGTAGGGAAGCACTAATGTAGATGCACTCGTTATCAATCACCAAGCCTCTATTAAACACAGGAACTGTGCTGGTGTGTGACAGTTAATATTGAAACATGTATTCCTTGCCCGTATTACTATATTTAGATCATATAAACATGAAGCATGTCAGAGATCTTCAAGTAAAAGAACATTTGAATTTTTTTTAAAAGGGGAAGATATCGATGAAAACATTGCCAATAGTAAAATTTCTGATGACTGTCCTAACGCCAAAGTTAAACAATATGAAGAATGTGAGGATGGAAAAGAGGTAAGAAAGAATTTTATAACTAGCCTATAGTTACTATGTCCTGCAGTTTCTGTGCAGCTTTCCAGTAAACAGATTTCATTTACCTTTTTTCAGTCATCATCCTACTCCAGAATCTTGGAGGATCATGGGATTTTTAGAATGGTAGAGGACCTTAGAGAATATATAATCTAACCACTGAATTAACTGAGGCATTTCACTGGGGTCACTTACAGCAACTGGAATGAGAGATGGAATTAGTTCATGAAGTTTAAAATAGGGAGACAATTATTTTTTTCCAACTTGACGGCACAATGGATGGAGTGCTGAAACTAGAGACAGGAAGACATGAACTAAATTCTGGCATCTGACACTTACTGGTTTTATGACTCTGAGTGAGTCAGTTAATCTCTGTCTCAGTTTTCTCAAATGTAAAATGGGAATGGTAACAGCACTTACCTTACATAGTTGTTGTGAGGATGAAATAGAATGACATGGTATATAGTTGGCATTACATAAATGCTTATTCCCTCCTCCCCTTTCCCTTATCCATTTCAATTTCTTCATTTTGGAGCAAATCTAAGTCAAGGTTGTGGCAAAAAGTAGCAGTTCTCCATATGAGGAGGTGACAATTTTAAAAATGACTCCCTGTTTTCCCCCTTGGTACAGGAAAAGTGTCATTTTGGACATGTTATAGAGATGTTTCCTACTTAGGGACTTGAGGATGGGTTTAAGGATAGAAACTTTTTTTTAAGTTTTAAGTCTAAATAAGTAATTATATAAAACCTTGGCTTCAGAAGAGAAAAGGAAACCCAAAAACATGATTCATATCAGATAATAGTCACAGTTGACTTTTCTCAGTCCCCTTAGTTGCTGTACCTTCCCATCTGAGATTATTTTTCCATATTTTCTGTGTTTTTTTCCTCCATTGTAGTAAGTGGTAAGTCAGCCTAGCCCATAATAAACACTTGACAAATTCCTGTTGACTTCACTGAGCCTCTCAATCTGTTTCTTCATCTGTAAAATGAAGAAAATAATGGCACCTCCATCAAAGAATTGTGGTGAAAATTAGATTAAAAAATACAAAGTGTTTTGCAAACCTTAAAGTTCTATATCAGTCTCAGGTATTGCAATTATCATTAATGTCAAAAAAGATTTTTTATAAGCCATTCTTTACAATAGTTGGAGATGGGAGTGGGCTAGTGTGGCCCTCGGAAACTAAGTCTAGGTTGGGGCAATAATGTAGCAGTTCTCCAAATAAGGAAGTAGCAATTTTAAAGATGATTCCCCAGTTTTCCCTCTTTGTACAGGAAAAGTACCATTTTGGACATGTTTAGAAGTGGTTCCTACTTTTGAGGAATTCCATTATGGTGGTTTGTGCCCAGAAAAGTATTTTTTTAAGTTTTTATATTGTTGTTTATTTAGTGTTTTCCCCCAGTTACATGTGAAAACAATTTTAACATTCATTTTTAAAACTTTGAGTTCCAAATTCTAACCCTTCCTCCCTTTCCAGCACACCTCAATTAAGAAGGCAAACAATTTGATGTAGGTTATACATGTGTAATGATATAAAACATGTCCATAATAGTCATGCTATTAAAAAAACATAGCAAAAAAATAAAAAAAAATAAAGTAAATTTAAAAAATATACTTCAGTCTGTATTCATAGTATTGATTCTTTATCTGGGGATGGACAGCATTTTTCACCATAACTTCTTCAGAGTTGTCTTGGATTATTTTATTGCTGAGAATAGCTAAGTCATTCACAGCTGATCATCTTACAATATTGCTGTTACTTTGTACCCAATATACTTCACTTTGCATCATTCTAGGTAAGTCTTTTCAGGTTTCCCTGAGAGCATCCTGCTCATCATTTCTTATAGCATAATGATATTCCATCATAATCACATACTGCAACTTTTTCAGTCATTCCCCAACTAATTGGCATCCCCTCAGTGTCTAATTCTTTACCTCCAGAAATGAGCTGCTATAAATATTTGTGTATATATAGATCCTTTTCCTTTTAGTTTTTAATCTCTTTCAGGATACAGACCCAGTAGTGGTATTGCTGGGTCAAAGTTATGCATGGTTTTATAGCCCTTTAAGCAGGGTTCCAAATAGCTCTATAACAGCTAAATCAGTTCAAAATTCAACCAACAGTGCACTAATGTCTCATTTTCCCCCATATTCCTTCTAATATTGATCATTTACATTTTCTGTCCAATTAGCCAAGAGTATGAGGTATTACCTCATGAAGTAGTACCTCAGAATTGTTTTAAGTTGCTTTTCTCCAATTAATGATGTTAGAGTATTTTTTTCATATGGCTATAGATAGCTTTCATTGCTTCATATGAAAAACTAATCATAACTTTTGACCATTTATCAGTTGGCGAATGGCTCTTATTTTTATAAATTTGACTCAGTTCTCTATATGTTTGAGAAATGAGGCCTTTATCAGACAAACTTGCTTGAAAATATTTTTCACAGTTACTATTGCTAACTGTATTTGCCTCCACCCTATTCCACCTCCATTGATTCTATTTTCTTTCTTTTCATCTATCCCTCCTCAAAACTGTCTTGCTTCTGACTACCCTCTCCCCAAATCTACCCTTTTTTCTATCACCACCCTCCCCTTTTTCTCATTCCTTTCCCCTCCTGCTTTCTTGCAGTGTAAGATAGGTTTCTATACTCAATTGTATGTGCATGTTATTCTCTCTTTGAGTCAATTCTAATGAGACTAAGATTCACTCACTTGCCCTTACCTCCCACCTCTTCCCCTCCACTGTAAAAACTTTTTCTTTCCTCTTTTATGTGAGACATTTTACTCCATTCTATCTCTCCTTTTTTCCCCCAGTACATTCCTCTCTCTCATCCCTTAATTTTATTTTTTAGATATCATCTCTTTATATTCAACTCACACCTGTGCCTTTTATCTATATATACTAACTCTGCTGTTAGTGAGAAAGGTCTTATGAGTTATAAATATTATCTTCCCATGTAGAAATGTAAACAGTTTAACCTTATTAAGTCCCTTTTGATTTCCTTTTCCTATTTACTTTCTTATGCTTTTCTTGAGTCTTGTATTTGAAAGTAAAATTTCCTATTCAGCTCTGTGCTTTTCATCAAGAATGCTTGAAAGTCCTCTATTTTCCTTTGAAGGATCATACTCAGTTTTGCTGAATAGGTGATTTGTTGTTGTAATCCTGGCTCCTTTGTTCTCTGAAATATCATCTTGCAAGCCTTCTGGTTCCTTAGTGTAGAAGCTGCTAAGTCTTGTGTTATCCTGACTGTGGCTTGAATTATTTCTTTCTGACTGCTTGCAATATTTTCTCCTTGACCTGGGAACTCTGGAATTTTTCTATAATGTTCCTGGCATTTTCCATTTGGACATCTCTTTCAGGATGTGATCAGTGGATTTTTTTCTACTTCTATTTTACACTCTGGTTCTAAAATATCAGGGCAGCTTTCCTTGATAATTTCTTGAAATATGATGTCTAGGTTTTTTTTTAATCTTGATTTTTAGGTAGTTCAATAATTTTTAAATTCTCTCTCCTGGATCTATTTTTGAAGTCAGTTTTTTTTCCAATGTGATATTTCACATTATCTTCTATGTTTTTCGTCATTTTGGTTTTGTTTTATTGTTTTTTCATTTCCCATAAAGTCATTAGCTTCCACTTGGTTCCACTTTAATTTTTAATGAATTATTTTCTTCAGTGAGCTTTTGAACCTCCTTTTCCATTTGGTCAGTTCTACTTCTTAAGGTATCCTTATCCTCATTAGCTATTTGGACCTCTTTTACCAGCTGTCTTAGTCTGTTTGTTAAGGAGTTATTTTCTTCAGTATTTCAGGGGGATTTCCTTTTACCAAGATGTTGATTCTTTTTTCATGATTTTCTTGCCTCACTCTCATTTTTCTTCTCAAATTTCCCTCCACTTCTCTTACTTGATTTTCCAAATTCTTTTTGAGTTCATCCATGACCTGAGACCAATTCCTATTTTTCTTGGAGGTTTTGGGTGTAGGAGCTTTGACTTTACTGTCTTCTGAGTGTCTGTTTTGATCTTTCTTGTCACCTTTCTTGTAACTTTCTATAATCAGTTTTTTGTTCCTGCTGTTTGCTTATTTTCTCAATTTATTACTTGACTCATATCTTTGTTAAAGTAGGGCTCCGTTTCCAGGGTGGAGGGTGGATTGTCCCAAGCCTCAGAGTTTTTATGTAGCTGTTTTCAGAGATACAGAGGGACCTATAAGTTTTCAGTTCTTCCAAAGTACCATGATCTAAGGAAAGGTGTTTACTATTCTGCTGGCCTGGACTCTGGTTTGTGAGCAAACACAGGTTCTCCTTATGCTGGGACTGATAATTTGAATTGTCATCCACATGCATCATGAAGAGTTGAAGATGACTGAAATGACTAAATAACAAGCGTTCTCATCTGGAAAATGGGGATATAATAACACCTTCCTGACAGGATTGTTGTGAGGATCAAGTAAAATAAAACAACAAAGATTTTTGAAAAACTGAAAACATTATATAAATAATAGTGATAATAGTGATGTTGACAAACAACTGTCTTAACTGTATTTGATCCCAGATTAAGGTCAAATGTATTTTAGAATGGTTAATTTATGCTTTAGAATCCCATATTATTCAAAAGGCCAGGTTCATGACTGGGTTCATAGGTTAAAACTTTCACCTTCAAAGAGCAAGCAGAACAATGAGGAAACAGTCTGGCACTTGACTGTGCTTTCACTTATTTCACTCAACTCAGTGGCTGAGGTAAGAGAGTTACCATACTCCTTACTTTCCATTACCTCTATCACTCAATATCCTCTCCTTCTTTAAGGTTTACTATATCCATAACCTAGTGAAAATTCTGGCAGCTGTTTTCTACCATCTCCAGGATATCATTTTTCCCTCAATGAATTCAGTCTCTCACTCATAGTATTTCTCTCTTCTTTACCTTCTGTCTTCATACTGGGTTAATTTGGCCTACTTATTGATACTCCCTCAAGCAACCTTACTTCCCAGTAAAAGAGGTTCCTCATCTTGCTCATTTTCCATGACTTGCTCTTCTGTCCCACTTTAGTTGGCACAGAGATGGTCATACTCTTGATCATGACATTACCCACAAATGCACCACTTCTATGTTCATGAACTCTGTAATTCCTTTATCTGATCACAATCTATTGCCATTTCACCTCATCATCTACCTTGCACCTCCAAATCCTGTTTTTTGTCTTTACTATAATGTCCAATCTCTCAACCACATGATTCTTTCCCAGATCATCATCTCCAGGTTGGCACACCCTCTTCCTTTCTTCGTCTTGACTCCTGGGTGAACCAGTCTGCCTCTACACTGTCCTTTTCTCTTGAGTCCTTTGCCCCCTTATCTTATTACCATTCTTGCTCTGCCAAGCTTCAGTCCTTAGTCACTGCCACCATTTACTATCTTTGCTCCTACTTATATGTTCTGAATGAAACTAGAGAAAATTATGAAATTGTGCTGATTAGACTCATTCAAATTGATGTTTTCTTGTCCTTTTAAACAGAATATGTTTTTTTCTTTTGCTTGTCATTTTGTTTCTTTTGTAGTATTGCAACATGGTGATTGGAACATACTTTGAGAAATGTGGAAAAATTACTTCCTTGTCCAATGAATATAGACAAATCTGCATTGAAGACTATTGCAAGAATGGGGGCAAGAAATATACTTGTGACAGTTTCTCTGAATTGTCCCGCCTGTGTGCTTCAGATGGCCCTGGTGCCTATGAATCATGGAGAAATGATCCTGATATAGTTTGTGGTATGTCATTAAATGATAGAGCTTAGAACAACTGTCTAAAGGCTTCAATGTTCAACTCTTCCATTTTACAAACAAGGGAACAAGTGCAGAGAAATGAAAGTGACTTGTTGAAAAACCACCACAACTAATTAGTCACTTGGCTAGGAAATGGGATATCAGCCTAAAGAAGAGTCAGTATAAGGATTTCAAATTATAAATTATAACTTATAAATTTGCATGTATTTTAAATTTTTAAAAAAATTATAAATTTCAAATGGTTGTTATTTGTATTTTTATATACTATATCTTGCATTCATCTCTCCTCCCAGAGAAACATCCCTCATAATAAAGAATAAAAAGGGGCAAAAACAGTTAGCTAAAACTAAACAGAATGAAAAAATGTTCTTCCACATTAATAGTTTTCTATTTCAAAGAAGATTGGAAGATGATTTCTCATAGTTCTTTTGTAGAGTCACTATAATTTCATAGAATTCACTTTTGATTGTTATGACATTGTTCTTTCTATTTACATCATTGTAGTCACTACATTAACATAATATAACATTCACTTTTGTTTTCTATGTTGTTCTTTCTTTATACTGTATTAATTCTTTCCATGCTTTTTTCATCACACTCATTGTTGCTTGCAGTATAATAAAATACCATTATATTCACGTATTATAACTTTTTTCGTTTCCTGATAAATACACTTTGTTACATTTCACTGCTACTACAAAAAGTGCTTATCTTGATGTGTAGAAGAATTTTTTTATACTAAAATTATGTGTGGCATATATATTAAGATTATATTATATATATTTGCACATATAGAGATAAATTATATATATACACATATGTGTATTATGGTATGTATAGTTGGGTAGAGATGTATGACATGTATAAATATATGTATGTCAATTATCTGTATTATCTCATTTGATCCTTTCATCTCTGATGGGTAGGAACTATTATTTTCTCCATTTTATGACTAAGGAAATTGGAACAGTTAGAAGCTAAGTAGCAAGGGACACATAGCACTCAGGGAACATATTCCTTTGCTATTTGCTATAGCAAAACAGATTTAGAGTTTTTCACACAAAAATATAAGATTTGCCAACATGCGTAAAAACAAGAAAGTTTACCTATGCTATTCTGTCATATTACGATTTTCTTACAGGATCACTGATAGATTTTTAAATATTAATTTACATGTAAATAACTTGCTAACTATTAGTTAACCAGGCTTTAAAAGCTGGAATTTTGCGGTATTTGCTCCAATCAAATAAAACTTGATAATGTTCATTTTTTTCAAAATGAAATATTCACATCATGAACATGAGAAGATGATATATAGTTCTGGGAATCCTGAAGATTCTTAGAACTTGGCTTCACTGCTTTTCCTTCATATCAGAATAGGTACTAAGCAGGGCTCTAAAAAGATTGTAACAGATCTTAACACATGGTTATCAGGAAAAATGAGTCGAAATAGGATATTTCCATATTTGGAAATTTTACATATTTCATCTTAGCCACAAAATATCAAGCAAACTGGTCCCCTGACCTCCTTTTCTGTAGCATCAACCCTCCATCACACTATGCACACACACACACACACACACACACACACACACACACATTTTATATCACAATTACCATTCTGTTCTATTTCTCACATATTTTTATTTTTCTCTCAGAAAAACATGTATGTCCAGGGACACAGATCCACAAAGAATGTATTCCTTCAAACCCATCAACATGTTCCAATGTGGCTCCCTTTCAAAACAGTGAATGTGTGAGTGGCTGCATCTGTCCCCAAGGTAACATATTCTGAGATAATTTTCAAGCTGAAGCAAATAAAATTCCCAATGCAGTTTATTCTTTACTGATCATGGCAGAAAATCTTGAAACTTTACAGATTCACTTTGCATTGCTCTAAGGAAATTTTCAAAATGGGTTGTGTAAAGGATTTTTTAAGCTGATGATCAGTCTTTCTTCATTGTGTTTAAATTTTCAGCTGCTCTACAATAAACTTCTAGTTCTTGCTGGGCTCTTTGAGGTCATGAACTTGACTCAACAAGTATTCTCATTTACTTTGCAAATAGTCACAATAACATCTTATATTATCTAACCACCTAAAAGTTTACAAAGTACTTTCCTCACAAGAAATCTGTGAAATTGTCAATGAAAGTACTGTCTCCAGTTTTACAGATGAGGTACTAATTAAATGATATGCCAGATCTGGGACTTGGCCCAAATCCATTCCTTCTTCCTGTACATACCATGTAGAAAGCTTTATCTAGTCACAAAATGTTAGCTGTGAGAATAGAAATTCAAAGATGAATGCAATTCAGATTTTCATAAATTGCTCTTTGAAATTGACTGAAATTTGAACTTGAGCCCTGATGTATGCTAAAAATTAAATTTCAGTAATATGTTATGAATTGTCTAAATTTAAAATGAACTGATTGAATGAATTTACTTAATTTGCTTGAAAATTTCCTAACATTAAAGTATTTTTCATATTCTAATACTTAAAGAATAATTTTGAGAAGTACATTTCAGGTTTTCTGCTTGATGATATTGGAGAAAAACTCACTTGTGTATTAAAAGCTGACTGTCCATGTGAATCCAATGGGAAGGTATATAAGGCAGGAGAAGTAAGAGAAGGTCCCTGTTTTTCTAACTGGTAAGCATTTCTGATACAAGCCGTTGGTGAACCAAAACAATTAATGTGGTTTGAAATTATCATAAATATATCTTTAAAGAAAACCTAAAAATAACTTAAAATCATATTACTACTTCTTACTTTCTTCTGAGGAGTTTAACGTTTTGTATTATTTTACAATCTAGGGATTTTTATGCTTTTTTTTAGTAATGTGCATGTATCAGTAGATTCGAAATACTGCATAATTTTTTAAAATACAGAGAACAGCAAAAAGATGTTAGGTATCCTGCCCAAGATTTGTTAGTAATTCTTTTCATTATATTGAACTGAAATCTGATGCTCTGTAACTTTTACTCTTTGATTTTTGTCCACTGCTCTAGTGCCAGGCATAAAAATATAACCTATTTTATGCCTGAGAGCCTTACAAAATTTGTAGATGATTATGTCTCCCCAGACTGACTACATTTTTTTCTTTTAACATGAAAGAATAAATCTAACAAAGGAAGTATTGAAAAACATTGACTTCAGAAATATGGGCTAGAATATGTTATTGGAATTTGGCCCAAAATCATTTGTGCAAATTTTACATGTAGGCATCGTAGTGTCAATACAACATTCACAGCTCCTATAGTGGTATGAATATGCCAGCACAGTTCTGAATCGCAAAATATAACAGATTCTCCACATGGAAGACAGAACCAAAACATTTATTCGAACATCAGAAAACCAAATACCAGCACCAGAAAGTCAAATATGTCACAGTAACAAAAAAATCCATCATAGTAAACAAGAAGTCTATACATGTCAGACCTCGCCACGAATATCCTCAAGTAAAATTCTTTTCTCTCACCCACAGCCAGTTGCCCACTTCCTCCCTCCCAGATCTGACTAGTCTGATGAATTTCTTCTCCACTCTGCTCCATCTCCACCTCCTCCTGTTTCACTCTTCCTCCTGCATCCTTTTCTATTCCACCCATTCAGCAACTCCTTCCTCCTTAGGGAGTTAGACTCAAATGCATTTTAAGCAGGTCACATAGGCCTACTAATGGATAGGAAAGATCTAATTAAAAAAATCCCATTAATAATACATTTGACCCTAAGATGCTTCTTATCCGTTACATAGGTCAATGGGGCAACTGGTGTCAAAAGAACTTTACAACAGCATAACTGAGATAACACAAAATAGGGACATAAACCAATGCTTTAGGGTGGGACTTGAGCATAAGCACTCCATCATTCCCCCTTCAAATGAAAGGGGTCCAAAATCTTGGAGTAAGTGATGAAGGTTTCCTCTTCCATAGCTATTTCCTGCTAAAATTGGATGTAGAGCTGTCCCTGCCCAAAGAGGTCCCATTCAAGGGGTCAGTTCTTTAGTGGTATCTGAACCTTGGTCAATACCAGGTCCAGCAGTGACACAGCACATCAGATAGAGGGGTGACATCTGGCTTAAGAGATCAGACATCTGCAGATGGAGGGTATTAAACCTGCAGAAAACAAACAAGGTGAAGAGATAAAAAGTAAAAAAGAAACAAGGAAACAATAACCAGAAGCATGTTAGAGATATGGTCAGCCATGCTTCTGCAGTTCATGAATCTGTTATCATAGACCCATTCACTGTTGTTCACTGCTTTCTAATTTGCAGTTTTGGAGGAATCATTCTGGCTAGAGGTATACTTTCTTTAATCTGTGCTGAGGCCTGGTCATCTTCTGGTTCTCCCTGCAGGTGGGATGAACTTGGATACAATGTTTCAGGAGGATTTGTAAGGGCAGTTCTTATTTCCCTGCTTAGTCTATTATCAAGCGCCTTTTCTCAGTTCATTTTGTTCACTAGTTGAAATGCCATTGTTTCTTCCAAAATCTATCCCTGCCCTCAGTAGAGCAGTAGACAATTCTTTTCTTTTAAATATATTCTGACTTTGAATCCACTGGCTATTTATTTACTCTTCTCTCCTGAGGAAATTTATCTTTTTCACTGATTATCACCATCCAAGATACCAACGATTCTCCCATTTTTAGGTGAAGCAATTCAAAATGTCTGTGACCTCCTGCTCAGTAAAGTCCTCAATTACCTCCCCAAACACTGTGTGCCTCTCCCCAATTTCCCTGCCTCTTCATCTAATTTTGTTTCATCCTCCTCCCAAGCATCCTCTTGGCAAATGTTTGAACCCCAACCAAGTCCAGCCTGTGCAAAGGCTGCATGCACCTTCCTCTTGTTACTATTTTGCTTCTTTTTGTGAGCTAAACTAACCACAGTATTTTATTTTACCACCTGAAACTTTCTAGCTTGCTCTTCTAAATGAGAACTTGAACACTGAAGAATAAAAAGCTTCTTCTTTTACACATAAGAGGATAACTTGTTAGCAAGGCCCAGTCTCTCCCACATACCCTTGCCAATTTTTTCCCTTTCTATATTGGCATTCCTTGCAAACATCTTTCCAAATCTCTATATTTGACCTTCTGTATCCTTGGTTCCCAACTTTCATAGAGCCTGGTGCTTTTAGCCCATTTTCTTGCTAGGGAGGAATAAGGTAAATCCTCCCATTCTGAAATACCCATTTCTCTCTCTAAAGTCTTTCTGTCTCCAAATAGAGGTCTGATATTTCATGATCTCGTTCCTTTTGCCAAATGTAGCACCAATGCAATATTCATAGCACCTACATTGGCTATGAATATGCCAACACAGTTCTGAATCACAAAATATAACAGACTCTCCACATGGAAGACAGAATCAAAATACTTACTCAAACACCAGAAATCCAAATCTCAGTACCAAAAAGCCAAACTTATCATAGTAACAAAGAAATCCATCATAGTATCCAAGAAATCTATGCACATTATCAGGCATTCCCACAAATGAACACCCTCAAGCAAAATGTCCTTGTCTCACCCACAGTCAATTGTCCATTTCCTCTCTCCCAGATATGACTAATCTGACCAACTTCCTGTCAGCTCTGCTCCAGCTTCACCTCCTCCTGTTCCACCCTTCCTACTCCACTTCTTCCTGTTCCACTTGTTCAGTGAGCTGCTCCCAGCACATGTGACCTAGGCTTCCGTGTGATTTTAACAGGTTACATAGGCCTGTTAATGGATGGGAAAGACCTTCAAATTAAGCAAAAAAAAAAAATACATTAACAATACAACCATATAACTGAAGGAAAGAGGATACGTTATTCAACACAGAATAATGGCAAAAGTCCTGGATCTGGAGCCAAGAGACAAATTATTTTCCCTCTCTAGGCTTCCTTTATAATTAGACATGATAAAATGACAATTGGACTCCAGGTATGAAACCAATGATCCTAACTGTGAGTGTTTTTAATGCCAAAACAGGTTCATTTGATTTAGAGATGTAGAACCCTTTAAGAGTCATTAGGTACAACTCACATTTTTCAGATGAGAAAACAGACAGGCCTTAAGCTAAGTTCTTCTTTACTCCCAGTCCAGAAAAACAGGGCTGATTCTTCTTCTTTTATTACATAATCAATTGGATTTTCCTCTGAGCTTTTCAATAATATACTTCACTGGATCACAGAATGGAGAAGAGTTTCATTTCTCTTCATCCCAGACTCTCATTTGAAGTCCATATTATTTTCAGCTCTTGCAATAGAATCAACCAGCTCTTATATTAAAATTATAGCAAACCAATTTCATTTCTGCTCCTATGAACACCTTACAGTGAAATAATGCATCATTTAGAACATTTGGTTTGTACTCTTCCTAGCCTCTTCCCTACTTTGCTACTAGTTATATCCTCTTTCTTTCAACTCTCCTTCTGATATTATGCTACTTGCATTTGGAACATTTATTCTCCATGGAAAACAATGGAGAATTTTTTGAGAAACTTTTATTTACAGTGTATTAGCTTCATCTTTAATTTAAGTGAATGAAATCTCTGAACCACTGAAATCTTGGATGTGCACTGATTTTGTGCTTTATTAGATTGGGAGGCAATATGCCAGTATGAGCCAGTCTTAGTTAGGGAGACCTGGATTTAAATCCTAATTCTGCTGCATACTTGGCTATATTATCTTGGATAAGTCATTTAACCTCTTAGCGCTCCAGCCAATTTTCTAATATAATAAAGTTTCAAATAAGATGCCAATCTGAATCAGTAGAGGAGGGTTTTTTTTAACAACTTAGGGAGCTTCATATATTGATGAAATCACAGGTAATATAAAAAAAATAGAAGAGCAAAATTCTGTACTTGAATCAATATTGTATCAATGTAACAAGTCACAAACAAAGTTATTTGAACTGAAAAAAGAGATAGTTGCAGGTGGAAGAGATGAACCTTATTTCTTTCTCTTTGTATCCATACTTACAGTACATATTCTTCAGTGGATCTGTGATATCACAATGCATTTATTCTTTTCTTTTTTTACAATGGTAAAGATTATTATCCTTCCTATTCTAAAACCTTCTCATTCTGTGTCATTTTTATCTGAGCCCACATATATTTTTCCACAAAATATCCACCTTATTTTTGGTAGGCTTCCCCTAAGTCTTTTGATATTACCAGTACACATTCAGGGCTATGTATATATTTTCCCTCATTCTTGCTTACATGACTAACTAAAATCCTTTTCTTATCACATATCTATTCAATGGTATCTGATAGCTAGCAATTTCTTCCACGTAAATTACAACTAGAATAGTGTGCCCACTACATACCTCTTCATATGTATGTCTATATACATATGTGTGTATTTGTGTGTATATATACATATATTATATGTAATTTTAATGTAGTAGCATTGAGTGCTTTTATTGATAAACTAAAGCTGTTAACTTTTTGATTTAAAAAAAAAACCCTTGTGTTTTAACAGTACTTGTGAAGAAGCAAAGTGGTTCTGCACAGAAGCATTATGTCCTGGAAGATGTAAAGTAGAAGGAAGTTCAATTACAACCTTTGATGGTGTTTCATATGAACATCCTGGAAACTGTCATTTTTTGGCTGTTCATGTATGTGGTAATTTGTAATATCTTGGAAGAATGCTTTCCTCTGTGATGATTTCAATTAATTCCTGAAAGAAGTCAAAACATGCACTTAATTTTGAATTACAGTTATGATTCACCTAAGATTATTGGTTGATTCTATTTCATGTTGTGTGCATGTATTTCCTTCATTGCCAAAGAAGACCATGCCATCCGAGAAATGACATGACTTGCACTTGACTTTGTTTTCAGTGAGGAAGGGCTGTGCAGGTCACCAGCCTCACTTCTCCTCCAGAGCCATCTGGATCCAATGACCAGATACTCATCAGGATGACTGGAGATGACTCAGGATGAGGCAATTGGGGTTAAGTGACTTGCCCAAGGTCACACAGTTAGTTAGTGTCAAGTGTCTGAGGTGAGATTTGAACTCAGGTCCTCCTGACTCCTGCAGCAGTGCTCTATCCACAGCACCACCTAGCTGCCCCAATTATATGTTGCAGTAGAGAGCTAGACATAGATTCAGAGACCCTGCCATATATGACTCCGTGACCCTAGACAAGTCACCTAATATCTCAGTACTTTAGGCAGCTCTCTAAAACTATAAATTACTGACTTTTTCTGGTAGAGGAAATTTATTCACCTGGAAATTCCTGTACCAATGAAATCACAGATTGACATACTTAATTCTATGAAAATATATGAGAAAAAACACCATTACAGGGAGACAAGTATTTCCACAGAAAAAAATGTTGTCAATATGTCAGCAGCTTAATGGCATTATAATGCCTTTTATGAATTTTGGTGTGAAGAGACTTACTGAAGCAATATTATCCAAGCCAAAGAAAGTATAAATGTAGGTAGAAAAAAACTGACACTGCTTTGAAGTTAATGTATTCCCATTGATGTTTGCTTTCTATTTTGTTAATGTAAAGTGCTAAATAATTAACTAAATGTAGGGTCTACTCAAACTAGATGGAAAATGTAGGCTGCCATAAATTGCTGAGAGGAAGCATAGTGTACTAGGTAGAAAGCTGGAGTTGGAACCAGGAGGGTATTCATTCAAGTTCTTTCCCTAATATATATTGTTTTTGTGACCCTGGATAAATCACTCAACCAATCAATGCTCTAGGTAAGTTTCTAATAATGTAAATTGCAAAGAGGGTGCTGACCTACAGTATAATTCCTCATCTAGGAGTTCCCAATATCAATGAAATCATAGGTCCAATTTTTATCCCTTTCCAGAATTACTTAGATAATTGCTTAAATTTTTATCATAATTTCAACTTTCAGTTTGATAAGGGCCTTAACTAGTATTAAAATGTCTAACTAGTGTTCTTTGTAACATATTTGTAGATGCCTTTAAAACAAACCTTTAATTTTGAAATAAAAATATCCACTCTTTCTGTGGCATAACAGAACTGATTCAGTAGTTCCTTGGTCCAAAATTTTCTCTCAAGAATTAGGGGGTGAAGCTTGTTGGTCTGTTTTTTTGAGATACAAGAGAAATTCCTCCAGAGAACTGGGTGAATTTTCAGTGGAGGACAAAGGTAGTTTAGTGCAGTGGACGTGCACATTTCCTAATTTCTTTAGGAAAGAAGATCACAAACCATCAAGACTTTTCACTTGAACATGGACATATCACTTTCATAGTAGAATCAGATTTAGCAATAAAGTACAGCATAATTGTATCTTTTGAGTGTTAAGCTATACTATCAATTGACAGTAAAGTGGCATCTCTAATTTTTCAAAAATCATGGTGAATGACATATATATACATAAAATATAACTTAATTTTTTAAAATGTCATATTTATATAGGATGAAAACTGGTCAATTAGCATTGAACTTCGTCCATGTCTAAGTGGTCAAACTGGAACATGCTTGAAGAGCATCACCCTTCTTTTAAATTCTGTAAGTAGCCAGTTATCACAAATATATTGATAGCAAGTCTAATTCATTTTGTTGCATTCCTCCCATGCAGAATGTGAGAAGTTTATGTATTGAACAACTTAACTTTATATTATTTAATGTTTATTAAACAATTTAATAGTGTAAGTAAGATTTTATTATATTAGCAGCTAGGCTTGCTAGAGTCTCAGTTCCTTGAGGACTGTTGCTTTATTTTTTTCTATGTTCTCAGGTCCTTAGTATTGTGCATTAAATGTTTTAGGAAGCTGAGTACAAAGTTGTGCTGAATGTGAGCTCCTTGATAGCAGAAACTTTCTTTTTCCTTTATCTGTATCCCTAGCTTTAGTATATTGCCTGGCACATAGTGGTTGCTTAATAAATGCTTTTTGATGAACTAAAGGTTGTTGAGAGAAATAAACTGCTTGGGAGACTATTCATTGCAAGTATTTTTAAAATATTATTTATATTTAATTATACATTTTTGGTTATAATCATACCTAATTATATCCCAAATCATAACCTAAGCAAAATTCTGATCATTCTTATTTATTCAATTTGTCCTAAAATCCTCTGGGAAACTATGTCATGAGACACATCCTATGTAAATTACTATACAAGAAAACTTTAATTTTGGCAACGTACTTGTGAGAAACAAATATAAATTCTTTTAAGATATACTATCATGCAGTCTTTAAAAAAACAAATTTTCTTGATGCTTTTTTTTCTTAACTACAGTAATTTCCACTATATAGCCCTATTCCAAAGAGCTATCCCTTGTAATGGAAAAAAAATGATAAAGTAAAACCAACCCCCAAAGCTATCATGGTTATTAGCTTAGGTTGAAGAAAAAATCCAAACTGACCTTTTTTCAAATTTGTTCAAATAAAACATTATCCTTATGGTTAAAAAATTACAGTTCAGATTTTTGGAAATATGTTCTAAAATAAAACAATTTTGTAAGTTCAATTCAATTCAACCAAAATTTATTAAACTTCTATTATGTCCAATGTACTATGTTAGGTATTTGTTATACAGACAAAATTTTGAAATAGGTAATAAGTAAGTAGTAGAATATAAGCCGTTAGAGAGATTACGTTCTACAAGAATGCGAATGTATTAATAATGCAACATGAACATTAGTCTCTTTCAGCTGACAAATACATATTTAATAATGATGGCAGTGTCACAAACAACAAGATTCAAAGGCAAAGTTATTACTCAGGTAAGATGAATATTTATATATTACACATATGAAAATTCAAAATAAATTGATGAAATCACAAGTCTTTTCATACTTGTCCTTTATACTTTGTTAACAGATGCAATTCAGATTTTTAAGGTATCTTCCTCATACCTACAAGTAGAGACATCTTTTGGATTAAAAATGCAAATACAAATTGATCCTGTGATGCAATTGTATATTTCTCTGCCACCTAACAAATATACAAGCACAGTGGGTAAGTCCTCACAAGAAATATTTCCCTTCTGAAGGAGTCAGTGTAAGAATAATTTCTTTTCCATTTGTCATTTTATCCATGGTAAGCACAAAGCTTTCTCAAAATGCACAGAAAAAGAAGACCTGGTTTTGGCTCAATCATCACTCAAATGTTAGATCACCTTTTGAAAAGTCTGCATATTTAATGTTTTGAAAAATAAGATTTCTTTATCAGAAAATTAGTGTTATTTTGATTATATTTTCTCAAATGTAGTTTATTCAACATATATTTATTAAGAACAAAGACTTATTCAACATACATTTATTAAGAACAAAGAATTAAGACAAAAAATGAAAAGGTACCTTGCCTTCAAGAAGCTTATATTCTACTGGGCAGATACAACATGAACACAGATGTGCACATGCAAAGTACACACACACACACACACACACACACACACATACACAAATACAAATATTTTCATGAGTTAGAGGACAGGAAGGGAAAAATTATTCTCTAAGAAGCAGCTCCTGAGATACAATTGGAAGAAAGAAAATAATTCTGAGATGGGCATGAAGAGGGGAGACATTCTTGACATAGGAGATAACCTTTGTTAAAGGCATAGAAATAAGAGATATAATTTTTTAAATAGGAAATAGTTAGTAGAACAGTTGTCCTGGACCACGGTATGAATGAAGGGAAATAGTAGAAGTAATACTAGAAAGATAAGAAGAAACCAAACTGTGGAGGGCTTTAAATGCTAAGCTGAAAAATTGCTATTCTATCCTAAAGAAAGTAAGCAACTGTGGAAGATTTTAGAGTAGGGCAATTTTCATTCTTAATTGTATGTGCTATTGTAGAATAATGATAACTTGATAAAAATACACTGTTGTCATACATAAACTTAACCCATGTGATGATCTTTGTGATTTTTAAATTTAGTTATTTTGTCTGGTCTACTTCATTATTTAAAGGTATAAAATGCTAGTTCAAATGCTATTTATCATGGGAAGTACTTAGTAACAGAAAAGAGATATTTTGTGGCCTGTTGTATTTTTCTCCCCAACTTCTAGGACAATGTTGAGAGAGAGACAGACAAAGAGAGAGAGAGAGAGAGAGAGAGAGAGACAGAGACAGAGACAGAGACAGAAGCAGAGACAGACAGAGACAAAGACAGACAGACACATACACACACAGAGTGCATTGTAGCTGTAGTAGTAGTAGTAGTAGGCAGTGGCATTTAATGCATGTTCACTGAATTGAAGCATAAATACACTATTATTTTGACTGTTGTGACATTTCCTTCACATTTTAAAAAAAATACTAGTAACCTATTAATGACATTATTAATTAATTAATTATTCGTTAATAACTATTAGCTAGTTGTCTATATACTTCAGAAACCTACACTGTAATATCTTATCTAGTCTGCATAGGATTACAATAGATAGTGAATGAATCAAGAAAATTGAATCGAAAAAACAGATTTTCTTTTTTAACTTATACCACCTATTCCATAGGGCTCTGTGGATCCTACAATAAGAAAGCAGAGGATGATTTCTTGTCAAGTCAGAACATGTTAGAAAAGACATCTCAGACTTTTGCTGACTCATGGGAAATGATGTCCTGTCCCAAAGGAAGATCTTCTTCGTGTATAAGCATAGAAAATGGTAATATCTAAAAGATCAATATTTTAAGTTAACATCAAAGTATAACAACAAAGTTTGTTGTATCTATAACTCCAATGTTACCAACTTTCCTCAGTTACAGGATCAGTTCCTGATTTTATTCTCTGCTCTCATAATTGTCAGTTCTAAGGAAATGATTAGTCAAGTTCCTGCTGAATAAGAAAGAAGAAGAATTTTTTTTGATTTTATCATGGAAGTATTTTGAATTTATGTCAGTAATCTTAGTCATTACCATGTCTCTTCATTTTCTTTCATCTCCTCCCAAATGTTCATACTGGCCCAAAAAGAATTCTAACCAATCTCGAATTCTATGATTTAACTGAGTTCCAGAGAAATAAAGTCACTTAGTCAAACTCACAAAGTTAATATTCAAGTTAATATCAGAACAAGGACCAGAATCCAGAACCCTTAACTTTATATGGTACTATTTCCCAACCATGCTTTTTCCTGAATTTTAATAGTAAACCTTAAGAATAGAGTTTGAATATAATCAATTGAATATATTCAAACTAAAATAAATAATCACAACAAAATATGTTATCTCCAATGTTAGATCCTCTTGAATTCAAAATCATTGGGTTCAAACTCTAGATCTTTCTTTTGTTGGTAGTGTGACTTAAAGCGGGCTATTTAACATCTCTCAAGTCTGTTTCTCAACTATAAAATGAGGATGATGATTCTTACACAACCTTGATGTCTTCAAAGAAAAGCACTTTTCGGTCCTAAAAGTATAGTTTGTTTGCTATGATGATGATGGTCAAATCTGCCTTATGTTTTTCGTTCAAAAACTACCTTCAATTTACTTCATTTTTATTTCTATTTTTAAAAAATTGGTTTTTTTGGAAATATTGCACTATAGCAGCTTGGTGATGGTTCTTGACTCAGAACCTGAATTTCAATCCTGGCTCTTCTACTTTCTAGGCCTCAAGTTCCATAATTGTAAAACGAAAGATTTTTATTACATGATCTCTAGGATTCCTTTATTTCTTTAAATCTGATTGGAATCCTGAAAAATTACTGCAAAAATAGATTATTAACTGTGATGCTAAACTCAAAATGTAATCAACATGAAAAAAGAAAAATAAGCTTTTGAAAGAAAATTGACCAAATGATATAAAGTCATAACAATTGGCTACAGTCTCACAGAGATTTCTTTGACAATGTGCTGCTTGTATTTGGCATGCTCTGGCATCAAGCATTATTTATATGGAGCAAGAAAAGCCTTTTAGAAATGACAATTCCCAATGTCTGTTTTATAATCTCAATTGACTTTCTCTTAATGTTTCATGTGCTACCTCTTATCAAAATTCAATTTTATTTTTTGTTCCAAATTCTTTCCTCTCCTCTCAACACCTCCACATAATTGAGAAACCAAGGAAAACAAAACCCACTAGAAATCTGTTATTGGTACTGTGTTCAATTGTTTTCAGTCATGTTGTATTCTTTGTGACCCTATTTAGGGTTTTCTTGGCAAAGATAGTGGAATGATTTACCATTTCCTTCTCCAGATCATTTTCGAGATGAGGAAACTGAGGAAAACAATGTTATGTGACTTGCCCAAGGTTACACAGCCTAAATAAAGCCAGACTTGAACTCAAGAAGATGAGTCTTCCTGATTTCAGGCCTGACTCTCCATCCACTATGCCATCTGACTGCATATACAAATACATTTAGTGATGCAAAACAAATTCATTCAAAAGCAAGTTCCAAAAAGAAAAAAGAAAAGAAAATATGCTTTTATCTGCCCTTCAAGTCTGTCAATGTTCTGTCTCTGGAGATGGAGAGTAACTTTTCTTATGAGTCGTTTGAACTATGGTTGATTATTGTGTTCAAAGTTCCTAAGTCTTTAAAAGATTTTTATTTTTATACTGTTTCTGTCAGTATATAAATTGTTCTCCTGGTTCTGCTCACTTCACTTTGCATTGGTTCATATAGATCTTCCTGGTTTTTTTGAAACTATCATGCTCTCATCATTTCTTACAGCGCAAGACTATTTCATAGCATTCATATACCATAACAATTCTCCAAGGCATAGCCTCTGTTTTCAATTCTTTGCCATCATAAAAAGAACTGCTATAAATATTTTTTGTAAATGTGGGTTCTTTTCCTCTTTCTTTCTTCCCTTTAGAATATAGACCTAGTAATATTATTGCTGGGTAATGCACAGCTTAATAGTTTTTAAGATGGAGTTCTAAATTGCTCTTCAAAATGACTGTACTAGTTCACAACTCAACCTACAGTGCATTAGTGTAACTCTTTGCCAACAGTCTCTGTATCATTTGTTATCTTCATTTTTGTCAACTTAGACAATCTGATGAGTATTAGGTGACATCTCAGAGTGATTTTGATTTTTATTTCTCTAATAATTAGTGATTTAGAGAATTTTTCCGTATGGCCATTGATAACTCTTCTCAAAACTATTCACGTCCTTTGGTCATCTATCAATTAGAGAATGGCTCTTATTCATGTAAATTTGGCTCAATTCCTTGTATATCTTAGAAACAAGACCGTTATCAGAGAAATTTGCTGAAAATATTTTCCCCAAATCTTCTCTTTCTCTTCTCATTTTGGCTGTGTTTGTGCAAAACTTTTTTATTTTATGCAATCAGAACTCTGCTCCCCTCTCAGCATCTATCTCTGTCTCTGTCTCTCTCTCCTTCTTTCTCTCTCTCTCTCTCTCTCCCTTTCCCTCCCTCCCTCCCTCTCTCTCTCTCTCTCTCTCTCTCTCTCTCTCTCTCTCTCTCTCTTAGTTATGAACTCTCTTCATCTCTGTAGATCTGACAGGTAATTTCTTCCATACTCCTTTAATTTATTTATGATATCACTTTTTATGTATAAATCATGTATCTACCTTGAGCTTATCTTGGTAAAAAGTGTGAAGTGATGTTCTATAACTAGTTTTTACCATACTACTTTCCAGCTTTCCCAACAGTTTTTGTTGAATAGTGAGCTGTTGCCCTAATATTAGAGATCTTTGGAATTATTAAAAATAACACCAACAACAAAGTCTAGGTTACTATGTTCATTTGCGTCAGAATATTATGTACTTTCACCTTCCACTGACCAACCCCTCTATTTCTTACCCATTGTCAAATTGTTAAGATTATAGTATTTTAGTATAGTTTGAGACCTAGTACTGCCAGTCTGTTTTCTTTGTCCCCCTTTTTCCTCATTAATTCCCTTGATATTTTTGCCCCTTTTGTTCCTCCAGATGAATTTGATTATTATTTTTGCTAGGTTTGCAAGTAATTCTTTGGTAGTTTGATTATATGGACTCAAATACAAATTTTGTAATTAATTTCCTCTAGTTAGGATAAAACACTTGGGTTTAAATCCTACCTATAATAGTCTTTAGTCATCCTAGAGAACTCAGTTAATTTCTTTTAACATCAGACTCTTATCAATAAAGTCTGTAATAATATCTTTAATATTTATCTCACAGGGTTATTGTGAGGATCAAATGAGATAATTTGTATACTCTGTAAATCTTAAGGAACCAAATAAAAGCTTATTAATTATGGTAAAAATGTTTTTTAACCATATTGCTTTCAATAAACAAAGAGGTGCTGTTGATATTGATTATAAATTTCTATAAAATGCATTTAGGGGAGATAGCCATATGAACCCATTCTTTATTTTCCTCAGAAAAATTTGCCGAAAAGAATTGTTTGGTTCTTACTGATCCAAGTGGACCTTTTGCTTCCTGTCATTCCATTGTGGACCCTAGATCCTATCAGGAGGTGGGTGTGGTTAAACATTTGACATCTCACTATTTGTGAGAAATTTTAATTTATAACAAATAGTCTTACTATAAGGTAGTTAACATGAGAGATTTTTAAAGAATAAAATCTATAGAAAGATATAATTAAAGCTTTGATTTATCAGAACATTTCAATTTAATTTGTATTAATTTTCATTACCATAATTGCTTCCCTTGACTTAACCATTTTGACCAAATAGTGGAATAGGAAGATAAATTCCAAATAAGGAAATACTTGCATATTCATTTAAGTATTTCAATAATTTATGAATGAATGAATGAATGAAAAGATAAAAAGCAGTTACTGATTTATGCTTATTTTTCAATAAATGTTAACTAAACCCTACTATTTACCAGGTACTGTGCTAGGGATACAAAGATAAAAAATGAACCAATCCCTCCCTACCCTCAAGGACCTTGCATTTTGTTGCAAGAAACAATATTCATACAGATAATAATTTATATGGATATATGTGTGTGTTATTAAATGCAAAGTAAGTAAAGAAATTTCCTGAGGGAGTGGACTATTAACTAGCACAGAATTTGGGTAAAATATCTATATGAGGTAGACTCCAACTAAGATTTGAAGGTAAACAGCAATTTTATGAGTTAAAGACAAGGAGGATGTATATATGAAACACAGCCTGTGCCAGGGCTTAGCCATTTGAATCTATGAAAGGTTGGAGTATATTATTTTGGGGGGTTGGAAGGAAGGAAAGATTTTAGAATTAGAAATGACTTTAGAGATTAAGTAGTCTACCCCCTGCTTTTTATAGAATGGGGAAATTAAAGCTCAAAAAGATTAAATTACTGGTTCTTTTAATAAATTAAAAGAAGAGGTGGAACTAAAATTCAGATTTCTGAACTTTCAGTCATTACTTTATTCCTTCTATCATGCAATGGTGTTTATCTTTTTCTTACTTTAAAGAAATGTAAAACATTCACTTGCTCTTGTGAAAATATCCAAAGCTGTTTATGTACAATGATGGGAAACTATGTAAAAGCCTGTGCTGAGAATGGAGTATACATAAATGAATGGAGAAAGGGTCAATGTGGTGAGCAAACTTTAATTTTCACTGTTCCCATTTCACCATGACTATATCTATTTCCCCCCATAGATGTTTATAAATTTGTTCTTTGTAGTTATAGATGTTCCTTGAGAACTTTCTGCTACATGGAATAACAAGCATTTTCTTTCTATTTTATTTTTATCTGAAGTTAATATTTCCAAATAACAATTGTAAATGAATAAATATTTTATAATTAAATGAATGTGACATGAAACTGGCATTTTACCCTTAGATTTTGTACCTAATCAGAGGTGTTGGAGCTAGCCTTCCAGGATTTTGTAGTTTGCAAGAGACAATTGTTAAAATTTCAAAATGAGCTTATACACTTCAAATTCTATAAATCAGAGCTTGATTTTCTATTTTTCTGATTGTCTAACTTTAAGAAAGTAATAGAAAAACGCTAATATGCAAATTAAACAAAAGTGTATTTTGAATACACATTTTTAAAATAACTGGTTGTTCAACATTTACCAGTACATCCCTACTTATTTTGAGACAATAAAAGAAACAACTTATGAAATGATTCAATTAGAGGTCTCATATTTTACATAAAGATTCACTGCTTTGTGAAGAATGAAGTACTACTTCATAAATTGTGATTTTTTCACATGAATTTCAAGATCATATCTGCTTATAGAATGAGATACATGTAGAAAAAGTTCTTGATTATAAATGACTAATGATATCCTGAGAGAAATAACTTTTTCATTTCTATAACTGCTACTTTTAAAAATTGTTTTTGTAAATAGAACAAACTTGTCAAAATGGCCTGGTCTTCAAGTACAATGTAAAAGCTTGCAATAGCTCTTGCCAATCATTATCAGAGAGAGATAAGAGCTGTGATGTACAAGATGTTCCAGTTGATGGATGTGGCTGCCCTGATGGAACGTATCTTAATAGTGAAGGATCTTGTGTCCTGAAAACTCACTGTGACTGTTATATAAATGATGAAATTGTGAAACCAGGCAAAATTGCTTCCATTGATGGCAATATATGGTATGTACAACATCACATGATGGTTAAAAGTGAGATCTAAGAATTATGCTCTATAATTCATACTTGACCAAAACTTCCATTAGAAAAATACTGATCTTTGCTCAGAGAAGGGTATCATTTTATACTTAAAAGTTCTTATATCTTGTCTAAAATTAGCAATTGTCTTTTACATATTAAAATATTACCTTTTTATTGGGAATTATTCATGTCACTTTTAACTTACTTAAGAAAAAACAGTATGATGTGATAGAAAGAATTTTAGTTCTAGAGTAAAAGAACTTGAGTTGAATCTTCCTCTGTCACTTGAGTGACCTTGGGCAGTTCAAGTAGCTTCTCTATGACTATGTTTCCTTATTTGTAAAAGGAAAAAAAGTTCAATCAAATGATCCATAATGTTCCTTCCCACTTCAAACCTGATTGACCATTGGGTTCCAATGGCTTCAAGGATTCTTATGAAAAAATAATGAGGAGTGTTTTTTTAAAAGTCCTTTACATGGACAACATGAAATTATTTTAAATGCCAGCATTTCTGTCCAAATACCAATAAATTTTAAATGCAATGTCTTAACACAAAACTAGGTTTGGTGGGACCTGGGACAAGCTGTTTTGTTACCAGGTTTTCCCTTTCACAAGATTAACATAGCCATAGAATTATAGACTTTCCCAGCAAGATCTTAGCAGGTAGAAAGATACTTTTAAAAATTAAATGCTAATTTCTAATTCTAGATGAACTTATTCTTTACCATTCAAAAAAAACATAACATTGACATTGATCCACTAAATAACTCCAAGTATTTGGTTAATTTCTACTTAATTACTTTTCATTTCCTTGGGTAATAGCAGCTAAATTCTATCCAACTGGTCTTCTTTATGATTTTGAGTAGGACCAATCTTCAAACCTTTGCCATTTAATTCCTTGACTTTTTAGGCGCATTATAACCACATAGTGCTAATTTGGTAAGTGTTATGGTCAAAGTCCAGTTCGTCAACATTTCAGGGTTTGTAACAGGCCTTTACAGTATCAGAGCACACAAAGACCACACTCGGTCTGCCATTTCCTTAATTTTCAGCCTCCCTCCCCCTGTCTTATTTCATGATGTGGATAATTGGTTAAACACTTAAGGGACTGGCATCATCATTGTGATCATCGTCATTATTAGTGATCACTGTTATCACTGATATCATTTGATTGGTCAAACAATAGCAGTTTATTAAAGTACTCAAAGTGTTACATCATGTGAAACTTTTTTATTGTATTTCTTTATTCATCCCTAGTATCTGCCAAGATGGGACTCTTGTTTGCCAGGATCCAATTGACAAAATCTCACGTAGGTCAATCAATCAACATTATTAAATGCTTACTGTATGCCAGGTACAGAGCTAAGCACTGGGGATACAAAAAGAGGAACAAGACAGCACTTGCCCTCAAGGACTTTACAATCTAATGAGGGAGACAACCTGCAAACAAATATACACAAACCCAGCTATATGCCAGATAAGTAGGAAACAATTAACAGAGGGTAGGCACTAGAATCAAGAGGAGCTGGGAAAGATTTCCTATAGAAGGTGAAATTTTGGTTGAAATTTAAAGGAAGTCAAGGAAGTTAGTGGTTGGGGTGGAGGTGGAAGAGAGTCCCCGGCATGGGGCCAGCCAGAGAAAATGCCAGGAGCCAAGAGATGGAGCATCTTATTTGCAGAACATTCAGGAGGCCAGTGTCATTGAATGAAAGAATACATGTCAGGGAAGAAAGTGTAGGAAGAGTGGAAAAAATAGGAGGATGCTATGTATGTTATGAAGAAATTTGAATGCTAAATGGGGTAATTTGTGTTTGATCCTGGAGGTAATAGAAATCCACTGGAGTTATTGAGGAGGAGAATTAGGAAAATCATTTTAGTGACTGGATGGATAAGACTGGAGAAAAATTTGAGGTAGGCAGAACCACCAGCAAGCTATTGCAGTAGTTCGGGTATGAGGTAACAAGGGCCTATATCAGAGAGATGTGAGTATCACAAGAAAGAAGGGAGGGATATTAGAGAGATACTGTGGAGGTGAAACAACAGGGTTTCAAAACTTATAGGATATGGGCACTGAAAGACAGTGGAGTCCAAGATGACTGATAGATTGTGAGCCTGAGAAGGGGGAGAACGGTGTTGCTCTCAGCAGTAAAAGAGAAGATAGGAAGTGTCTAAATCTTGTCTATAAACTTAAGATGCCCACATTTTACTAAAGGAAGTGGAATAAAAGCCTTTCCAATTAACATTAAATTTTTTTGCTTTAGAAAATTGTGCTGGGGGAGCTCAATATGTGAACTGCAGTGAACCAAATGCACAGAAAAGACAGGACAGAACATGTAGCTCTCGTAATATACCTAGTTTTAATGTAAGTAAAATGAAAAGTGCTAAATTCTAAAATACTATGAGTCAAATACTTGGAAAAGTATTTGCTAAATTAATTTATTTGGAAGAAAAATAGTAATATTTTGCTTGTCTAAACAATGGATTCAAGTGCACTATCATACAATCTACAATGTTAAATAAATAACAGTGAGATTTGATAGTAACTTAAGTTTGTGCAAGATTATTTGTATTCCTTCATGTAGGAGGAGATTCCCTGCAGACGTGGATGCTTCTGTCCTATTGGAATGGTTCGAGACTCGAAAGGAAACTGTATCTTTCCTGATGACTGTCCATGTTTTTTTGGTGGAGTGGAATATGACCAAGGAAGTACTACAATAGTTGGATGCAATGAATGGTGCATATCAAACTAGCAGCTTTCTGGGGGGGGGGTGGGTGTACAGGGCTGAGAGGATTATATTTTGTAGTTTAGGAAATATGTGGTTTACCTAATTTCCAGGGGGAAAGATAGAAGCATTTTTTTAATTTCATAGTCACTTAGGGTTTGGACTAAAATACTGGTGATTTTTACACTTAAACTTACACTCTCATTTTTAAAATGTATTCACAAGAGAAAAGAGACAGAGAGAGAAAGAAAAGAGAACATGCAATTATATCATTACAGCTTCATGAATAAATGTCAATTCCTTTTTTCTTTCCTCTATAAATTTATATATTAATATTTCTAATGATTTTATAATTATAAACATTATATATAAAATATAAATACCGTGTTATAAGAAATATTATATTTATGTCTCTTTTTTAGTATTTGTATAAAAGGATCTTGGAATTGCACACAAAATACATGTCAAACATCCTGCCATATTTATGGGGATGGACATATTAGAACCTTTGATGGAAAAAGTTACAGCTATGATGGTCTCTGTCAGTATTCCTTTGTTGAGGTAATTACAAATATCTTGCTAAAATTTCTAAATCTTTATCAAATAGATATATTTTTGTTTTGGAACTTTGAGCTTACTTTTGCCTCAAAGTGTTCAATTTTAAAAAATTAACATAAGGGCTCCTTAATGTTGTTATGATATGTACTATTGTCGAAATTGTACTAGATTTATAGTTAGAGGGTCTAGTTAAAAATTTTGACTCTGTAATGACTGCTTGATAAACCCAAAGACTTCAGGAATAAGAACTCATCATTTAACAAAAATTACTGGGAAAACTGGAAAATATTATGATAGAAACTAGACATGATCAACATCTTATACCATGTACCAAGATAAAGTCAAAATAGGTATATAATTTAGATATAAAAGTTGATACTAAACGCAAAGAGGAGAGCAAGTAATAGTTTACCTGTCAGATCTATGGAGAAGGGAAGAATTTATGATCAAACAAGAGATAGAGAACATTATGAAATGCAAAATGGGTGATTTTGATTACATTAAATTGAAAAGGTTTTGCACAAAACCAGTGTCAATAAGATTAGAAGGGAAGCAGAAAGCTGGGAAACAATTTATACAGCCAGTGTCTATGATAAAAGCCTCATTTGCAAAATATGTAGAGAATTGAGTCAAATTTATAAGAATACAAGTTAATAAATGGCATTTTTCAGAGGAAGAAACTAAAGATATCTAGAGTCATATAAAAAACATTCTAAATCACTATTGATTAGGGAAATGAAAATCAAAATGACTCTGAGGTACTACATTATCACATCACACCTATCAGATTGGCTAACATGACCAAACAGGGAAATGATAAAATTTGCAGAAGATGTGGGAAAATTGGAACACTAATTCATTCTTGGTGGAGCTGTGTATTAATCCAACCATTCTGGAGAACAATTTGGAACTATGCTCAAAGGCCTATAAGACTATGACCCTTTGACCCAGCAATACCACTTCTAGGTCTGTATTCCAAAGAGATCATAAAAATGGGAAAAGGATCCACATGTACATAAATATTTATGGCAACTCTTTTTGTTGTGGCCAAGAATTGAAAATTGAGATATTCTCCACCAATTGGGCACAGGTTGAACAAGTTGTACTGTATGAATGTAATAGAATGCTATTGTTCCATAAAAAATAAATGAACAGGTGGACTGCAGAAAAACCTGGAAAGATTTATATTAACTGATGCTGAGTAAAGTGAGCAGAACCAGAACATTGGACACAGTAGCAGTAACATTGTCCTATGACTAACTCTGATAGACTTAGCTCTTCTCAACAATGCAAAGGACCTAAGACAACTCCAGAAGACTCATGATAGAAAATGCTATTCACCTCCAGAAAGCAAAACTAAACAGAACTATGGAGTCTGAATGCAGATTGAAACAGATTATTTGCTCTCTCTCCCTCTTATTTTTGTTTCTTCTTTCTTGTGGTTCCTCTCATTGGTTATAATTCTTCCTTACACCATGACTAATGTAAAAATATGTTAAAAAAAAAAAAAAGAAAATTATCTTTGTGTGGTATTGGAAAAAATACTATTAAAAAAAGAAAGAAAAGAAAAAATCTAACTCTGCCATATACTACCAATACCAAAGCCACTTAACTTTCTCTCATTTTCCGCATCTGTAAGTAAAAGAGACTAGACTAGTTGATTTCTAGGTCTCCTTATAACTATATCTTATGCTCATACATTAAACCTTTGGATAACAAAATTAATTTTGTGGATTCATTCTATTAAGTGTCTAATTCTATACATGTTTTGATGATATCTTTAGGCATGTAATCTGGCCAAGAAATAAGTAGCCCTCTAAATTGTAGAACACAGATATCATATAGATTATACATAAAACATTAACCTGGGAGATCAGTAAAAGGTTTGTTATAAGGATTTAGGGGAAAAGTGGAAATGAAGCTATTTTCCAGAGAACAAAGTTAGAGTTTGTGTACCTAGAAGACCTTCTAAATTGGAGGAGAAAGTGAAGTGAGTTTAAAATAGTATATTAAAGGTGAAATTTCATAGGATGCACTGACAACTTAAGGTAATCGTTGTAGTTTAAACATCTTTGACAAAAAAAGTTTCTAAATGGCTAAAATTATAATTTGTGTATTTTAGGATTATTGTGGTCAAGAATCTGGCACGTTCCGAGTTTTAACCGAAAGTGTTCCATGTTGTGAAGATGGGCTTACATGCTCAAGAAAAATAGTGGTTGCTCTAAAGGTACAGTACAGCTTTTATTCACTTGCTTTTTACTTCTATCAGTCGAGAAAACAACTAGTTGAAACTGATATAACTTTAAGTCTTTCTTTTCATTTATAGGACCAAAATGTTGTCTTGAACGATGGTAAAGTCACAGCAGTCAAAATTCTGGAAAACAAAGAATGTGAACTCAATACAACTGTATACTCTATGCACACTGTTGGTCTATACTTGATTTTGAAATTTGTAAACGGATTAACCCTGATTTGGGACAAAAATACAAGAGTATCTGCTATATTGGATCCAAGCTGGAGTGTATGTATATTACTAATATGGTATTTATGAGGAGGCACAATACTTCTGATACTGATAGATGCCGCAATGCTGACAAGAGCAAGCATACTGCTAGTGTTTGAATCCTAGTGTCAATTTGGGGGAAAACCTTCCTACTTCTACTTCCATGTTGGGGAAAAACAAAATATTATCAAGTCAGAAAGAGTCAGACAAGACAAATTGTGAGGCAGCTCAGTCTTAGTCTAAGCATGTCAAATTGATGGTAAGAGTTTGAATGAGATTTATTTATATAATGTGTAATTATATCTTCCTTGAAAAATATTCCTGTAGTTAGAAGAAAAAAATTTACATTTTTTGTATTAAACTTCTTTGTGGTATGCATTTTTAGGAACCTGAACTGTAAAGATTGATAAAATACCTCTTACTGGTTTCTGGTATCATATGAATGTTCTAAAGTACGCATAACTTCTTTTGTTCTTAAATTGCAGGAGTTTTCTTCTTTTTAATAATTCCATTTCATTATGTATTTATTTTTTTTTTAACATTCTTTTCTTTTTACATTTCAAGTTCCAATTCTCTCCTTCCCTCTCAGACCCTCCCACATCCATTGAGAAAGGAAGCAATATGATATTAATTACAGGGTGACATGATGGAAAACATTTCCATATAAGGCATATTTTTAAAAAGCAATAAAATATAGAATGAGAAAATTATGCCTCAATTTGCACTTAGAGTTCATCAGTTGTCTCACTGGAAGTGCATAGAATTTTTTTTCCATTATGAGTCCTTTGGAAATGTCTTAGATCATTTTACTGATGAGATCCATGAGATATTGATAAGTTTTTCACAGTGGGGTATTATTATAACATCGCTGTAACTGTGCACAATAATCTCCTGGCTTTTCTCAGTTCACTTTACATGAATTCATATAGGTCTTGCCATGTACTTCAGAAACCAGGCTCCTTGTCATTTATAATGGCACAATAGGCACCCATAAAGTCATATGCCACAATTTGTTCAGTTATGCCATAATTGATGGGTTAACCCCCTTGATTTCCAATTTTTTACCACCACAAAAATAGCTACTATAAACTTTTTTGTACATCTTTCTTTTTCCTTGATCTCTTTGGGATATAGACTTCATGGTAGTGTTACTGGGTCAAAGAGTATGCAAAATATTATAGTCCTTTGGGCTTAGTTCCAAATAGTTCTCTAGAACAGTTGGAGCAATTCCAATGGGAACCCCACCAGCAGTTCATTACTGTACCCATTTTTCATGCATTTGTCATTTCTGATAGGTGTGAGGTGGTGATTCAGAGTTGTTTTCAATTGGCCGTTCTTTAGTCAGTAGAAATTTAAAGCACTTTCTTCATGACTATAGATAGCTTTGATTTCTTCTTCTGAAAACTGCCTGTTTATATATTTGACCATTTATCAATTGGGGAATGGCTCTTATTTTTATAAGTCTGATTCAGTTCTATACTCAATATATTTTTGAGAAATGAGGACTTTTTTGGAGAAATTTGCTGCAAAATTTTTGTTACTACTACATTGTCTATGGTATCTTTTAGCATAGTCTCCTTGATTATCTCTTTTAATTAGGTTAAATTTGGCTTTTGCTTTGTCTGAGATCATGATTACTGACCTCATCATTTTTTTTAGTTCAGTTGAAGCAGAGTAGATTCTGCTTCAGACCTTCATTTTAATTCTATATGTTAATTCTTGTCTTCCTGTTTTAAATCTTTCTATTTGAAATTCTCATAAACAGCATATTGTTGAATTCTGGTTTCAAATCCTTTCTGCTGTCTAATTCCATTTTGTGGGTGATCTCATCACATTCACACTGTTATGATTGCTAACTCTGCATTTCCTTCCACCCCATTTTCTTCTGCTTTTTTACCCCCATCCCCATCTCCTATCCCTCCTCAAAAGTCTATTTTTCACCCTTCCTTTTAATTGCCTCTTTCTTTTATTCCTCCCCTCCTGTTTCCCTACTAAGTTACATTTCTATAAATAACTGTGTGTGAGTGTGTGCATATGCACATACAAGGGTATATAAATATATAAATTCATCTCTCTTTGAACCAGTAATGATGAGAGTAAAATTCAAGCACCCCTGCTATCTTCCCCTCCATTGTAAAAACACTCCTTGGTATGGCTCTTTTATGAGAGAAATTCCCACATTCTACCTCTTCCTTCTCCCTTTTCCCAGTGTATCTCTCTTTCTCATCCCCTTACTTTCTTTTGGAGGTCATTCCAACATAATCAACTCACATTCATGCCATATCTCTATGTAAACTCATTTTAACTGCTCTAACAATGACAAATTTCTTATGAGTTACACATATCAGTTTCCCATATAAGAAAATAAAAAGTTTAACTTTATTGAATTCTTTAAAATTACTCTTTCACCTTTTAATTTTTCTCTTGAATCTTGTGTTTGAATGTTGAATTTTCTATTCAATTCTAGTCTTTTCATTAGAAATTCTTGAAAGTTCTCTATCTCATTAAATATCCATCTTCCTCTCTGAAGGATTACATACAGTTTTCCTGGGTTGGTTATTTTTGGTTGTAATTCTAGCTTGTTTGCCTCCTGGAATATCATATTACAAGTCCTCCATTTCTTTAACATAGAAGCTGCTAAATCTTATGTTATTCTGATGGTGGTTTTATGATATTGGAATTGTTTCTTGTTGTCAGTTTGCAATATTTTCTCTTTGACCTGGGAGCTCTGGAACTTGGCAATAATAATTGTAGGAGTTTTCATTTGGAGAATCACTTTCAGGAGGTGATTAGTGAATTCTTTCCATTTATATTTTACTCTCTAGATCTATTATATTTGAGCAGTTTTCCATCATAATTTCTTGAAGGATGATGTCAAGGCTCTTTTTCTTATCATGACTTTCAGAAAGGCCAATAATTCTTAAATTATCTCTCCTTTATCTATTTTTCCAGATCAGTTGTCATTCCAATGAGATATTTCATATTCCCTTCTGTTTTTTCATTTATTTGACTTTCTAAATTGTTTTTATGGAGTCATTAGCTTCCACTTGCCCAACTCTCATTTTTATAAAGTTCTTTTCTTCAGTAAATTTTCATTCCTCCTTTTCCATTTGGTCAATTCTACTTTTTAAAGAGATCTTTTCAGTGTACTTTTGTGCCTCTTTTACCATTTGTCCATTCTATTTTTAAGCTACTTCTTTCTCCAGTATTTTTGTGCCTCTTTTACCAAGCTGTTAATTCTTTTTTTTCATTTAGCAGCTTCTAAATTTCCCCACCATTTTCATCAAACCAGTCTTGGTGTTTGCGAGTGTTCTGATCCAGATGAGCAAATTCAGTGCTGTACACCAAATCTCTGAAAGCTACCCACTCTTTTTCTGCTCAACTGTTGCCAACTACGTGTTGGCTCAACTTTCCCTCCAAGTTAGCAACAAACTGCTCATGTTCAGAGAAGAATTCTAATTCGTTGACACTAATTCTTCTGGTAGTCATTTTACATTGTGGGTGGCACTGTTGATGAATGTAAATATTTAGCTTGAAAAGGATAAGTCTATGATCAGTCCAGCACTCTGCACCACACATTACCTTTGTCACTCTCACATCTTGTCTGTCTCTTCTCCTTACAATCACATAGTCTATTAGATGCTAATGTTTGCTGTGAGGATGTGTCCATGAAGTTTTATTATGTTTAGGTAAAGAGAAAACAGTGTTGTTGATGAGAAGGTTATGCAATGCACAACTCTTCAGTAATAAATGAGCATTGTTGTTGCTGTTTCCAACTCCATTCCTCCCTAGGACTCCCTGCCAAGTCTGGTAGCCTGAGCCTGCTCTAGCATTAAAGTCTCCCAGAATTATAAGCTTGGTATTTTTTAGCACATTTATAATAAGGGTCTCTAGGTTTTCATAAAAATTTTTCTTTCACCTCATCAGAATTTGTCATGGTGGTAGCATAGGAATTGATGATGGTGGCATGACGTTTTCTTGTAAGTGGCAATCACAGTGTCATGAGCCTGTCATTCACTCCTTTTGGCAGGTATATTAGCTTCCTTATTAGATTAGTTTTGATTGCAAAAGTCACACCAGCTTCATGATGCTATCCGTATCTGCACCCATTCCAGAAAAATGTATATCCAGCTCCAATTTCAGTAAGTTGACCTTCATTTACCAACTTTATTTCAATCAAGGCTGCTATTTGGATGTGATACCTGTTGAGTTCTCTTGCAACAAGAGCAGTTCGTCTTTCAGGTCTACTAAATTTTGTGTTGTCTATTAGTATGCACACATTCCATGTGCTAATGGTGACTGGAATCATCTTTGCAGATGTTTTTGTACATTTTTTTGTGTTTTAACCACATAGTGGGATTCCCTGAATCAGGCCAGGGTTGGGTAAGCAGACAATGTTTAGGGCACATTTTCTAGCCCCCTTCCTCACACCAGGAGGTGAGCAGTGCGACCCTTAAAAGGCTGCTCAGACACCCAAGGGGCTCCTGAGTCTCACTGTTTCCTCCAGTGAGAAATGACCTTATGGCCTGGGCCACCTCTGTGTAGGGTTGTATCTACAGTTCCCAGTGTATCCACATCTGCTGCTTCATCATTTGCCTGTCACCACAGGACTTTGAGGGATGATAGTAAAATGATATTGTCTTTTGATTTGTGCATAAATTGAATTTAAGTGAGGCAGAGTTACACAAAGTCTTCAGCCTCACTCTCTCCTCTGAAGTCATCATAGACCAGTGGCAGGACAGAGTCAAGATGGCTGGGGATGCCTCAGGGTGCAGTGGATGACCTTTGCATCTTCAGTGTCTAACCAAGCTCTAAGCACTCCACATTTCCTGCTTCATCTGCCTTCATGACCTTTCGAATGAATTGTTCTCATCCACCCATTCCACCAGAAGAAGTCCACACATGTTTGGGTTAGTCACCCTCCTAACTCATCAGTGGGTTTAGAACCCTTGCTTACCTTCAGCCTGGTTTGGCCCATCAAAACAGTTTACCAGGGTGTAGCCACTGCACATGCTGCAGTTTCTTGGAGCTACAGGTGAGAGTTGGGTAGAACAGATGGACACCAAAGTTGGAAAGAGCCCCAAAAAGGGCTCAACAGTCAACACACCAGAGGCACTGGTCCTCCCTGAATACACCTTACACTTGAAAACATCAGGACTGGTTTGATGAAAATGATGGAAAAATTCAGAAGCTGCTAAATGAAAAAAGGAAACTTCACAGCATATACCAGAAAGATAGTTCATCCACCTCTAAGAAGGCAGCATTTAATTCCTAATAAAAGTAACATATAAGAAAAGCTTAGAGAGATGCAGGATTTTTGACTCAGTAAGAAGGCAGATGAAATTCAGTTTTATGCTGATAGTAACAATCCAAAGTGCTTTTATGATTCCATGTGAGCTATTTATGGATCCAGAACCTATGGTGCATCACAATTACTCAGTGCTGATGGAACCACATTGATTAGTGGTAAGGACATGATCCTAGAGAGATGGGCTGAACACATTCATATTGTACTCTATAGACCATCATCAATCAATGCTGAATCTATTGACCCTTTACCTCAAGTTGAAATCAATCCCTCCTTAGCTGAACTTCCAACTGAAGAAGAGGTTTTGAGGGCCATTAGACTCCTTTCATGTGGTAAAGCCCCGGGTGTTGACTCTATTCAAGCTGAGATTTACAAGGTAGGGAGACCATGGCTCACGAAAAAAGCTGATTGAAATTTTGCAGGTTATATGGCAAAAGGTGGTTATCCCCCAGGAGTTCAAGGATGCCTCCATTGTCCATCTCTGTAAAGGTAAAAGGAATAGATTATCCTGAGACAATCAAAGGGGGGGGGGTCTCTCTCTTAGTCATTGTTGGCAAAATTCTTGGTAGAGTCCTCCTTAATGGGCTGATCATCCACCTGGAAGATGATCATATACCTGAGAGCCAGTGTGGCTTCAGAAAGGGCCAAGCAATAGTCAATATGGTGTTTCCTTCCTGACAATTTCAGGAGAAATGCCAGGAGGAGAACAGAAGTCTGTACACAACTTTTGTAGATCTGACCAAGGCCTTTGATACCGTTAGTCACAAGGGTTTACGGAAAATCATGTCAAAATTTGGTTGTCCAGAGAAGTTCATCAATATTGTATTTCAGTTTCATGATGGCATGTTTGCCTGGGTTCTGGATAGAGGACAATGCTCTTGTGCCTTCCCAGTCACCAATGGAGTGAAACAGGGCTGTGTACTTTCTCCCATGCCTTTTAGCATGATATTTTCAGCCATGTTGTCAAATGCTTTCAATGAGGATGAACGGGGAGTCAAGGTCAACCAACTGATGGTAAGTTTTTGAATTTGAAAAGGATAAGCTAAGACCAAAGTGGAGCAAGCCTTGGTGCATGATTTTCTGTTTACAGATGATTGAGCACTCAATGCAGCGAAACAAAGTATAAATCAACTCTCTGCTACCTGTGCTAATTTTGGCCTCATAATTAACACCAAGAAAACACATGTGCTCCATCAGCCACCACCACACCATCCATATGTGGATCCATCAGTTCCAACAAAGGGAGAAGTTTCAAATGCTGTGAATAAGTTCACTTACCTTGATAGTGTACTTTTCAGGGATATACACATTGACAATGAAGTTGATACACACATTGCCAGAGCTAACTCAGTGTCTGGGAGGCTCCAAAGAAAAGTTTAGGAGAGATGTTTTAGACTGACTATTAAACTGAAGGCCTATAGAGCCATTGTGCTGACCTCATTGCTGTATGCCTGTAAAACATGGACAGTCTGCCAGTGCCATGCCAGGAAATGGAATTGCTTCCATTTGAACTGTCTTAGGAAGAGTCTGAGGATCATCTGGCAGAATAAAGTACCAGACACTGAAGTCCTTGCTGGAGCTGAACTGCCAAGCATTCAAACTGTGCTTCAGAGAGTGCAACCCCGATGAGCTGGTCACGTTGCTTGAGTGCACAATGTATGCTTTCCAAAAAGACTATTTTATGGAGAACTCACATGGGGCAAGTGATCACGTGGTGGTCAGAAGAAGCAATACAAGGACACTCTCAAGGTCTCTCTCAAGAACTTTGGATTTGATTCTGCAACATGGGAGACACTGGCAAAGGACTGCTCAGCATGGCATACCCACATAAAAAAGGGTGCTATGCTCTATGAGCAAAGCAGAATTTAGACAGCACAAAGTAAATGTAGACTGTGCAAATTTAGAGTATCCATCCCAAATATTCACTCAGACTATCTGTGCCCTACCTGTGGTAGAGCATTCCAAACTTGTATTGGTCTTATCAGCCACAGTCAGACACACTGAAATTTCACTTTATCACAGTGATATCATTTTGGTCCTCTTTAAGAACGAAGGGCAACAACGAATTCTTTTTCCATCATTTTCTTGCATCACTTTCATTTATTGCTTTCCACAGTTTTTCCTTTAACATTCTTATCTCTTTCTCCAACTATTCCAGGAATTCTTGTTGAGTTTGGATTCAATTAGTATTTTTCTTGAGGCTTTGTTTATAGCTGTTTTCACATTGTTGTCTTTTTCTGAGTCAATGTCTTGATCTTCCCTGCCATTGTAGTGTATGGCCAAATGTATGTATGGACAAATCATTTTATTGTTGTATGCTAATTTACCCCTTGATATCAGGCATCATTTTATTAATTCTATTTTTACCTCCAGGATTTATTTATAATTTTATTTATATCCTCATGGCATTTTATGCCTACAATAATCCCTAGTACACAGTAAGTACTTCAGAAATGCTTTATGATTGACTTCCAAAGTCTTTCCATATATATTTCAAAGATCACTGCAATAGTTCCTAAATTTAATCTATCAGTTTTTTAAATACTCTGGGATATAGTGAGATTGGGGTTAGTAATTTGCACACATACCCTCTCTTCACTTAAGAAAAAAATTGTCTCCATTTGAAGATCTTGATGGAGAAAAGCCTATCCTCCCAAAAAAAACAGATGTTTGCTCATTTTTCCAGCTTATTTATTGACTTAGAACTTTGCGTCAAAGTTGGACTCTGCCAACCTGGGATTGGGGGTGCACTGTTCTAAGCTTCGGATGTTTTGTGCAGCTGTTGTCAGAGTTAGTTCTGAGGGCCTTCAAGTTTTTCGTACTTCCAACGTGGGGCGATCCTGGGAGAAGTAAGGTCACTGTCCAGTCTGTACTCTGGTCTTTACCCAGAAAGGGCCTGTTACCTGCAGCTTGCAAACACTAGCTATCTTATTCACTTTGGAAATATGACTAGAACCCTTGCTCCCTTGTGACCAAACACCAAGGCTTTTCTCCACCCTGGAACTATGAACCAGAACTGCATATGAGCAGTAGAGTTGCCTTTCAGCAACTGTATTCAGTGCCAGCAAAAGGTCCCCTGTAATTTTCTGAGCAGCTGTCTGACCCCCTTAACATCTGTGGACTGAGAGCTCCTCAAGCTGTTGCTGCTGCTGCTGGATCTCGGCAGCTGCCACCATGTGAGTAGGCTTTGGACAGGCCTCCACCTCAGCGTCACATACTTCTGCTGAGCTCCTAAATTTTCTTAGAACAGAAAAAATGTCTCATTCCAACATTTTGTTGACTTTGCCTCTCCACAATTTGATTTAAGGTGTTATTTTAAATTTTTTAACTTCAGTGGGGAAATATTGGGAGCGTGCAGCTATGTGGTTACCCTTAATCCCCATCTTAGCTACATGTAGCTTCTTGATAAAGTACAATCATGATGTCTACATCTGCAAGAGCTCTTTCATTTCAGTGTATTTTTAATGCAGGGAAAAGTGTGTGGTCTTTGTGGAAACAATAATGGAGATCTCAAGGATGATTTCACTACAAGGCATGCATCAGTGGCTGTTGGAACACTGGAATTTGGAAATAGTTGGAAAACAAGTCAAGAGTGTTCGGACACAGTGGTCCAAGCTTTTCCATGTGATTCTAACCCATACTGTAAAGCATGGGCTTTAAGAAAATGTGGAATCATCAGAGATACTGTATTTAAAGATTGCCACAACAAGGTAATTGCTTCATTTTTCTATTATTTACAAAGATATCTTTCCTGGTCGCAGAGAAAGTTCATATACTGTGTTCTGTTTAGGTTGATCCCGAAGCTTACTATACTGCATGTTTGGAAGAAGCCTGTGCATGCGATATGGAAGGAAAATACCTTGGATTCTGTACTGCTGTGGCCATGTATGCAGAAGCCTGTAGTGCAGTTGGAGTTTGTGTCTCTTGGAGAAAGCCAGACCTTTGCCGTAAGCAAAGTGACAGACTTGGGTGGCTAATCTAACAGTGTTTTACATGGGATTGTTCTACTAGAAAAAGAGATTCTTTGAATATTTAAATAGAATTCTATAACTAGAAATGTTACTTGTTTGAGTAATTATTTGTTTTTGTGACAACATATTTTGACATAGATGTATTGGTTTGGATTTTCAGCTTTCATTGTTCTTGTTTCAAAACATAATGCCTGGGTATGAAGGAATATATACATATATACACACTCATACATACATGTATTTATGTGTATGCATGTATATTTGTGTATATGTGATAATAACTACTGTTTGTATTTCTGTGAGTTCTTAGTACTTATAACCCTTAGTACATATGGTCCTAGATCTCTGAAACTCTATCGTAAGTAATGAATTCCATTACATTTCATTAAAATTAAAGCTATGTGAAAGTTCTTGCGTAATTCAATTCAATAAACATTTGTTAAATGCCTATTAGGTGCCTAGTACTGTGCTAGGCCTTGAAGTACACTAGTTTCTGCATTCAAATAGTTTACACTTGAGAGATAGAAATTGCACACACATAAATACAGTCATACAAAGTCATTTCAAGAGCGAAGGAGTGGCAAGAACTGGACAATCTAGAAAGACCTGCAGTAGAAGAGAGCACCTGATCTAGTCCTGGAGGAAACAAGCAATTCTTTGAGGGTAAGGAAATGCATCAAGAGTGTGGCCACAGAGGTAGGTGTAGTTGGGAAAGGGCGAAGACTTATGCAAGGGCATGAGGCAGAAGATAGAATACCATGTGCGAGGAACCTAGCAGTAGCTAGCAAGTCAGTATGAATAGAATGGAGAATAACATTAAGAGTTCATGATTAAGAAATTATGGTTTATTTTTTTTCCTCTGGTGAAAGAGAAGGTCAGATTTTCATACAATAAGGTATTCCAAAAGTCTAAGTGCAGTTTTAAACCATCTTTAGGATACCCTGTATTTGCTCCATGAGTTATTTTTAAACAATAACTCCATTTGGAAAATGAAGTCAGAGGAAATGACTAGGAATGAAGGAAATACTGTATAAATTCATTATCTCTTGCATGTGAAGACTTTTTTGAAAAATCTATTTTGGTAAAATGAAAGATTAACATTGTCTCTTCACAAATGAAAGTAATTCAGCACAATTCCATTACAGCTGTCTATTGTGATTTTTACAATGCCCCTGGTGAATGCAGCTGGCATTATGAGCCCTGTGGAACAGTGAAAGCAAAAACATGTAAAGATCAACTTATTGGCCAAAAATTTGCTAATCTTTTGGAAGGTAAGAAACTTACTGATAGCTTCCATGGAGCAAGATAAATAAGTCTTGCTTTGTAAAGATATAAGGTTCAACTTGTAATTTATTTACAAAATCTGTTTTGTTCATTTCCTAACAAATAATGGCATTTTTGAATTACAGAAAGTAATAACAAGTAGTTAGCATTTGTATAGTGTATTAAGATTTGCAAAATGTTTTACATATGTTATCTCTTTTTAATTTTACAACAACCCTGTTTCAAGCAGTTGCTACTATTATTTCCATTTTACAGATGAAGAAATTGAAGCAGATAGGGTAAAGTGATTTTACCAGTTACTAAGTGTTTGAGTTAATATTCAAACTCAAACCTTCCTGTCTCCAAATCCAACACTCTACCCATCATACCACCTAGTTGTCAAAAGGACAAATTCCACCTTTGATAAATTCATTGAGTTCAACAACAACAAAAAAATACAATAGCCCAGTTATCCTATCCTCAGTTAACATTCTAAGTATTTTTTATAGGAGAGTGATGCAGATCAAAATAAAACAAGTTGATATAAAACATTCAAAAGCCCTACATACCCAGAATATGAAATGGATTTATTAAGCCTTCATTCAATATTTTTACATCTTCTATATCTGCATCTATAGATATAACATATTCAGAGTACTAAAATAGTCATACTTCCAGAGTCTCAATCACAAAAGAAATACTGAATTGTGTTCAACATATTCCTTCCTTTGGAAGACTTCTGTCAATGATAATTGAAATGAAAAAAAAGGTTTTTATTTATCTGTCCAATAATTAAAAATTATTTATAATTATATAATCTTAGTTAATTGAAGTTTTGTAGGAAAGGTTAAGTCTGAGTCTTGTTGCTTTTATAAATTCTTCTAACATATTTGAAGTTTTAACATTTTAAAATCATCTTTTTTTGGCAATGGAATAAATATACTTTAATCAAATTAATTTATACATGTTGAATGTCAAAAAGTTTCAATTAACTTAACAATTTTCATACATAGGTTGCTATGCTAAATGCCCTGACAGTGCCCCATATCTTGATGAAAACACCATGAAGTGTGTCAGTTTATCAGAGTGCAGCTGCTTCTATAATGATGTAATACCAGCAGGTGGAATAATTGAAGATGAATGTGGAAAAACATGGTACAGTGCCTATTTCTACTCCAATATTCAATTCTCCAAATGCCTTTTTAATTCAAAATTAATGCACTTAATACCTTCAGAATAGGGGATATAAGGGTAGATTTGGTGTCAGGAGACCTGAGTTTGACTCCCTCCTCTGACACTAGCTAACTCTTTAACCATGGTCATGTCACTCAAACTCTCCATGGCTTAATTTATGAATGTCTCTCAGTATTGGTCAAAAGAGTTCCCACACAAATGAAATCTCAGATTCTTGATTTATAGTGCAAGCATATGCATGCAATTTTCAATGATAATATTCATGACATCAAATGGAAGTGTTTTTCAAAAATCAATTACTGGTTGTGCATTTCCTAAAGATTTATCTCATCTGAATACATCTTTCTCAAATATGATTTCAGCACTGCTAAATACTGGAGAGAAATTCCAAAGTTTGTCAGATAAACATATCATCCTAAGAAACATCTATGATATTTATGAGGTTTCTGGAAAACAAGTGCAATAACTTATATTTCATCATGATAGAAATACAGAATAGTATTGAAAGTTGAAAATGCAGAAACTAAATTCCTGTCCTGCTCTTTATTTTAAATGAACTTTTTAAAAGAATCAGCCATTGAAATAACTAGGAATCTTATATGGTGTAACAGGATATGTGGATTGTGAATTGTGCATATTTCTTCTTATTTCAGTGCTAAGAACAAACTATTTTTGTTTTTGTTGTTTGGTATTTTGAGGGTAGGGGTTTCAACTATATATTTCACTATAAGGCAAAAAGTTATTTTTTACTTGTGATTTAGCAATGAGATGGTATATATTCTAAAAGTCTACTTTTTCTGAGTAAGAATTTTAAATGCCATTCTTGTTTTTTTTAATTTAACTTCCAGTTTTTGCATAGCTGGACAATTACAGTGCACAGGTGAGTAACTGCATTTTTATTTCAATTGATTTATGAAAGCATAGATTAGAAATTTTTCCCATCAAAAATTTAAACATTCTAGAAAAATATACACACAATTTTATGATATACAGTCTAAACCATTGTAAAGATAAAATTAAAAAATGAACATTCACAAGATTTACAATATATCTCTGTTATTTGTTTGATAGTACTAGGTATTCTGCTTCCCAAAGCTATTTTCCTTCCTTGCATCACCAGTTGATTCTGAGTAATTGATACATGGACCACTACTGAGATGATCCTCATCCCCAAACAGATATAGATCTAGAAGCCATAGCACAAAAACTGTTAACTTGACTACCAATTTAAGTATTCTTGAATGTGAGTGGGGAATAGTATAGAAAGAGTCTACAAAAGTATCATTCAAGAATGTCATGCAGACATGTGATCAAACCTTTTAGGTGACAACTTCAATATCTCCAAAGACACTTCTTGTTTATTTTCTCCTTAATACAGAAAATGTCTTTTCTAAAAAACTAAAAGAATAGAAATGTCACAGCAGATTCAGGCCCTAAACCTGAAGATAATTTTTTTGTTGTTGCTTTTAATTGCTATCTTGTGATTATTACAGAAACAACTATGTATCCTGCTTTGACAAATTTCACACAGTTATTTCCAAGTATTTTTCAGTTTACTACTGCATATGCTTTTCACAAGAGAAACCACAGTGATTAGTAATTTGGATTGGTCAATGTACTGAAAAAGAATTATTGAGTAGTAACTAACAAAAACTGGGAAAGATGATAAAGATCTCCTCAGTTTGTATATTTAAAGCATTTATATCTTCCATACTTAAGATTTCTATTTCTATTAACTACTATTAGTTAGAATTCTGATTTCTGACTTAGAAATGTGAACTCTAGTGGAATGAGACACAGAAGTTTCCATTGGAGAAAGCTTTGTGGAGTTATAAAAAAGCTGTAGTACAATTTGATAGTGCATAAAGAAAGTGTTTGACTTCCTTTTCCCCCTAAAGTTTATTTGGCTGATTTTTAATCTATAGGATCATTTCAATTATGTCCACATAATCACTTTTCAAGTTAGTTTGGCAAAATGTAGTTTTAAATTTGAATAGATCTATATTTAAATCATAAGCAACAATGATTTGTAAACTAATAAAATTTACACCATCTTGCTTTATATAATGGTAGATTTTTTTTATTTATCAATGATTGCTTTGGGAAGGAATGGGACAGCAAATAGAAATGTGAATTAGCAAGTTTGAAGTTTAGTCCTATAATGATAATTTAAATGGGAAGATCTTTCCCATTCATTAATAGGCCCACATGACCTGGTTAGATCTCATGAAAGTCTAAGTTATATGTGGTGGGAGGATCTTGCTGAACAGGTGGAATAGGAAGGATGAACACTACTGGGAGGAAGTTGGTGAGAGCAGTTAGGTTAGAGGAAGGAAAGGACATAGGCAAGTAGGCACAGCTAGCCTCCTGAGTGTTTGTTTGTGGGAGGGCTCTAGCGGGCATTTGGGGGAGGGGGTAAGGAGGCTTGGGAATGACTTTCTCCCCAGCAGTGATAGTGTGCATTGACTTCTTAGTTACTAAGGCGAATTTGGTTTTCTGGTGTTGGCATTTGGCTTTCTGGTATCTGAATAAATGTTTTTCTTCTCCCTTCTATACGGAGAGTCTGTTATACTTTGCCATTCAGAACTTCATAGTTACCATCGGTGCTGTGAATATTGTCTTGGCGATACAAGTTCCAAATCTGCTTTTCATCATTTTGACTATAAAGTTCTGGTGAAAATAAATTTTAAAATATCATTTTAAAACTTCATAAAATATTGAAATAAAGATTTTGAATACAGTGAGAGGCAGTGTGACATAGTATAAAGAACTCTTAATTTGAAATTAGAAAACCTGAGTTCAAATCTTTGCCTTAGTAATTATTGGCTTGAGACTTTGGGTAACTTGATTAGCTTTCCTGAGTTACAGTTTTTTCCACATTTATGAAATTAGGGTATTGTATTAGACAATTTCTGAACTCTAATTTCATAATCCATTGTACTGGTAGTAATTATTTAAGTTAAAAGCATGTTCAGTAGTCTAATAAAAAGTTGACTCCCTTCTCCTCCCAATAATTGCTTTGAAAACTAGCAAATAATTGTTGATTGTGTGATTTTAAGTATTGGAAACTATAAAAATGCAAAAAGAAAATAAGATGTCCATCTGAAATGCAGTTTCCAGGTTAGAATTTTTCTGTTTATCTTTCAGAAGTGCAGAGACCAAGTTCAGGTATTTATTATAAATATTTTCCTGTAGTATTTTGTACTCATGGCAAGCGATTTTCAGGTAATTCCCTTTCCACAAATATTCACTTTCCTAAGCAGCCTATACTACAGGAAGCAGCACAATATCAAGTACCAAATTAGGTTAAATTGATGTGAATAGAAGCACTTCGTAGCTGGCATACCCCGACAAACGGAGCCAACCAGAATTTTGTGGAATATTTTCGAATAGTGTTTGGGTTTACCTTTATTAACTAACTAAATTCTAACAGAAAAGAAAGACCTCTCTCAACTAAGATTATAATGAAGAGGGTTCCTTTAATTAGAAAAGTTCTCTGTGCTTTAGAAATCTATATCCTTGACTAGAATATGAAGAAAATAGCTATTCTAGGAATTGCTATATTCTCAAATATAATAATTTTCTATTGATGGACATCAAGATAAGTCACTTTTCATTGAAGAATTTGAAACAAATATTGCACCTAGCATAGTACTGTTTGCATTGATAAAAAAAAATGGTTGGTCCAATGGGTAGCTAGATATAATACGTATCTTGAGAGAATTGAATGGAAATAGAAAGGAATGTGTCTTTTTCTCAGTAGTCATGGTACCTTTACAAAGACTGACCATATATTAGTACATAAAAAATGTATAGTCAAAAGCAGAAATATTGAAAGTATACTATTCAGATTATAATGCAATAAAAATTATATTTAATAAGGAATGATGGAAACAGAGATTAAAGACTAAGGGGAGATTAAACAACCTAATCATAAAGAATGAATAGGTTAAAGATCAAATAATAAAAAGTCACTAATTTCATTAAAGAGAATGACAATGAAATGACACATTTCATTGGGATATGATGTAGAAAAAGCAGTGATTAGAGGAAAATTCATATCTCTAAATGTTATATCAATAAAATAGAAACAAAGCAGACTGATTAATTGGTTATGCAATTTTTAAAAAAACAGAAAAAATTAAAAATCCCCAATTAGATGCTAAATTGGAAATCCTAAAAATTAAAGGTGAGATGAATAAAATTGAGAGTAAAAACCATTTGAATTAATAAATAAAACTAGGAATTTGTTTTATGAAAAACAAATAAAATTTGAAAAACAATTGGTTAATTTGATTGAAAAAGAGAAGAAAACCAAATCACTAGTATAAAAAATGTAAAGGATGAATATACCACTAAAATATATGAAATTGAAGCAATTACAAGGAGTTATTTTGCCCAATTATATGTCAATAAATTTAATAATTTAAGTGAAATAGAATACTTACAAAAATATAAATTGCCTAGATTAGCAGAAGGAAATTGATTGTCTAAATAGACAAATTTTAGAAAAGGAAATGGAATAGATCATAAATGAACTTCATAAGGGAAAATCACCAGGACTACTTGGATTTACAAGTGAATTCTATCAAACATTTGAAAATCAACAAATTCCAATATAAAACAAATTACTTAGAATAATAAGCAAAGAAGAAATCCTACTGAACTCCTTTTATGAAACAAATATGTTACTGATCCCAAAGCCAGAAAGAGTAAAAACAGAAAGAAAATTGTAGAACAATTTAATTAATTAATATGGATGCAAAAACCCTAATTAAAACACTACCTAAAATATTACAATAATACTATGAATATTATACATTATGATCAAATAAGATTTATATCAGGATTGTAGGGATGGTTAAATATAAGAAAAACTATTAACATAAATGATTACATGAATAATAATGACATAAAATAATAAATTTTTAAATAAAATTACATCAATAATTTAAAAAATCATATGATTAAATGCATGGATTCAGAAAAAGCTTTTGAGAAAATTCAACACTTATTTTCATTAAAAACTCTTGAAAATATTTATATAATGAATTTTTACTTAAATTGATGAAAAGCACTTATATGAAACCATCAGCAAGCATTATCTGTAATGGGGATAAATTAGAAGCCTTCTCAGTAAGTCTTTCTCAGGTGTGAAACAATGATGCCTACTGTCACCAATATTACCCAATATTATAATGGAAATCCTAGCAATAAGAAAAAGAAATGGAATCATAATAGAAAATGAAGTAAAAAAACTATTTCTTTTTGAAGATGATATGACGATATATTTAGAAAATCCCAGACTCAACTGAAAAATTAGTTGAAACAACAATTTTAGCAAAGTAGCAGAATATAAAGGAAACTCTCAAAAATTACCTGCATTCTTATATATCACAAACAAAACTCTGTAAGAAGAAATAGTCATCAGAAAAACCTGAAAAGACTTACATGAGCTAACACTGACTGAAGTGAGTAGAACTAGGAGAACACTGTACATAGTAACAGCAACATTGTGTTATGACTAACTTTAATAGACTTATAGACTTAACTCTTGTCAGCAATACAAAGATCTAAGACAATTCCAAGAGACTCATAATAAAAAATACTATCCACATCCAGAGAAAGAACTATGGAGTCTGAATGCAATTTGTTTGTCTATCTCTCTTGTTTCTTCTTCCTCATGGTTTTTCCCCTTTGGTTCTAATTCTTCTTTACAACATGATAGAAGTGTAAATACGTTTAATATGATTGTATATGTATAGCCTATATCAGATCGCATGTTGTCTTGGGAAGAGGGTAGAAAGGGGAGAGAAAATTTAGAGCTCAAAACCTTACAGAAGTAAATGTTGAAAACTAAAAACAAACAAAATTTTTAAAAAAGAAGATATAGTAAAAGATACTCCATTTGAAATAACTAGACAATATAAAATAACTGGTAGTACATCTGCCAAATAAACCCAGGAACTAAATCTTAAAAATTACAAAAAATTATACAAATAAAATCAGATTTAATTGGAGATACATTAATTGTTCATGGGTAGGTAGGGTCACTATAGTAAAAATGACAATTTTACTAAACCAATTTAAATATTCAATGTCATATCAATTAAATTAAATTATAAATTATTTTACTGAATTAGAAAATATAGTAACAAAAATTATTTGGAAGAATAAAAAGTCAAAAATATCAAGGGAAATAATGGAAAAATGTAAAGGAAAGCAGTTTAGCAATATTGATCTTAAACCATATTATAAGTCAGTCATTATCAAAACTCTCTGATACTGGCTAAGAAATGGAAAGGTAGATCAATGAAATAGAATAAATGTACAATTTACAGCAGCAAACAAGCATAATCAATTTGTTTTTGACAAGTGTAAAGACTTAGGAGCTGGGGATAAGAATTCATTATTTCTTAAAAACATTGTTTAGAAAACTGGAAAGCAGTATGGCAGGTACCGAGCATGGCCAATATTTTACACCATTTACCAAGATAAAATCAAAATGTATACATGCCCTAGATATAAAGAGAAATATTACAATAAAATAAGAATATGAAACACACTATTTTTCAGATTTATTGATAGGTAAAAGCAGTTTATAAATAAGCAAGACATAGAAAGCAAAATCAGGTCCAAAATGGATAATTTTGTTTAGTATTTTATTTTTCTCCATTGCATGCAAAGCCAATTTTTAATATTCCTTCTTAAAGCCTTGAATTCCCAATTCTCTTTCTTCCTCCCTCCCCACTCCCCTCATTGAGAAGACAAGCAATTCAATATAGGTGAAATGTGTAGCTATGCAAATCCTTTCCATGGTAGTTTATGCTGTGAAAGAAAACATAGACCAAAAACATAAGAAAAATAAAAAAAGTTTGTAAAAAGTATGCTTCAGTCAGCATTCAGACACTATCAGTTTTAACTCCAGGGATGGATATAATTTTTCATTGTAAGTCCTTCAGAGTTGTCTTGGATCATTGTATTGCTGAGAATAGGCAAGTCACCTACAGCTGATCGACTTAGAATATTGCCATTATTTTGTACACAATGCAATTGTTCATCTAAGTCTTTCCAGGCTTTTTTCTGAGATCATCTTACTCATCATTTCTTATATCACAACAGTATTACATCACTATCATATACCACAATTTTTTTAGCTGTTCACCAATTGAGGGCATTCCCTCAATTTCTAATTATTTATCCCCAGAAAAGAACTGCTATAAATATTTTTGTACATATAGGTCCTTTTCCTTTTTAATTTTAATCTCTTTTGGGATATAGACATAGTAATGGTATTACTAGGTAAAAAGATAGGCATCATTTTATAGCCCTGTAGGCATGGTTCCAAACTTCTTTCCAGAATGGTTGAATCAGTTCACAACTCCACCAACAGTGCATTAGTGTCTCATTTTCCCCACATACTCTCCATTTGTCATTTTTCTCTTCTGTACTATTAGCCAATCCATAAAACAGTACCTCAGAATTGTTTTAATTTGAATTTCTTCAATAAATAGTGAGTTAGATCATTTTTCATATGGCTATAGATAGTTTTGATTGCTTCATCTGAAAACTGTTGATATCTTTTGATAATTTATAAATTGGGGAATGACTTATTTTTATAAATTTGACTCAGTTCTCTACCTGCTTGAGAAATGAGGCCTTTATTACAGAAACTTGCTTCAAAATTTTTTTCGTCATTACTATTGCTAGCTCTATTTGCCTCCATCCTATTCCATCCTTCATTTATTCTCTTCTCTCTCTTTTTCACTCTGTCCATTGTCAAAAGTGTTTTGCTTCTGATTACCACCTCCCCCAATCTGTCCTCCATTTTATCACACCCTCCTCTCATCCCCTTCCCCTTGTTTCCTGTAGAGTAAGATAGATGTATGTTATTCCCTTTTTGAGCCAATTCTAATGAAAGTAAGGTTCACTAGCATCCACTTCCCCACCTTCCCCATCTTCCTATCTACTGTAAAAGTCTTGCCTCTTTTGTTAGATAATTTATTGCATTCAATGTATCCTTTTTCCTTTTTCCCAATACATTCCTCTCTCACGTCTTAATTTTACTTTTTTAGATATCATTCCTTCATATTCCACTCACACCTGTGCCTGTTGTATGTATGTATATATATGTACATATATATACACATATGTGTGTATGTGTATATATATATATTTTTTTATATATATATATATTTCTTCGAACAAACCTAATAATGTAAAAGGTCTTATGAGTAACAAGTATCATCTTTTCCTGTTAGATCACAAACATTTTAACTTTATTAAGTTCTTCATGATTTGCATTTCCTGTTCCCTTCTTATGGTTCTTTTGAGTCGTGTATTTGTAAGTCAGTTTTCTACTTAGGTGTGGTATTTGCAACAAAAATGCTTTAAATTCCTCTATTTCTTTGAATAGCCATTTTTGCCCTTGAAAGATTATACTCAGTTTTGCTGGTAGGTGATTCTTGGTTTTAAACCTACCTCTTTTGTCCTCCAGAATATCATATTCAAAGTTCTCTGATTCTTTAATGTAGAACCTGATAAATCTTATGTTATACAAATCCTTCAATCCTTTAATGAAGAAGCAGCTAAATCTGATGTTATCCTGACTGTGGCTCCATCATACTTGAATTGTTGCTTTCTGGGTGCTTGAAATATTTTCTCTGTGGCCTGGGAACTCTGGAATTTTGTTACAATATTCCTTGTTATTTTCATTTAGGGATCTCTTTCAGGAGGTGATCAGTGTTTTTTTTTTCAAGTTCTACTTTACCCTCTGGATCTGATCAGTTTTCCTTGATAATTTCTTGAAAGGTGATATCTAGGCTCTTTTTTGATCATAGCTGTCAGGCAATACAGCAATTTTTAAATCTATTTTCTATTTCTATTCAACTCTATTTACTGGATCTATTTTCCAGGTCAGTTATTTTCCCAGTGAGATATTTCACATTGTCTTCTATTTTTTCTATTTGTTTTGTTTTAGTGTTTCTTGATTTCTCATAAAATAATAAGCTTCTATTTGCTCCATTTAAATTTTTAAAAAATTATTTTCTTCACTGAGCTCTTGTAACTCTTTTTCTGTTTGGCCAGTTTTTCTTTTTAAGGAGTTTATTCTTCAGTGGATTTTTTGACTCCCTTTTTTCATTGGCCAATTCTGATTTTTAAGGCATTCTTCTCTTCATTGGTTTTTTTGTAACTCTTTGACCATTTGACCTAGTCTGTCTTTAAGGTGTCATTTTCTTCACTAAGGTTTTTATGTCTCCTTTACCAAGCTGTTGACTCTTTTTCTATGACTTTCTTGTATCATTCTCATTTTTTTCCCAATTTTTCCTCTACCTATACTTGATTTTCAAAATCCTATTTGCACTCTTCCAAAACCTAAAACAAATTCATAACATTGGATGCAGAAGCTTTGGTTTTGTTATATTCTTCTGAGTGTGTGTTTTGATCATCCTTGTCACCATTTTTTTCTGTTATTTTCTCATTTCTCCATCCTATTACTTGACTCTTAACTCTTTGCTAAAGTAGGATTTTGCTTCCAGGGTGGGAAACACATCATCCAAAGCCTCAGGAGTTTTGTGTAGCTATTTTCAGAGATACTTTTAGGGACCTGTAATTTTTCAGTTGTATGCTCTAAGGAGAGATGTTTATTATTCTTCTGGTCTCTGTCCTTTTCTGTGAGTAACCATAAGCACTCTTTTCTGTACTGGAATTGCAAGGAGGGTCCCTGCTTGTGGTGGCAAGGTCTGGTGTACTGGTGCTCCTCCTTGCCCTGGACTGCCACTCAGGACAGAGTCCTGTCCCCAGTGCTAGCAAAGACACCCCCTATAATGTTCTTCTGACCAATTGTTTGACCCTCCCTTACCATTTCTATTCTAAAAGCTTGCAAGCAGCTGCTACCATGGCTGATTCACTGATTCCCAAGGTCTGCTATAGGTTTGCTGTAGATGTGGCTGTGCTGACACAGCCTGTGCTTTACTCTGTTTCACTTTCACCCAGGCAACAGTCCCTTCCTTCTGATGTTCTAAATTGTATTTGGTGTCTATGGCCTAAAAGCTCTGGAAGCAGCTACTGCTATGGATGATTCACTAGCTCACAATACCAACTCCTGATTTGCTGGTCTGCACAGGTGCAGTCTGTGCTGGTCTTTACGCCTCTCTAACTCTGATGCCACAGACCATTCAAGTAGTTCTGGGCTTGAAAATTGCTTCATTCTATCTTTTTGTGAATTCTACTGCTCTAGAATTTGTTTAGCATCATTATTAAGAGGGATTTGGGAGAGAGTTCAAATGAGTCCCTGATTTTACTCTGCCGTCTTAGTTTTGCCTGTCTCTAAAATGGATAATTTAATTTAAAAAGTTTTGGAGAACTAAAACCAATGTAGCCAAGATTAGAAGGAAATCAGAAAATTGTGGGGGGAACTTATAGAAGTTTATGAGAGAAAGGTCTCATATCTAAAATATGTAAAATAAAAACTTTGTCAAATCTGTAAGAATAGCAACCATTTCCCAATTGATAAATGGTCAAAGGATATGAGCAAGTAGTTTTACAATGAAGTCAAAACAATTGATAGTCATATAAAAATTCTCTAAATCGTTATTGATTAGAGAAATGAAAATTAACACAACTCTGAGTTATTTTATATCTATCCAATTGTCTAAAATGATTGATTGGGAAAGTGACAGTGTTGGAGGGGATGTAGAAAAATTGTGACTCCAATTCATTTTTGGTGGAATTGTGAACTGATCCAACCATTTTGGGGAACAATCTCTAATTATATTGAAAGTGTTATTAAACCATTTAAAGAGAAATTGCTTTGACCAAGCAATGTCACTACTATCTATTTTCAAAGATAATTAGGGAAAAAGGAAAAAAACTTATGTGTTCTAAAATGTTTATAGCAGCTCTCTTTGTGGTGGCTAAGAACTGGAAATTGCAGGGATAACTGTCAATTGAGGAATGGCTGCACTCGTTGTGGTATTGATTGCAAAGGGATACTACTGTACCATAAAAAGTGCTGATCTCAGAAAAACATGGAAAGACTTGCAAGAAATAATGAAGAGCAAAATGCACAAAACCAAGAGAATATTGTATACAGTAATAGCAATATTGTTTTAAGAATAACTGTGAGTGACTAAGTTATTTTCTCTATTACAAATACCCAAATTAATTATAAAGGACATAAGAAGGAAGATGCTATCTTCATCCAGAGAAAGAACTGATAAATAGAAGTATGTATAGAAAACTAGGAACATATGTAGAATAGTGTACGTGCGTGTGTGTGTCTAGTGGAAGCTATCTCTAGAGTCGAGGGGTAGGAAAGAAAAAAGGAAAAAAGAAATTTATTTCATAATTTTGTTGTATATTTGAAAGGAATAACATTTTGTGCATAGTTGATTTGCAATTTCATGTGCAACCATCTTTTTTATTGTACTAAAGTTATGGAAATGCTTATTTTATTCCATAAATTAAAAATAAAATAAATTTGTAAAAAAGAAATCTGACTTAATGGGTTCCTGTGATGTCCAAGTCTCCAGGTCTCCAGGGACTTAGTCATCATGATATAGTAAATGTAGAATTATAGTTGACCTATCAATAAGGTAATCAAGTGGTGATTCTAGTGTATGCTCCTTAACCCAAGTGTCTCCAGAGTAAACAGTAAAGGCATTCCAACCCAGACTGCAGCATCTTTCTCTGTAGCTACTCAGTCCATGTTACTTGATTTCTCTGCATGTCAGTAGAGATTTTCAATCAAAAAAGAACTCAGTTAATTAACAAACATTACAAAGTCTCTATTAAGGATACAAAGACATAAGTGAACCAGTTCCTGCCTCCAAGGAATTTATATTCTATAGGTGAGATAATTGTACCTATAAATATGTATAAAACAGGTACAACATAACTTTGTATCAGGAAGAAAGCACTAGCAGCTGAAAAAGGGATGAGAGGGAAATCAGGAAAAATCTCATGTAGAAAGAGCTTGGCACTTGAACAGTCTTATAGGAAACTAAGGATACCAAGAGGAGGGGTAGGAAAAAATACATTCTGAGTATTGTGAGAAGTAGCATCTGTTTGACTCCGTTTGAAGGAGAGTAATGTGTAATACAGCTGAAAAGGTAGATTGGGGTCAGGTTATAAAATATTTTAAGTGCCAAAAAGAAAAATTCATATTTGATCCTAGAGATTGTGGAAAGCCATTGGAGTTTATTGAGTGACAAAGTCAGATCTGTGCATTAGGAAAATAATTTTGGCAACTGTGGATTAAAAACTGGATTAGAGTAAAGAGAGAATTGAGACTAGGAGATTAATTAGGAATCAGTTGCAGTAATTCAGAAGAGCAATCAGTGCTTGAACTAAGGTAGTGGTTATGTAATAGTGAGAAGGTGAGAGAAATAAAAAGTGTTGTGGAGGCAGAAGCAAGGTTTGCCAACTGATTTTAAGTAAAATAAATGATATATAACAATACAGTATAGCTATGAACAATAGAGTATTTATACTTAATATAATGTAAATATAATAAATGTTACTATAACAATGTAACCAGGGTTACAATATATAATAATATAATAAAGCCCTCCAGAGAAAACAGTAAACACATTCTAGTTCATTTTTCATTTTTCTCTGTAGCTTCTTAGTCCACTTGAATTCTCTATTTGTATGTAAATACAAATTTTCAATCAAAAGAGAACTCAACTAACAAGTATTATGAAGCCTCTACTATGTGTTAGGGTTACAAAGACATAAGTGAATCAGTCCCTGCCTTCAAGGAGTTTATGTAGTAATAGACTGTATCATCTCCATGTGATATATTATATAGCATGTAGGTAATGTAATATATTAATTATATACTGTATATATGTATATGTAATTTTATTTATTTCCTATAATCTTAAGACTAGAGATGATAATTAAACCAATTGAAGCTGAGTGGCTCAGTTAGTGCAAAAGTGTATATAAAGAAGAGTGCTCAGGACAATTCCTTGAGGTAAACCCTCAAGAATATCATACTTAGAGGGAGTGATATGGAGGACAATTCAGTTAAGGAAACTTACCCAAGACAGAGTTGACATAGACCATCAATCAGGAAAATTACTGGGTAGAGAGAAATTGAAATTCTTTCCTGGTGTAAATGAAGTTGCACATATAACAAAAGAGCAAACATAATTCAAAGAACCAGGTGAGGTAAGGCAGAGCTCAAAAATCCAAGATGAATCAGGGAACCAGTTGTTGATTTTGAAATATACAAGTGAGAGAATTGTATAATATTAGATAACCAAAATGACTGGCATATCACAGAGTTAATGCCTTTATGAACTTAACCTGATTCCCCAAAATTTAGGTCTTCCAAACATGACAATTCACCACCATGCCTTCAGTTAGGACTGACATGCTCATGTGGTCAAAGGTTAATACCACTATACCACCTTCTAGTTGAGCTACCCCCTGCCAAATCACGCACATATAAACTGGATGCCCACCTTTCTAAAGTCAGATTTTTTTCCCCTTTTTTATGGGGAGATGCTACAATATCACTAATTCAAATTATCACCAGTTCAAAAGGCATCATCCTAGCTAATTGGAAATCACTTAGCGAATTGATCCTCAGAAATTCCATTATCCTACCATAAATCCTTCTAGAGCATCAAAGTGATCAAGAGGCTTGATGAAGGGACAAAATGAATAGCATAGCCTTAGTGTTGTTCTTTTCTCTTCCTTAGGAGTTACCACTGAAGCACCAGCCAGTCAAGTCACTAGAAGCAAATTAGGTAAATGATAGTCTTTTTTTCTTTGTCATATAATGTAAGACTTCCAGGCCATTGCCATTGTTCTGTATCAGATATTTGTCATTGTCTTTGCTTCTGGGATAGCTAAAGATTGCAGGAAAACACTTAACATTCCCAAGAATTTCCCTAGAGGAATCCCAAAGAGAGGGCTTCCATTGCTTCCATATTATCGTAGGTGTGTCCTTATACATACTCAGTTAATGGTAAGTTAGATACATTTCTTTTTCCTTTTGGACACCAGTGAGCAAACACTGGACATAATTTTTACATTAGAAAATCTCCAGACAGATAAATCAATAGGCAAATGGTGCATTTTTGACTCAGATACCTGTTATCTACACTTGCTTGTCCTCTGTTGCTATGGTAATAGAAGCATACAGCCAAATCATGAGAAACAAAGGAAGTGAGAAGTCAATAGCCCTCTTTTCCTTTTTATCAAATCAAAGATGGTAACATTCCTGAAGTTGGTGTGATGATCACTGGACTTAGCACAGCAACCAAGTTTTTGGTGCCCCTGAAACTATCCAAACAGTGACCTTCCTTTGGACTTATAGGCCAATAATGGCTTGGTTCTTGACAAAGCACTGCTCCTTTTTGCAAGCATTAGTAGGCCAGTATCAGGCACATCTCTCATCCCTAGAAATCTCAGCAAAAGGAATGAAGCAATAGCACTACTAACCTTCCAGTCTTGCATATTAAGTGCTATCCTTGACTCCTTACCCTCAAACATTCTGTATCCAATCTGTTGCCAAGGTTTATTGATTTTACCATAATGATATCTCCCATATGCCCCCTTCTCTTCTCTAACTTTGTCAATATCCTGGTATAGGCTCTCCTCACTGAATGACTGAACTATTACAATAGCCTGCGGATCAATCTCCATGCCACAAATTTTCTCCACTTGAATCAATTCTCCACAAAACTGTCAAAATTACTTTTCTAAAATGCAGATCTGACCATGGTAACTCTCTGCTCAACACATTCTAGTGACTCCCTATCACTTGGAGGATCAAATATGAAATCCTCTATTTGACATTCAAAGACCTTAATAAACTGATCCCCACTCCACCCTCCTCTTCATGTTTTTTTCAGACTTCTTATAACTAATACTCTTTTCCTCCACATATCTTACAATCCAGTGATGTTGACCTCCTTGATATTTCAAAAACAAGACTTTGGGCATTGTCACACCTTGTCCCCTGTGCCTGGAATTTTCTCCTACTTCATCAATGCTTCCTGGCTTCCCTGGCTACCTAGAAGTTACACGTAAAATCTTACCTGTTAAAGGAAGCCTTTCCTGCTTTACCAAAATTCTAATGATTTTTGTCAGTCAATTACTTCAAATTATTGTGTATATAGCTTGTTTGAGCATAGTTGTTAGCACGCTCTTGCCCCCATTAGATTGTGAGCTCCTTGTGAGAAGGAACTATTTTTTGACATTCTTTGCAACCCCAGGCCTTCCTAGCACATAGGAAGCCCTTATTAAATATTTCTTGATGGAATGACCAATTGGCCCTCCTCATTACCCTAACCCTTTAGTAACACAAGGCTGTAGATTATGGAATCATGCAGATATACCCATGTAGACCAACTCAGTAAAATTCATCCATATTTATAAATGTACATACCTATGATCTTAGGTTCATAACTATGTGCAAAATGCCTACTCCACCACTCTTTAGTTGCCCTGTACTTCACTTGCCTTTTGTCTCTCTCTATTTGTTTTTTTTCTGAAAAGCAACCATATTCATAGGAACCAGTGAGACAAATACAGCTAAAAACATTATCTTGGAAAGATAGATCGTAGTCAGTGGCAGCTCAGATGGATTCAGTCAAGGTAATGAGGTATATCAGACACCTGGCTGGCCCTCAGTATTTCTTTGTTACACTTTGAGTCTTTTGGAGGAACCAGAAACGTGAAGACCTACAAGATTCCCTCTTTGACAAATTCTAACAAGACTAGTTGTATTCTCTTTTGTCCTCCACTGCATCCATCCCAGAAGCTATAAGCCATGAACCAAGAAGTCAGTCACCACACCAGGTCCCCTTGTCTTTAGGACTTAATGCCTAGACCTAAGAAGCAATGTGTCTGTATCTCCTCCCTAGCTTCTGAGTTACAACCAGCTTTTTAAAATTGTGCATTCTTTTTTCTCTTCCTTATAAGGAAGCCTTGAGATGGTGGCTTCCTCTGCTTCCAGGGCAGTAAGTATTGGTTGTTATCTGATCATGAAAAGAGGGACATGGTTATTTTCTATGCTTTACATTATGCTTTGCAGACTGGAACAGAATCAGGAAGAAACCATCCTCTCACAAATTCCAACTATAGGGAAGCAGCAATCTGGAATTGAATCCTCTTTATCTACCTCCCCTCCTCTCCTCTTCCCCTTTCTCAACTTCTTTCTAGTTCATTTTCCCTCCCCCATAATTCCTCTGCTCAGTCCTAGAAGTATGTTTCTCTCCTTCCTTCTCTCTCTCAACTTCTATCACATGAACATGAATACAGTCACTTCCAGAAACATTCAAGAAATCCTGTTTATTCTCGGGATTGCCAGAGTTGAATCTTACCAACACAGCCTTTCCCATCTAACCTTTGTCCCATCATTTTTGTAAGCACATTTTGGAACCACTATCAGAAACAACTGTTATTTTTGGAAATACCAAGGCATTGAACAGTAGTTACTCTGTACACTGTGTATTCCTCTCACCATTAAGATAAAACTTTGTTGCAACTCATTGAATTGCATAGATCTCAATACATGCATGCTTATGTGTATTTGTAAGTACATATAAAACTATATATATATGTATAACTTATATAAATAAGTTCTACTCCACCATTTTCATCAGCCCTCTACCATTTCTTTAGCAACAGTCTCTCTATTTTCTTGTTTCCCCAGAAGGAACCACATCTATAGGATCCAGTGGGATAAACAGAACTGAAGTTACCACAATGGGAAGATCAGAAGCAGTTGGCACCAGCTTCAGTGTAACTGTTTCAGGTTAGTTGTGTCAAACTCTGAAAATAAATGACCAGAAAGAAACTACTGCTAACTGAAAAAAAAAAGCAAAGACCTCACAGAGCTTATCACAACCACTGTTAACTCTGAAAAATAAAATAAATACAATAACGACATAGACAATACCATGTATGTAAACATGAAACAAAACTTCTGATAACATCACTTCAGTTGATTGCATTCCCAAATTATCCCATATGAAAATCATTAATCTTATTACCTTTGACATTTTAAACCCACTTTAGAGTTATTAGTCATGGAACAATTACATTCAATTAAAGAAATAATAATAATTTAGTGCCTAGATATGCAAGTCACTGTGTTAAGTACTTTATCATCATTAAATTACTTTGATCCTAACAACAATCCTGGAAGGTGGATATCACTGTTATTTTTCTCTTTACAGAACAGTAAACTGAGGGAACAGAGAAAAAATAACTTGCTTAAGATTGCATAGCTAATAAATTTCTGCAACAGGAATGTAGTTCAAGTTTCCCTTCATTTTCCAGAAGCTTTTCCCCAACACCTTTATTGAGAATCTGATCTCAGATGTGATGGGTTAACAGGGACAGAGGGAGAGGGTCTCTAAACTGAGGGAGTCATAGGAAATCTTTGGTTTCTGCAGTCTTTTCTCTTTTCATGGTTGAGGAGGGATTAACAAGAGATGGTTCTAAAAATGCAAATCATTTAGCTATTTTTTTCATCACTACAGAATTACCTGCAAACTAGCTACTTTCCTTCATTGCTCTAAAACAATGAGGCTATTACTCTTCAGTGGAAAAGATTATTTAAGTGACGTACTTATAAAATTTTATAGGAATTCTTATTTTTCCTTAAAACAAATTCTACAAGACTCACTGAGACATTTCAGAAGGGATTGAGTTCCCAGAATTACCCAAAGGAGTTCTCCTCCGCAATCTTAAAATTATTCATCTCCACACCCTTTAATTTTGGAGAAACATCCAAAATCTGCCAAGATATTTTTAGCATTTCTACAAACTTTGATTAACTTTATTTCTGTAATTCCAATGTGGCCAAGACTAAAATGACAGAAAAAAGTGGTTTTCAGGATTTTTTTCTCCTTTTCACTTTTCTTATAACTTAGTCTCCCATGAAAGTTATAGAAGTGAATCATGCTTACTCAGACAATTGCTTCAAATGTTAAAGTTCGTTAATCTTCCCCAGTATTCTAAACTCTTTTCGCAGTTTTTCTGGCTGCTCAGATTTTCTATTTTTAGAAAATTTTCAAGGTAACACACTGCACAAACTAAAATGTGATGCAAGACAAAGATTTGCCTACCTTTTACAAAGATACGGACACATACAAAATGATAAGACTATCTAAGCTTTCCTTAAAGGAACCCAAGTCTAAAAAAAAAAAACTTCTTGCTTAGTGATTTTGAGTGGTCATTTACTAAAAACACCTCATTTAGGATATTTAATTTTCTTACTAACTTCATCAAGACATTTTTTTAAGTCGATAATGTGATTTGCATTTTAAAATTTATTTTTTTAAGTTTTCAGCATTCATTTCTACAAAATTTTGAGTTGCAAATTTTCTCCCCATCTCTCCCCTCTCCCCACCCCAAAATGCTGAGCATTCTAATTAACCCTACCACCAATCTGCCCTCCCTTCTAATATCCCTCCCTTTCTTTATCCCCATCTTCTCTTTTTTCCAGTAGGGCAAGATAAATTTCTGCACCCCCTTATCTGTATTTCTTGTTTCCCTGCTGTACACAAGAACAATACTCAACAGTTGTTCCTAAAACTTTGAGTTCCAACTTCTCCTCCTTCCTCCCTCCCCACCCATCCTCACTGGGAAGGCAAGCAATTCAATATAAGTTATATATGAGAAGTTTTGCAAATGACTTACATAATAATCATGTTGTGTAAGACTAATTATATTTTCTTCCATCCTATCCCATATGCCCCCATTTCTTCTATTCTGTCTTTTGACCTTGTCCCTCCTCAAGAATGTTGACTTCTAATTGCTCCCTCTTCCCATTGCCCTCCCTTCCATCACCCCCCACACTCTGCTTATCCTCTTATCCCCCACTTTGCTGTATTGCAAGATAGGTTTTCATACCAAAATGAGTGTGCATTTTATTCCTTCCTTGAGTCAAATGTGATGAGAGTAAACTTTATGCTTTTCCTCTAACCTCTCCCCTTTTCCCCTCCATTGAAAAGTCTTTTTCTTGCCTTCTTTATGAGAGATAATTTGCCCCATTCCATTGCTCCCTTTCTCCTCCCAATATATTCCTCTCTCACCCCTGAATGTCATTTTGTTAGATATGATCCCTTCCTATTCAACTCACCCTGTGCCCTCTGTCTATATATATGTGTGTGTTTTTCTTCCAACTACCCAAATACTGAGAAAAGTTTCAAGAGTTACAAATATTGTCTTTCCATGTAGGAATGTAAACAGTTCAACTTTAGTAAGTCCCTTATGATTTCTCTTTCCTGTTTATCTTTTCATGTTTCTCTTGATTCTTGTATTTGAAAGTCAAATTTTCTACCCAGTTCTGGTCTTTTCATCAAGAATGCTTGAAAGTCCTGTATTTCATTGAATGACCATTTCTTCCCATGAAGTATTATTCTCAGTTTTGCTGGGGAGGTGATTCTTGGTTTAATCCTGGTTCCTTTGACTTCTGGAATATCATATTACAAGCCCTTCAATTCCTTAATGTAGAAGCTGCCAGATCTTGTGTTATCTTGACTGTATTTTCACCATACTCCAATTGTTTCTGTTTGGATGCTTGCAATATTTTCTCCTTGACCTTGGAACTCTGGAATTTGGCTACAATATTTCTATGAGTTTTTCTTTTCGAGACTGATTCAGGAGGGTATTGGTGGATTCTTTCCATTTATATTTTATTCTCTGGTTCTAGAATATCAGGGCAATTTTTCTTGACAGTTTAATGAAAGATGATGTCTAGGCTCTTTTTTTGATCATGGCTTTCAGGTAGTCCCATAATTTTTAAATTGTCTCCCCTGGATCTCTTTTCTAGGTCACTTGTTTTTCCAATGAGATATTTCACATTATCTTCTATTATTTCATTCTTTTGGTTTTGTTTTTCAATTTCTTGGTTTCTCTTAAAGTCACTAGCTTCCATCTGATCCATTCTAATTTTTAAAGAACTATTTTCTTCAGTGACCTTTTGAACCTTCTTTTCCATTTGACTAATTCTGCTTTTTTCAGCATTCTTCTCCTCATTGACTTTTTGGACCTCTTTTGTCATTTGAGTTAGTCTACTTTTAAAGGTGTTATTTTCTTCAGTTTTTCTGGATCTCCTTTATCAAGCTGTTGACTAGCTTTTCATGATTTTCTTGCATCCTTCTTATTTCTCTTCCCATTTTTTCCTTCAACTCTCTTACTTGATTTTCAAAATCCTTTTTGAGCTCCTCCATGGCCTGAGACTATTGCATATTAATTTTCCAGGTTTTAGAGGCAGAGGCCTTGAGTTTTCTGTCTTCCTCTGATGGTATATATTGTTCTTCCTCATCAGAAAGGATGAAAGAAAATACCTGTTCACCAAAAATGTAACCTTTTATAATCTTATATTTTTCCCTTTTTAAGACATTTCCCCAGCCAGTTACTTGACTTTTGAGTCCTTTGTCAAGTGGAGATTGTACTCTGGGGACCTGTAAGTTCTCAGTTCCTCCAAGGTGGCACAATCAAGGGAGAGGAGTTACTCTTCTCGTGGCCTGTGCTCTGTTCTGGGAGCAAACACAAGCAATCTTTTCTGCTCAGGATCTGTGAGCAGAATTCCCTCACCAGAGCCTCCACCAGCCAGTGCTCCTCCTCACCCCAGGACCCCCACTCAGGACTGATACCCAGATAAGTGGCTCAATTCCTTTAGGGTCTTTAGGCCGAGGGCTCCAAAAAGGGATGTTATAGCAACCTGAGGTTGGGACTAGATTGGGTTCCCTTCTTACCCAGTTTTCTCACTGACCTTTGAAGCTGTCTTTGGCATTTGTGGGATGAGAAATCTTGGAACCACAGCTACTGCCCAGGATTCTGCCTGCTCCAGTTCTGTCCTGTCTCCATTGGCTGAGCAGCCAAAACTGGGCTGTGCTCCTCTCCAAGACCAGGTGATAGACCTTTCCTGTCAGTCTTCCGGGCTGTATTGCACTGGAAATCTCTTTTCTTTTGTCTTTTTGCATCTTCAACTTCTCTAGAATTTCCACTCTCACTCTTATGGTCAGCATGAATTCACCCTCTCAGGCAACTGGCAAGGGTCTTTAGTGTCCCCTCTTGAAACTCTTGTTATGGATTAAATTAAAGTAATTGGAATTCCTAAAAATTCTCCCCTTTCTTCCAGGTTGACTATATACGTGTATACACACACACACGTATTATACACAAACATATATGTGTATGTATTTATATGTGTGTATGTATAGATGGACAGACAGACAGATAGATGGATAGATAGATAGATAGACAGACAGACAGACTGATAGACACACATATGTTGCTTGGCCTCTAAAAAAGCAGAATGGGAAAACTCATATCCATGTTAAATTTAGAGGGAAAAAAAGATGAACTTTGGAATGAGACTTTTGTTGACTTATAGGCCAGTGCTTATTGGTTTTAGTCCTCTGCTACAAGGGCAGGGGCTTGAATTTCCTATCCATCATCTTGATCATTTTAGCTGTGAAGCCAATAGACTCAGATTAGATCCATCTAATGAGATGTTCAAAAATCAATGTGACTAATTCAATGTGCCAAATTAAACATACTTACCTAATTTTCCTATTCCAAATTTTATTTTTCACTTTCTTTCTTGCTTCGGTAGCAAAATACCATCTCACTCTCCCACATAGGGCTCCCTCCTCCTGTCATTACAAAGCAAGTATCCTCTTTTTCACATCTCTTTTTTCTAAAAAGAGAAGAAATGATACAAGTAGCACAGCCAAAAATATGCACAATCATATGAGCAAAAGACAGAAAAGATAAGCACTTTTGCAGAAGATGGGGATAATGGTGAATTTATTTTTAAAAGCCCTGTTATTGGAAGCACATATATTTTGTTAAGGGACTACAAGGAGCTAAAGATGAGAATTCTATGGTGGGGGGAAATGAAAGGTAATTCAGGATGAAAACGACCATCAACCACTCTGCTCTTTGGTCTATTTGGTTAGCACAGTTTGGCAAATAGTGGAGGTCTATTCATATAAAAAGATATGTCAATGTAGAAAATTTACATATAGGCAGTGGTACATATCCAGGAACACAACTTAACAAAATAAATAAACTTTGTGAAATTGTTCATTGGCCATCAGGCAATTAAACAACTAATTTATCATTTCCTGTGATGGTAGAGGCAGTTATATTCACAGAAGCCATTGTGACAAATAGAGATGAAACAACTACAACGAAAAGGTCAGCATCTGGGAACACCAATTCTAGAGCAGTCACTGAAGGTGAGTGGCATATCTTGTTCAAGCCTTTGGTAACCAAGTTCGACAATTTAGTTCTTTATATAAACTAAAGACAAAGTCAAGCCTCTTACTAAGCATTGAACAACACTTTGGTACCGAAAAAGTAACAGAGAGAGCAATGACCTGAAGGAGTGAAGGTAAGAACAAAGTTACCACGTTGCACGTATCAGGTCCCCAGTTATTCAGTCCCAAGGAGCCCTACCTTTACATTCCAAAGAATTCTCTAATTTCGTCTTCATTTGCATCCAGGTCAATGACTATGGGTTTTCTTCTCTTTGTAGGTTTAGAATTTCATAATATTTCTATGAAAATTTTCATAAACCTATGAGATAGATTGAGGCAGGATCTATCTCCTGATAGGTCCTAAGATATTTGATAGCTGAGTCTGCTTTGCTTTTCACTCCATTCATCTCTCCATTCCTCCTTTTCCAAACTTTATTTTTTCACTCTTCCTTTCCTCAATAGTTAAGTTTAATCACACTGAATTTTTCTACAACCATTCTCCCCAGCCACCCCACCAAGCTCTTCCATTTTTACACCTTGCTTTTCTAAGAGAGAACACGCTAGACTAATATCACACACACACAAATACACACACACACAAATACAAATAGAGATCAAGGCATGCAATATATTGACTTTCCTTAAAAGATTTCCCTGAAGAAGATTATAAAACAGGCTTAACATCTGAATTTTGTCCTAATTGACATAGGAACAATTAGAATATCATCAGGGATGATTTACAGTTCTAAAATTGAGACAAAGGTAATTCAGGAAGGATTGGCACAGCACCCTCCATTTTGTGAGCACCACAAATTCACTCTGTCAAGAAAATGGTAGGGACAACATAATACAAAAATGGACATGATGAGACTCATTCCATCAGGCAAGTAAATGGAGTTATCAAACATCTGAGAAACATACCTATTTCGCTAAATATTTCTCCACTCCTGTTGACCATTCCGTACACATTTAACAACTTATTCTCAATTTCTTCTTTTTACCAAAAGAAATAATGACTATAGGAGCCAGTGGAACAAACAAAGTTGAAAGCACTACTAAAGGAAAATCAGCAGCTGGGAGTAGTACTACCAGTGGAGCCACACAAGGTGAGGGGCATATCAGAGAAGTTCAGGACCTTACCACTCTAGTTCTTGATTTAGCCTAAGTCATTTGGGTAGTTACAAAATTCATCTTTTACTGAATGTGAAAATATATGTGGATTATATGCTTTCTTGGATTTATCATGATTGATACTTTAATGAGCAGATAGCATATGCACCCAAAGCAGTAAAGCTGACAGGCAGCTCCTAATTTTTCTTGTGAGACCTATGCTGTAGCCCAGGGAGACCAATTATCACCCCAGGTTTAGAGAAGAAAAAACTTGGAATAGAGTCTTCTAAGGATGTCAGACTAATAATACTTGGTTGTGGTATTCTGATAGCAAAAATGGTTTGCATTTCTTAACCTCTATGATGATATCATTAAAAAAGAATCAACTGCGGTTGGATCCGTGTAAGGAGATATTCTCCTGCTTCACAATATACTGCAAATGCCTCATTTCCATTCTTTCCAAGCAATTCTTACCCAAATTTTTTATTATTCAGTCTTTTGCGAGTCTTGCAAGAAGTATAACATCGACATCTTCCTCATGGGGTATACTCTATATGTCCCTCCACAATATGTCATTTTTTTTTTTTCAACAGAGAGGATAGTAATGAAATCAAAGCTAAAACAAACAAAATCATATGGTATAAAGGCAGATGATAACAGTTTTTCCTTGAGATTTGACCTTTAAGAAACTCATAGAATAGCAACATAATTGGACCAGCATTCTTTTTATTAAGAGACACCGAGCAATAATTAAGAGAACTTTAGGTATCCCAGACAAAGTAAGGGATCCAGAAAGATATTCTTCAATACTCTATGTGGGCCACTTTTTTGTACCAACATAGGCAAATGGAAGAACCTAATGCATATAACCAGATGTACCAAAGGAAACACATCTATATGAATATTTACATATATATATGTATATATATATATATATATATTTGTATATACCTGTATATTTACATGTACACCTGAATATATCCACCAATTTCTGTGCACACATATGTCTAGATAGGTCCATGAGACAATTCTACAAATACCAGGGCACACAACAAAACCAGGTGATCAGTGCTCATCAACTACTCTTGTTCCTACGCCCTTGTGTTCCTTGACTTAGGACAGAACTGGGGCCCTCTTCGGAGAACCTGAGAGGAACCCAAGCAATGGTCATTCCCTGTACTCCTAGGCACTCACTTGCAAACCAAACAGCGACATCATCAAAAGATCCCCTTCATTGCCCTCTACTAACCACAGGATTTCTCATTTCCTCTGCACCTAGAAGCAGTCACTTCCACGGGAGGCACTGGAACAAACAGAGCTGAAACCAGCGCAACAGCAAGATCAGTTGCTATGAGCACCACTTCCAGTGGAGTGATTCCAGGTGAGTGGCATATCAGGAATCTTCTGGACCTTGCTATTCCCTTGAGAAAATCTCCTTCTTGCTGGACACCAAATTCCAAAGCCAGCCTCCCTTGAGGCAGGCCACCATGTTTTCAGCCCTTTTGGAGGTTTTGTCCTTAGGTCAATAACTCCAAATCGGGAAGGTGACAATGCCCTCTCCACTCTGCCCTTCTAAAGCCACCTGTCTGGCAGGGCCCAGGGGCCAAAGGATGTTCTACCTTCCACTACTTAAATAGAATTGCACATTGACCTGTCAGCTTCCTGAACCTCACAGAACATCGGTTTTCTTCTGCTCCTCATAAGGAGTGAATAAAAATGGCTGAAGATTTCTTGCAGCATTTAAACATGTGGAGGCGACAAAAGGCTACAGGTTCAGTCTGGTGAGATGTACAAACAAAATTTCCTAGCTAACCAAGTCGAGTGTGCAGATAATTCGATTCTTCCTCTTCGATGTGTATTTCCCAAAAGTCGCTTCTTGAACATTTAACTTTCAGTTCCAATGGCTCATCCAACATCACTCTACTTCAGCACCCAACCAAATTCTCCCATTTCCTCATGTCTATTTTATAAAAGCAAACCAAATATACACTTAACACCCTGACAAGGAACTAAATGATATTTCTCTCTCTTTCTCTCTCTCTCTCTCCCTCCCCCCTCCTACTCTCCCTCCCTCACTCCCTCCCTCTCTCTCTCTCTCTCTCTCTCTCTATCTCTCTCTCTCTCTCTCTTTCTCTCCCTCTGTCTAAATATCATTGCTTCATTTTCAAACAAACCCTTTCACAAGCACACTGTCATGCAAACACATAGTCACTCCCAGGAATTCTAGTCATGCAGGCATCACAGGAATCCACTTGACTTAGGGATTGCCCTACTTACCAAGACCTGGAAAAATGTAAGTTTTAGAAAGACAATGGCTACTACTGCATCCTGGACCAAGTCTCATCTTTCTGATGTGTATCTGAGCCCTGGAGCCAGATGCTGCAAAGACCTTGTGAGGCTTTGCTCTTCAATCCGCTCTTCAATCTGCTCTTCAGTCCATCTCATTGGCACATCACGTCATCACCTGCCTGATCTCCTGATATGCTCTGGAATGTAAGGAGGAAACCAATGCCCTGAGGGGCATGGTGAATCCCTCTTGGCATGAGAGGTTTTATGCACATTCTTGCAGAGTAAGGGAAACGTCATGGGCCATCAAGGACATGGTGCAAATTCCAAACCAACCTGCTGCTGCTGCTGCTGCTGCTGCTGCTGCTACTGTTGCTGCTGCTGCTGCTACTTTGAGCTCAGGTCCTTCCCTTTTGTGTTGAGCTGCAAATCACATCTCGGGGAAACTGGGAGGGCCACATGGAGAAGAAATCCAGGCAGGAGGAGAATTTTTCCAAAAGGCAGGAAGCACACCTTCCTTAGGAGGTGCACAGCTCCCTCCTGGAACTTTTCACCACTCCTAGCACCCATGCCAAGCCCATCGCCTTGTTATCTCACTGACTCTCCCTTTCTCCTTTGGGCCAGATTTAAGCACGACGCCAGGAGGCACTGGGACAAACAGAGCTGAAAGCACCACTCAGGGAAGAACAGCAAGTGGGAGCAGCACTTCCAGTGGATCCACCCCAGGTGAGTGGCATTTCAAACGTCTTCTGGGACCTTGCAGTCTCCTTTTGGAAGAACACAAAGTCCGGGGGGAAACAACCATATTTCCCCCCATGCCTTCTGCCTGAGCCTCTTCTTGCCAGGCTCTCTTGTGTTGTTCATCACCCACCATTTGGACTCTCCCCCAAAGGCGGTGCCATTCACGTGCAGGCACTCGATTTTGCTTTCACAGACAAAGCGGGCCAGCAGCCAGCGACTCCCAATTCCCCCCTAGCCTTCCATGAAGTACAACACGGGGAGGCTTGGGATGGGCTCCTCCCTGCCTCTCCGAGCACTCCTTTAGGGTCTGGGCCACAGGAGAGGAAAAAGCTTTGCCATTTCCTAACTTCTATGCACCACAACGATCAACAAGGGGAGAATCCAACTCAGGAAATATTCCCCTTTTTACCAAGATGAAACAAACACCTCATTTTACTTCTTGACTTCCTCTTCTGATTGCAAAGTTGGTTGTTTTCTTTCTTCCTTGCCTTGCGAGGACAGCACCATTTCCCTGGCCCTCACACAGTGGCCTCTGCCTCTCCATCCACAACAAGGATCTCCTCTCCAATATTTCTTTCCTCCGAATGAGAAGACGCTCACCAAATTGATACCAAAATATACATACATATCTTTCATAAAACAAATCATAAGCCATTTGCTCATGAGATCTGGTCTGCTGGACAGTCAATGGACAGCCATGTCCCTGGGTCGTCATCCGTGAGGTTATGGGACTAGAAGCAGGTACATAGAACAATTCGGCAAGAACCAGGTCAAGAAATGGATCCAAATTGCCAGTGTTCATCAACTCTTTTCCCCTCTCCCCCTCTTTGTTCCTTGACTTAGGACAGAACAGGGGCTCTGCTGGGAGAAGCTGAGAGGAACCAAATATTTCTCCCTTCCCTCCTCTTCTAGGCACATACCAGCAAACAGAACACATACATAATCAAAAATTCCCCTTAGAAATGCTCACTGCCACGGGAGGCATTGGGACAAACATAGTTGAAACCAGCGCAACAGCAAGATCAATTCCTGGGATCACCATTACCAATGCAGTGTCTCCAGGTGAGTGGCATATCAGGAATTTTCTGGCCCTTCCTGTTTCATTGGGAAAGTCTCCTCCGTGCTTGAAACCAGATTCCACAGCCAGCCTTCCTGCAGGTAGGCCACTATGATAGCGGGCTCCATATAGGCTTACCCTTAGGTCAATGACTCCAAATTGGAAGGGTGACAAAACTTCATCCACGCTACCTGACTCAAGTCACCTTTCTGGCAAAGCTCAGGGGCCAAACTATATCCTACCTTTAACTTCCATGGAATTGAACATTTCTCTATCAGTTAATTAAGCTCAGCGAACATCGTATTTTGGTTCTCATCACAAGGAGTAAATAAAAATGGAAGATTTCTTGAAATACTCAAACATGAGGAGTCCACAAAACAATAAAGCTTGAATCTGATGAGATGCACAAAAGCAATTTCTTCCCTGATGCAGTAGAGTTTGCAGATATCTCCATTCTATATCTTTCATAATAGATTTGCCTAACTTTTTTTCCAAAGACATTGACTTTAGGTTAAAATGCTTCATCAACGTCTACTGTACAATAGCGGTCAAAAAATTGTACAATCTCCTCTTGTGTCTTTTGAAAAAGCAAAACAAATATATACGTAAGTCCCTCAAGTGTAAAGACACACTCTTGTTTTAACTTTCTCTATTAGTTCAATGTCTCTCTCCTCTCTCTCTCTCTCTCTCTCTCTCTCTCTCTCTCTCTCTCGTTCTTTCCTTCTGTCTACATCTCATTGTCGCATTGTTTAACGAACACTTTCAAAAGGACACTGTCATGCGAACAAATAGTCACTCCCAGGAATTCTAGTCATGCAGGCATCACAGGAATCCACCTGGCTTAGGGATTGCCCTACTTAGCAAGACCTGGAAAAACCTAAGTTTTAGAAGGACAATGGCTCCCACTGCATCCTGGTCCAAGTCTCATCTTTCTCATGTGTATCTGAGCCCTGGAGCCAGATGCTGCAAAGACCTTGTCAGGCTTTGCTCTTCAATCCATCTCATTGGCACATCACGCCATCACCTCCCTGATCTCCTGATATGCTTGGAAATGTCAGGAGGAAAACAAAGCCCTGAAGGGCATCCTGAATGCCTCTTGGCATGGGAGGTTTCATGCACATTCCTGCAGCACAGGGAAAACGTCATGGGCCATCAAGGACATGGTGCAAATTCGAAACCAACCTGCTGCTTCTGCTGCTGCTGCTGCTACTTTGAGCTCAGGTCCTTCCCTTTTGTGTTGAGCTGCATATCACATCTCGGGGAAACTGGGAGGGCCACATGGAGAAGAAATCCAGGCAGGAGGAGAATTGTTCCAAAAGGCAGGAAACACACCTTCCTTCGGAGGTGCACAGCTCCCTCCTGGGACTTTTCACCACTCCTAGCACCCATG
>CM053770.1:170089116-170128327 GCA_028658325.1 Potorous gilbertii
AGGGCCCAGGGGACAAACCGTGTCCTACCTTCCCCTACCATACAATTGCACATTGGCCTTTAGGCTTCCTGAAGCTCACTGAACATCGCTTTGCTTCCACTCGTCATAAGGAGGGAAAGAAAATGGAAGAAGACTTTTCTTGTCCTGCAGCTTTGAAACAGGTGGAGGTCACAAAAGGCTACAGCTTCAGTCTGCTGAGAGGTCCAAACACAATTTCTTAGCTAACGCACTCGCCTTGGCACATTTCTCCATTCTTCCTCTTCCAGGTTGGATTTGCCAAATTTCACAACCTCACCACATGACTTTCGCTTCCAATGGCTCATCCAACTCTCTTCCACCTCAACACCCAAACAAATGCTCTCTTTTCCTCATGTCTGTTTTCTGAAAGCCCAGAAACTCTACACCTGAGACCCTCCAAAACAACCAGAAACTCTCAGTCTCCCATTCCCTGTTTCTCCTCTCTCTCTCTCTCTCTCTCTCTCTCTCTCTCTCTCTCTCTCTCTCTCTCTCTCTCTCTCTTTCTCTCTCTCCTTCAGCAGTGGAGCACATCTCACTCTTTCTCATTGAGCCCTATTTGCCTATCCTTTCAATCAAATCTCCCCCTTCCTGTATTCCTTTTTTTTTCTAGCAGAAAACACAATTCAATTCACAAAAATAGAACATGCATGCTCATCGTGGCATACAGCCCCTTTTCGATGAGATTGGGCATTAAGGTTATTCACAGAAAAGTCTTCTTATTGGACCTGTATCTGATTTTTTCAGGAACTCTTTGCCCAGCAAAAGGTACAAATGAGAATTCTCGAAATCCAAGCTAAATAATTTTTAATGGAGTTCTTCTGTATTGATTGGATCTCTAAGTTGTTCCAGTTTGACAGTTGTTATTTCCTTTTTGATATAAACATATATACCAATGTAGACACCTATATACATACAGGCAGTAGTACCTACGATCATTCCTTGGCACCTATCTTTGTACAAAAGAGTTACAGCATCAAATTTTACCTTTTCATTCCTATCAATTCAACATTTCTTGTTTTCATAGAAGTTGCCAAATCCACAGTAGCCAGTGAAAAAACCAGAACTGAAACTACAACAGCAGGAAGATCAGCAGCAGTCAACACCAACTCCAGTGGAGTCACTCAAGGTAAGTGGCATATCTGATATCTTCTGATCCCTTCCTGTCCCCTTTTTAACCTCTACTTCTTTATATAGCCTAAGGCACAAGGAAAATCCCTTTTTATGAATTTAACAATGCTTTCTGCATGATATGCTTTCCTTGTTTCCAAGAAGTGTTACAATACCAAGGAGTGGACAGCCAAATCACCCTAATGAATGAATTGCTGACTGCCAATTGACACTACTCCCTGGCCAGCACACTTAGTTCTTGGGTTCTAGTGTCTGGTCATTTTAGCATTCTAACTTTACTATCCAAACAATTTTCTCATTTTGCCTTTCTTTCCTTCCAAGTCAGTGAAGATGGCTGTTTTTCTTCTTTTAGGTTTTGGTTCACTTGGATTTCTTATACTTTCTTTTAATGTCTTCAGTTGTGAAGGAATGAGGTTCAATCTCTTAAGAAATTCTAACATAGTCCATATAGCTCCCTATGCCCAATTTGCCTTCCTACCCCATCCTACTCTTCCTCACTCTCCCTTTCCTCAACAGTTGAGTTGAACACTATCCCTCTCCAAGGCCACTCTGCCTATCCTCTAAATAAAGTTTCTGCTTTCTATATTTCTTTTTTATTACAAGGAACACACTCAACCAATAACCCCACACACACTCCTATAGCCAAAGAGGCTTGCCAAGCTATCTGCTTTCTCTTGGGATTTCCCTGGTGGAAATTCATAGGACAGCCTTCACATTTGAATTTTGTCCCAATTTTTCAGGTATACGTGTTACTTCACCAGGTACAAATGACATTTTTATTAATATATCTAAACAAAGATAATTCTGAAAAGAGTTTCTCAGCACCCTCCCTCTTGTGTTCACCTGATTGCACCTGATACATAATATGGCCATATTGACTTACAGACTCACATGCTTAGACACCTCTCTATACATGTAGTCAAAGTTACTTAATCTGTGGTTTGGGATAGATTCCTATTTGCATGAGTCCAAATCTACCAGATTTTATTATTCCATTCCCATTTTCTACATATCTGATTTTCCATTTCCAATTTTCTAAGAAGTAATCTTATCCACAGGACCTAGTGGAACATGGAAAGCTAAAACTATCACAAAAGGAAAATCAGCAGCAGTCAGCACTAGCTCCAATGGAACCACTCAAGGTTAATGGCATATCAGAGATCTTCTTTGCCTTCCCTAATTTTTTTGAAACTCTAATTCTTTATGAAGCCAAAAGCATAATGAGAATTTTCCCCTCTTTCTTCCAGTTTGATAGCACTTAGTACCTTGTGCACTTTACTTGCTCCTATCAGTTGCTATGGACCCAGGAATAGGCAGCTAAATCACCAAAAACAATGAAGTTGAGAAGTAGAATTTCACTTTTTCCCTGCCAGGCCACTTAGTCCTCAACCCTGGAGAGCCACATTTATTCCTTAACTTTACAATCAAAGCAACTTTTCAGATAGTTCCTTCATTTGTTTAATGTTTAAAAAATTACCAAAAATTCTTGGGGTTTTTATGTCGTTACTTGATGTAGTGAAATTTACTACTTCTCTACCAATTTAGTGTGGTTCAATCAAATAATTCCATACAATCTGGACCTCCTTGATTCTTGTTTTTCTCTTGACTTATTTGATAGTAAATATTAACCATTAGAAACCAAATCAATAATCCCATTCAAAGTTTTAATGATGTCAAATGATTGTTAGCACTCTCTCTCCTCTAAAAACTAAAAAAATACTTATTACATTCATCTATAATAATGTAGTGGTCAGAATGATAAAGTTGAGGTTTTTTTAATTTGAAACATCAAATTTGAGGAGAAACAATAAAAAGATGTAGAACATCAATATCTAAAAACAATAGGAAGCATTAAACATCATGGGGATACACTAGAGTCTTTCCCAGTTGATACAAGAATAAAGCAAGGATATCCACTTTATTTTTATTAATTTGATATATTTCAGAAATGCTATCAAGAAGAGAAAAAATTAAAAGCATAAAAATAGCAAAGTCAAACATAAAATTATGTCTATTTGCTTATGACAAAATTTTTGCTTAGAAAATTCCAAGGAATCATAAAAAATATTAAGGTAATAACTTCAGCCAAATTACAAAATAAAACCCCAAAAGTCAAAATCATTTCTATATTGTGATATTAATATCCAAGAGGAAGCAATTAAAAATTCATTCAAAATTAATATAAAATCCAAAATATTTGAGTATTATATCTATTAAAATCCATAAAATACAAAATTGAACATATTTAAATATAAAGTGCTTTTTAAGAAAGAAGGAAAAACGTAAGTAGCTGGAAGATTATTCAGTGTTACTGATCATTTTTACAATGACAATACTGCCAATGTTAATTTGAAGTTTTAATACTATTTCTATTGAACTACCAAAGGGACACTTTGAAGATCTCAAAAAAAATAATTTGGTCAAACAAAAGATCCAGAATATCAAGGGAAACAAAGGGAATCAAGGGAGAACAGCACTTCTACACCTCAAACTATATTATAAAGCATTAGTCATCAAAACTATTTGTTATTGGTTAAATGAGGCAGACTAGACAAGGGAGAATGAGAAAACAACAAAACTCAGTTTGATAAATCTGAAAAGATAAATAATTTAGGGAAAAAAATTCCCTATCTAATAAAAACTGCTGGGAAAATTAGAAATTAGGCAGAAATTTTACTTAGATTACAATCAATTCAAAATTAACGTGACCTTAATATTGAAGACCACATGGAAGAGAAGCAAATCATATATTTTGCATACCTATGAGGAGTCTGAGCATTCTTAATTGAAGGATAGAGAAAATTTTATCAAGGCACACTAGATTACTTTGGTTACATGAAACTGAAAAGTTTTCATATAAACAAAATGCATTCTTCTGAGATAAGAAAGGAGTCAAAATTTAAAAATCTTTATATCAGATTTTTTAGAAAAAGGTTTGGTATCCAGGACAACAATTAACTTAAAAATATGTGTGTGTTAGTGTGAGTGTGTGTGTATGTTTGTGTGTGTGTGTGTAGATATATTGCTAGGAAGATGTTATATACCATAAGCCATTTCCCAATGCGTAGCAAAAAATTATCTAAAGAAGAATCATTCTAGACTGCTGATAATAGGAAATATCAATGAGAAAAAGACTGAGGTTTCATCTCAGCTTTAACAAATTGGAAAAAATGACAGAAGATGGGAATAGTCAATTTTGGAGAGCTTGTTGAAAGATGGGCATCCTTGGTGGAACTGTGAACCACTACAATTATTTTAGAATGCAATGCAGAACTATGCCAATAAAGTGAAAAAAAAATGTCCATATCTTTTGGCCTAGAGATTCCACAGTTAAACTTATATTTCAGAGAGGTTATTGATCAGAAGAAAGCCCTCCTATATATCAAAATATTTATAGTAGTACTTTTGGTGGTAGCCAAGAACTGGTAACATAGTACATCCTCATTAATTGGGGGATGATAAAACACATATAAATGCAGTGGGATACTACTCTGCTGTAAGGAATGACAAATATGATAAATACAAAGAATTGTGGATTTACATGATAAGATATAGAGTTAAGGAAACAAATATGCAATGACTACGAATTATAAACAGAATGAAATAACCAAAAAAAAATCAAGAGGCAGTTGGTGTAGCAGGGGATAGAGCTTTTGGCCTAAAATCAAAAATACCTGAGTTCAAATCCAGCCTCAGACACTTATTAGTTATGTGATTGTAGGCAAGTCACTTAACAGTTTTCTCAACTGTAAAATAGCAATAATTAAAGCACCTGCTTCACAGGGTTAGTGGGAGGGTCTAATGAAATACTATTTGTAAAACGCTTAGTATCATGCTTGGCATTTAGTTGGTACTCGTTACTTCCCTTACCTCAAAATTGAATATTGAAAATTTGCAAATAACAGATATAGCCCGAAAGAAGAACTATGAGAAGATACTCTCACCTCTCTCCTTTGCAAAAGTGGGAAGTCCTTGGGTAGTGGAACATTCCAAATATTTTTAGCCTTTCTCTTTGTATACAACAGTTTTGCTGATTTTTTCTCTTCTTTCTCTTTTTTTTCTTTAAAAAGTATTATTTGTTATATGGGATCTTTGGGAAGGACGGGGGGGCAGCGTTGATATTGGGAGAAATTATAGCAATATAAAAAACAAAACATATAGAAAAATTTATTTTAAGATGTAAATTATAGGATGTCATAGAAAATTCTATAGAGGACAGAATGAAAAGTTACCAACATCAATACTACTTTTTAAGATTATTTCTGATGTTTTGCCCATTTAGATATTCATCTGCAATCAACATTCTCCCCTTCAGGGTCACACCAGGCAAAATAATGTCTTCAATTCCCTCTCATATCTATTTTAATTTTAAACATCCTAGGATCTCATTTGTCCTATTTTGGTACCATTCTTGCATTCAAATCTCATAGAATACTGTTCTGCAAGTTATAAAGTGATCCCTTGAGGTTGACTGGCATTTTATGATATTCTATATTTTGATAGTATAGTTAGATTTTAACAGATTAAGCCCTTCTGCTTATAAAGTTATGGTGACAGAAGGTTAGCAAAGGGGCAGAGTTTGCTAAGAATTGCACTGGTTTTAGACTGTTTAAATTTTCATTTTATTATTGGTATTGCAAATGTGAAATTCTTAACTAATGACCAACAAGTGAACATAGTGCTAAAGAAACTAAATCATAAAATTCTTGACTCTGGAAGTCCAAAAGAACTGTGAAAAACCCCAAAGAGAGAATCTGTAATAATGGAATTCCAGAAACAATGACTAATTGGTAGGGAAGTGGGACAGGATTTCACACATCATGTCATTGTAGGTGACTGCTTCCTCTGCAGGAGAGTCTGGACCTATTTGCCTTTGATTTTTAGAAATGGAACAAAGAATCACAGAAAATAAACAAGGGGATTGGACCAATTTTGTAACTCTGAATTTGTATTCTACTAGAAGAATACTGTAGGAGTTTTAGAAACTAATACAATATTTTTATTTTACATAGGATGTCTAGGACCAGCCCCAGGTAAGGTTATTATAAGCTGCATCCCTATCTCTTCATTTCATTGAGTATGTATCTTTGGCCTTCATGTAAGCACATACACAAATACACAATATTCTAATACTTGGCATTAGAATGTGTTGAAATTATGAATTAAATATTCTCATTGTAAAAAAATTCATTTCAGTAATCATATAAAATGAATTGTAGACTTTGGTTTCTTTTTGGTAACAAAAAAACTAGGAAATGAATTAATTTATAAATCACTGAATTTTTGAATAACATCTCTTTCACTGATAAAAGAAAATTGTACTGAATTATTTTGTGTTCATCATCCATTGGATTGAAAAGATAACCTAGATAAATTATAAGAGAAACACATTTAATATTAAAATAAGTAGATCTGCATTCCTTTTCATCAAAATAGTGTCAATAGGTAGTTTTCATATATGTGAAGATTTTCTTTTCTTCTAACACAGGATATATATCCACTTTTCTCAAAGTGAAACTAAAAGAAATAGGATTAAATTATATTATATATTATTTAACTCTCTGTTAAATAATATATTTATATATTATATAATATACACCTCACTTCTTTGGACCTCAGTTTCCTTATCTGTAAATTTTTAAGGTCAGACTAATATGATGTTTTTATGAGATCTAATAGTCTGGTTAGATTCTGGTTATATAGAAGTAAGAACTTCCTGTCATCAAGAGATATTAAACTCTGACATCTAACATCCAAGGAAAACCAAGGAATCTTCCTTTTTTTTGAACATTTAAAAATTGTCATCTGTAATTTCTAAAAATAATTTAGAGATGATTGAGTGTAGAGGTAGTGGAATACATTTTTAAAACTTTCAAGCTTTTATCTGTAACTCAAAAATAATTTTATCTTTGATTATTAATAATATACCATGTAAGTACTCAACATGTTATGCATTACATATTATATATTTAGAGGTATCAACTGATTATATTACAATATATTTAAATCATTTCTCATTTCACATTACCAGTGTGTCATGGTCCATTAGGTGAAGAAAAATCTGTAAGTACATATTTTCATTACAGTGTTGTTGTTTATCCTTCATAGTTTCAAACTTACTAACATCTCTTAATTTAATTAGATTTCTAAGCAATCTTTGTACCCACAGCCTGGAGACATCTGGATTATAAATTGCCACCAGTGTACCTGTAATCATTCAAGGTCTGTAGACTGTAAGCCCAGAACATGTCCCATTCTACCCACATGTGCAAATGGAGAGAAGTTGATACAATATAAGTCCAGTGAATCTTGTTGTGAAACTGCGTATTGTGGTATGTATTTTTCTTTCTTTTTTCCTGTTTACATGTTTTACTGGTGTTCTTTTCAATTTTTTTATATTATTCCCAAGGATTTGATCCTACCTCATCCATTTATCACCTTGTAAAATTGTTACCTGGCAAGTACAATCAAGGAAAACAATTGTTGCATTGGCCCTGTCTGAAAATATATGTATGCCTTGTCCTCCACCTTTAGTGCACTGTCTGTCAAGAAGAGGGAAACATGTTACAGTCTCCTGAAGACAGGATTAGTTGCTACATTTGTTACTCAGAGAGCTAATGCCTTTCAATGGTGTTTTCCTCTACATTATTTTTAGCTATCATTAATTATTCTTAATAATCAACAAATCATATTAACCTACGGAACAATATTTAAAATATTTAACAAAGTATGTTAAAATACTTTCTTCTATATAAGTTCATTCACGTTTTCCTGAGTTTCTCTGAATTCTTCATTTGGCATTAATATTTTTAAGGGATAATAATTTTTCATTTATATTCTTATATCATAATTTGTTAGACTCTTTCCCAAGTACACATTGTAATTGTTTTATAGAATGATTGGACCAATTGATATCCATGGAATCGTAGATAAAATAATATCTATGACTGAGTAAGGTTTGAATTGGAAAATGTGAATACTGTTAGTATACAGTAATAAAAAGTGGTGATGATTGCATAGAGGAAGGTATTACAATATTTGGCAAAGATAGACTTTTTTTTCAGTTTTAACTGCACTTTAGAAAAAAATATATTTTGATGTTTTATTATGGGACTGATTATTTTGGTGCTGAATATTGTGATTGCCTTTCAGAACCAAGAACATGCTTTCACAACCATACGGAGTATAAGGTAAACTCTGTCAATTTCCAAATTTTGTAGTCCCACAGAAATAGCTAGTTAGCATTTATATAACATTTAAAATTTACAAGGTACTTAACAAATATTACCTGTTAGGCCTCAGAACAAATCTGGTAGGTAGGCCATATTTGTTATTCCCATTTTACAAGTGAGGAAACTGAGACAGACAGAGATTGTGACTTGCCTAGGGTCACACAAGTAGTAATTGTCTGAGGCCAGATTTGAACTCAGGAAGATGAGTTTTCATGATTCCAAGCCTAGCATTCTAGCTACCAAAGTGTGGATTACAAACAGAATGAAATTTGAAAATTGCCAGATGGAGTAAACGTAATTTACAGCATTCAGTTTTTTAGTATTTGTATTGTAATAAAAACTGGAAAAATCTAACATTCACACTATCAGAAATTAGGGAAAGAAACACAAAATCTACCCTTCTTAATATAGAAACTGGATTGTTTATGAGAAAAACCAAGAGATATAGAATGTGCAAAGTTGGATTTTGGCAAATGACAATTGACATTTTGGCAAGCATAGCTTTTCACAGCAAAAACTGGTCACTAGTTCTGGCTTTTAAAATAATACAAATGATACATTTGGCATTAAAACTAAGCATAAAGCAATCTAGTGACATAAAGTGTTAGTATATCTACAGGAATATACATAAAATCTATCATAGTCATCATTTGTTCTAATAGTTTAAAATGTCTTACTCAGCAGGAAACAGGCATTTTTAAGTGCCTACTGTGTTTTAGGTACTATGCTAAGCATTTTATAAATGTTATCTCATTTAATCCTCACAATTATCTTGGAAAGGAGGTGCTAGTATTTTTTAATACCTTTTTAAACAGTTGAAGAAACTGAGGCAGACATGTTAAGTGATTTGTCCAGGGTCACACAGCTAGCAAATGCCTGAGGCTGTATTTGAACTGAGGTCTCCCTCAGGACTTCCAGGTTTTGCTCTCTGTCCATGGCACCACCTAAGTCAGCTTTCTCAGGTCAGTTTCTTGTTTGTTCAAAGAGAAGGGTTCTGAGAAATTATATTGCTAACAACAAGAAATATAGAGCTTTGTAGTTGATAAAAATTCTAACATGACAGGAGATAAGCTTATGTTTTAAATTTAGGTTCTGTCTAAAGTAGAAAGTGAACTATGACAAAAACCTGTCAATCAGCAGGTTCTGGTTATAGAATGTTTTGATTCACTGAAATTTCTATTAACAGAAAAATACTTTTCACTAAGATTCTTTACAGTTTTAGTTTACTTCCCTGCCTTATATCTGTGAAACCTTCCCTCAAACCATTAGATGAAAATATTTTCTCCCTCTTCAAAGTCTCCTAAAATACTTTGTTTTGATATCTCCTTTTTCCCCACCACATTCTTCCATGTATATAATAGTTTTCGTTTTCTAAAATTCATATTTCTATCTAGTAGACTGTAAGTTCTTCAAATTCAGGGATTATGTGGTTTTGCTGTCTGTGAGTCCTCATTGTCTGGAATGATAGTTTGCATATGTTATTCATTTCTTTATGTCCAATTCTTAGTGTCCAATTTTTTGTCATACTGTGGATCATAGCACGCTAATGCTGTCCATGGGGTTTTGTTGGCAAGTTTATCAGAGTCATTTGTCATTTCCTTCTCTAGTGGATTAAAGCAAACAGAAGTTAAGTGACTTGTCCAGTGTCACGGAACTAGTGTCTGAGGCTGGATTTGAACTCAGGTCTCCCTGACTTCAGGCCCAGCTCTCTATCTACCAAACTACCTAGCTGTCTCCAACCTTACACATAGTAGGTGCTTAATAAATATTGGATAGAAATTGAATTGAAGTACAACAAATATAATTAAATTTTGGTTTGAAGATCAAGTACTTTTCCATTCATCTGGGCCACCAACCACAATATGAATTTCCTCAATGTATAGTCACAGGTGTAAAAGGTATGGGAAGCTTTGGGCTGCATCTGCACTGACCTTAGGACATACCATCTATGTTACTTTATTTTGAATATGTCCCTCTCAAAGATTCTCTTTGATCAGCTTATTTTCCTGTGATTTAACTGTTTTACTTCAAATAAGCAGAATTAGGATTACTTAATGGATTTTTTAAAACAAATTCTCCCCTAAAATACTACTCCAATATTACATCATAGTAAAGAGATGAATCTGAGTTCTTAAAAGACATGCAAATTCTGACAAGTTCTACCAAGGATTCAACTGTGCCAGGTGATGGGCTACATGTTGGATTTTTGTAGACCAACCTAACAGGGTTCAAAAAAGAATGTTATCATATTGTCTGCCAGATGGTGAGTTTTTCCACCATAGCCCCACTCAAATATGGCCTATTGTTTTGGCAGGGTTGTGAAGGTTACTGGTGAGGACAATACCCATGTTGACAAAAGTGTTAAAGTAAAACAGTCTCAATGCACAATGAAATTGATGAAAATACTCTTGAAGCTCAAATGTATATATCTGGAGAGATATTTTCCATTTTCTTTGTGAAAGTAGATTTGATGTACTATCTAATATATGAGGGTTTTCACTCGAATCTTAAAATGAAAAGAAACAATTAGTATCTCCATTTTTAGTAATACCGGGATACAAGATCTAATAATAATACGTTTTTTTCCAGATTGGAGAAACATTTGATGATCTCCATAATCCATGTGTGTCCTATTCCTGTACTCAAAATGGCTTTGTCACAAAGGTCCAAGATTGCCCAAAGCAAAGTTGGTGTTCAGAGGTATATCAATCTATGAAATTAATAAGGGAAAATATTCCATCAATCTTTATTTTGAAAAAAGTAAATGTCTCTTTCTCTTTAGTAAAAACTTGATTCTAACATGAATAAATTTTTATATGCCTTCTATAATTTCTCTGAAAAATTTGCTTTTTTCTAAGGCCAAATCATTCTAGATATGTTCATGTTTATGAACTCTGGCAAGCAAACATATTTTTCAAATTTCTAACGTATTTTCAGTATTTAGAGATCTGAAACAATCCTTATAACTTAAAATATTTGGGAGAGAAAAACTCCTAAAGAGTTTTCATGTACTAAAAAGAAAAGTGACCACTTTCCTCCAAAAACTTAGAACTGGAATGAATCAAATTTGATATGCCCACACAAATTATTCTCTCTCTCTCCATCTGTTTGTCTCTTTGAGAGAGAGAGACAGACAGATAGACAGAAGGTATATACAGGTGCAATTGGTGTGTGGTATAAAACAGTGAAAAGGAAAAAGGGAAAAATGGAATAAATGAAAGTGCTCATCTTAGACCTAGTAGGTTATATAAGTGAATAAAGTAAGGTCAAAGTTAAAGTTAAAACATGAAAACCACTGGAGGTTTTGACTGTTGATCTCTTGAAACTAAAAGAAATCCAAAATTATATGTGATTACAATTTTTATAAAGCCCACATATTTAAAAGGACAAAATTAAAAGGACAGCAAATAGAACATAACAGAGAACTTTTAAGATTTGCAAAGCACTTAATATACAATATCCTATTTGATTACACACACATAAAACAGATATATATATATATAAATTCAGTTAGATATATATATATGTACACACACACAAATACACACATATATATTAAATGTAAATGTAATGTGTAATATATTATATATATAATCTACTCTCTTCCCTCTTCTATCTTTTCACTTGTACCCCCATGTTGTTTAATTCTACTTCAAAATGGTAAGTGATTTACAATAGGATTTTCACTTGAGTAATTAATTGTTTCATTGCTAACGGTGGTTTTCATGACAAAATCATGCATTGTACACAGTACCATAACATAGTGCATAACAGCACAAAATATTTAAGATAATGGTTTGAGGTTCCTAGAGTGGTATTGGAGGAAGGCAATTCATAGGTCACAAAATCAACATTGAGATAGTTCCAAAAGAATTAAAGTAAACATGCAATTTACTAATTGAAAATACTACTCAGAACTAATATTTTATTCTATATCCCCTTTTCTCTCTTTATAGGCTTGAAAATATTTTTAATTTAAATTAAATAAAATTTTTTATTTCCTTTCTCTTCCTTAAATCAAAAAATCAAAGCCTCCAGATTTTATTTTCATTCAATGTTTTATTTTTTAACTAATCTTATCTCACTCATCATATCCCTATCTAGGTCTAAGATGAGCCCATTAATTTGCCCCATTTCACTGTAGTTTCAATGAATCAATTATTATGTATTAAAAAAAATCATTTCTAACAAAACCTTTCTACTCTTTTTTCCCTACTTTTCTAGGAAAACAGAATATATGATTCAAAAAAATGTTGCTATACTTGTGAGTATACTTATAACACCTAGAGTTAATCCCATCTCCTGAAAATAAATACTGTTTAATTCAAATAAAATTATAATGCATGAATGGAAAACCTCATGTATTTTAATGTAGCACATAATGTAAGTTTTTTTTATTTATACTAACTACAGAATATCAATATTCAGTTAGAAAGAATCACAGAGGTAGCATGATGCAAAGAATACTGGGACCAGTGTTAAGAAGTCTTGGGTTCAAATCTGACCTCAAACATTTACTTAGTTCTATGATCTTGAACAAGTTACATAACATCTGTTGTGTTCATGGACTCATCAGTGAAAATGAAAATAATTATAGCACCTACCTCCCTTGCTTGTTATGAGGATCAATTGAGAAGATATTTGTAGATCACTTGGTACAGTGTCTGGTGCATATTAGGTGCAATATAAATGCTATTATCGTTGTTGCTACTAATCCATGAAAAAGAATACCTCTTTACTGCTTTGTTGCACCAGAAGATTTTATAAACATGCTATATATTTCTTTGTCCAAGAACAGATCTCTGGGACACTAGAAATCTTCTTCCAATTGTCTCATTAGTGACTACTCTTGGTATCCAGCTATTTAGTTTTCATTACACCTTGTTGTGCTATCATCTAATCTACATCTTTCCATCTTTTCCTAGAAGAAAAATACAAGAGACTTTGTCTATATCTATAACAATGCCCTCATAACCCTATTAAAAGTGACATTTATCTTTGATGACAAGTTCTTGATGAAATCAAACTGGTTGAATGATCACTGCTTTCTTCTTTTTAAATTAAGCTTTATTTTAGTGACATGCTTCATTTTTACATTGTAAACATTTATGAATTACTCGCACTTTGTGAAAAGTCTCTTGCAACAAAGTGAAATAGCTTAATAAGTGACTTCATCATCTCATTTAAATGTGCATGCAACATTTCAATCTGAATTTTTAAACCTCTATTTCAAAAAAATTCATAATAGAGATCCATTTTCTTTTCCTCCTACTTCACATTCATTAAAAAAAGAAAATTTCTTGTAACAAATATGCATAGTCAAGTAAAACAAATTCCCTGAAGGATTACATATACACACATAGCCTGTATGTAAATATGTGTGTATACATATTATGCATATGTATTTGTATGTATAGATGTATGGAATGATATGTATTCTGTACTGTACATGTCTACTGTATATGCCTTACATGATTCTCTAAGTCAATTAACTCTTTGTAATGTAAATTATTATTTAAAATTTATAGTTCTGTGTAATTTAATCTTTCTTTAATAAGTCCAGTATGTTTATTAATAAAAGGGTGGTCATTTGGCCATCTCTCTCATACCAAAGACAATCATGGCAGTGGACCCACAGTTTATATACCCTTCAAAGAACGTTCAAAGGTGTTCATTGAGGAACTGAGAGCAACATCATGTCACTTAGACAAAGAGACTATCTCTATTCTTAGACCGCTGTCTAGGGAAATCTATTCAAGGAATTTATGCTCCACCCAAACTTGGGCAGAACAGAATGATCATTCCATTTGGATGAGGTCTGGACAAGAAAGTTAATTCACTCTCATAATTGGTTATTAATTATCATTTCTCTCAGAAATCATCTTTTTTTAAACTTGGCTATCATATTTTTTCCCATTTTTAAACATTTTCATTTAAAGCTATGAATTCTACATTCTATCCCTCCCTTTCCCCCTATCTGAGATGTTAAACAATCAGATATAGGTTATACATGAGTAATTGTGTAAAAACATTTCTGTATTAGTCCTTTTGTACAAGAAAACTCAAAGGAAAAAGGAAAGAAAATGAAAAATCAATATCAGTCAATATCAGTTCTTTTTCTGGAGGCAGATAGTGTGCTTCATCATTAGTTCTTTGGGATTGTCTTGGATTGCTGAGATTGTGTTGTTGAGAATAGCTAAATCATTCACAGTTCTTCATTGAACCATGGTGCTATTACTGTGTAGAACATTCCCCTGGTTCTATTCACTTCACTATGCCTCAGTTCATGTAAATCTTTCCAGGTTTTTCTGAAATCATCCTACTTGTCATTTCTTATAGCACAATAATATTCCATTACAATCATATATCACAATTGTTTAGCCATTAATCATGTTTTATCATTAATCCCTTAGATTCACAAATGGCTACTGTATTCTAATATTCTAATTCTAATCACTTTCAAAGTTCTTTCAATGTTGTTATTATATAAATTGTTTGGGGTTTGTGTGTTTCATTCTTTATAGGTTTATAAAGGTCTTCAGAAATGTTCACTTTTATAATAGGGATTCTACAGTATAAATTATTCTTCTGATTCTTCTTAATTAATTTCGTATTGGCTCATATAAATCTTTCTATGTCTTTTTGAAAACATTTATTTTCTCATTTGTTATCACATATAGTACTCCATCATATTTATAAATCAGAGTCTATTATTGAGTACTTCCTCAATTGATTTTAGTTTCTGGTTTTTTGCCACAACAAAATACCTTTTCCTTCTTCTTTCATATCTTTTGAGTAAAAGTTTAGCAGTGATATGGCTGAGACGTAGGGCCCTGTTACTACTTAGTAAATTTTTAGATACAATTACAAATTACTTTCCAGATTTGTTGTACACACTTTATGTTAATGACAGCAGTATGTCAATATTTCTCTTTCCCACAGCCCCTCCACCATTTACCATTTTGCCTTTTTTTTGTAATCTTTCCTACTCTGGTGGGTATGAGATAGGATCTCAGAATTGCTTTGATCTGTATTTATCTAGTTAGTAGCAATTTGAAGCACTTTTTCATATAGTATAGATAATCTTGGTTTTCTCTCTTGAGAAAGGTCTGTTCCAAATAGGTCTAACCTTAGTCACTTGGAGAATGGTTCTTTTTCCTCATAAATTTGTATCAGTTCCTTATATATTTTTGGAAATGAGACTTTTATCAGAGACACATTACAGCAATAATGGTTTTTCCAATTGATTGTTTCCCTCTTAATTTTAGGTTTAGTAGATGTATTTGTGCAAAAAAACTTTGAAAGTTTTATGTAATCAAAATTACACATTTTGAATTTTACTATCCCTTCTTTTTCTTTTTTTTTACCATGAACCATTTTCTTCTAAACTTTTGTAAATCCTTTATGATGTGATCTTTATAAAATATCAAAGTCAGTTATCCATTTGGAGCTTATCTTTGTATAAAGTGTGAAGAGTTGGCTTAAATTTAATTTATTTCATGTTATTCTTCAATTTCCCAGCAGCTTTGTCAAATAGTGAGTCATTATTCCAGTGACTGGGATCCTTTTGTTTATCATACACTAATACATTAGACATATTTACTATGTATAAACCAAGTGTGTTAATACTTAGGAATAATCTCTCTATGTACTAAATTGTTTTTAATTACTATTGCTTTGTAATATAATTTGAGACCTTTCTAGACCCTCTTCCTTCTCATATCTTTTCATCGTTTCTCTTGAGATTCTTCACCTACCTTCACTTCATGTGAATTCTATTATTTTTCTGTGTATATAAAATAATCCTTTGGTAGCTGGATTGGTATAACATTGAATAAACAAATTAATTTACATGGTATTGCCATCTTATTATATTGACTCATCTTAATCCATAAGCAAATATGTCTGCATTTCTAGAAAAAAATTGTTTATAATTATATTTGTGTAGTTCTCATGTGTATCTTGGAAAGTGGAAGGAAGGATACATGCTGTAGCAACTTTTAAAATAATTGCTCTTTTTCTCTTTCCCTGACAAGTTTTATTATCCTGGGACCTCTGGTAAAAATAGTAGAATCAAAGGAGGAACAGGTTTGGGTAAATTAGTAAACTTACTTTTGAATATGTTAAATTTGAGATAGGCAAAAGTAGAGATGCCTTGCAAGCAGTTGAATATGATAGTTTACATCTCGTGTTTAAGACATAGGTCAGGGAGAGTTGGAAGTCATTGGTACAGAAGTATTAATTGAAGCTATGAAACTATAGAGTCTGCTAAGGGAATGAGAAAAAAGAAAGTTTAAGACAGAGCCTTAATTGAACACTCATCTTAGAGAATTTAAAAGAAGAAGGGAAACCAGTAAAAGAGAAAGAATTAAAGAGGTAGAAGTAATTTAAGTGACTAGAGTGTTTCTGAAGACAAAGGGAGAGATTCACTAGTAAATGATGGTGATAAACAGTGTGCAGTGCTACAGAGAAGCACTGGACTTAATGAAGCTGAGGACTAAAAATGAGTATTAAATGTAGAAATTAGATAATAATTGATGAGCTTTGAAGTGATTTCATTAGTGTACTGGATGAAGAAATCTGATATTGAGAGACTGAGGAGATAGAACATGCTAAGACAAAAATGTATTGAATGAAGTCAATTCAAAAGGCATGAGAAAGAAAAGAAACAATAGTTATTTGAGGCAAAAAGGATAAGAGAATGCTTTTTATGGATTAGGGGAAACTGAGCATTTTTGTAGGCATATAGGAAAGAATCAGTGGCAGGATAAAGGGAAGAAGAGAAAGAAAAAGAGATTGACACTGAAGATGCATTGGAATGAACAAAGGTGAAGGTAGTAAGAATTTAGCCTTCACCAGACCTAGAAATACCTCCTTACCTGAGAAAAGTTCCCTAAATGGATGATGATAAAGACACATTTTTTAGATTAATTTACTTGTTTTCAGTTTTCAACAATCACTTCCATAAGTTTTAATTTTCTCCCCCTCACCACACTGTCCCCAAGATGGCATGCCATCTTACATGGGTTCTACACATAAATTCTTATTAAAACTCTTATTAATTTAATAATTCTTATTAAAATTCTTATTAAACACATTTTCACATTAGTCATGTTGCATAGAAGAATTAAAGCGAATGAGAGAAACCATGAGAAAAAAAAAACAAAACATAACACAAGAGAAAATAATCTGCTTTATTCTGCATTCTGGTTTCATAGTTCTTTCTCTGGATGTGGATGGCATTTTGCAATAAGAGTCTTTTGGGAATGTTTTAGATCCTTGAATTTCTGTGAAAGGCTAAGTCTATCAGAAACTGTTCTCATACACTGTGAGTGTTACTGTGTATAATGTTCTGGTTCTGCTCATTTCACTTAGCATTACTTCATATAAGTCTTTCCAGGTTTTTCTGAAGTTCAACTGTTCATCATTTCTTATAGCACAATAGTATTCCACTACATTCATATACCACAACTAGTTCAGCCATTGCCCAATTGATGGGCATTCCCTTGATTTCTAGTTCTTGGCCACCACAAAAAAGTTACTATAAATATTTTTGTACACATGGGACCCTTTTCCATTTTTATGATCTCTTTGGGATGCAGTCCTAGAAGTGATATTGCTGGGTCAAAGGGTATGCACATTTTTATAGCCCTTGGGGCATAGTTCCAAATTGCTCTCCAGAATGGTTGGATCAGCTCACAGCTCCAGCAACAATGAATTAGTGTTACAATTCTCCCACATCTCCTCCAACATTTATCATCTTCCTCTTTTATCACATTAGCCAATCTGATAGGTATGGTGTGATACCTCCAGAGCTGTTCTGATTTGCATCTCTCTAATCAATAGTGATTTAGAGCATTTTTTCATAGCTTTAATTTCTCCGGAAACTGTCTATTCATATCCTTCGACTATTTGTCAATTGGGAAATGATTTGTATTCTTGTACATTTGACTCAGCTCTCTATATATTTTAGAAATGAGGCCTGTATCACAACACTAGTTGAAAAATTCTTTCCCAGTTTTCTGATTCCCTCCTAATCTCAGTTGCATTAGCTTTGTTTGCGCAAAAACTTTTCAGTCTAATATAATCAAAATTATCCATTTTGCATTTCATAATGTTCTCTATCTCTTGTTTGATAATAAATTTCTCCATTCTCCATAAATATGACCAATAAACTCTCCCTTGCTCCCCGAATTTTTTTATAGTATTAATTTTTATACCTAAATCGTGTACCCATTTGGACTTTAATCTTGTGTGCAGTGTCAGGCATTTGTCTATGCCCAGTTTCCACCAGACTATTATCCAGTTTTCCTGCAGTTTTTGCTGAACAGTAAGTTCTTATCCCAGAAGCTGGGGTCCTTGGGTTTATCAAACAGTAGATTGCTATAATCACTGACTACCATGTCTTATGTACCTAACATATTCCGTTGATCTACTCCTCTATTTCTTAGCCAGTACCAAGTGATTTTGATGATTGCGTTTTGTAATACAATTTAAGATCTGGTATGGCTAGGCCACTTTCCCTAGCATTTCTTTTCATTAATTTCCTTGATAACCTGGACCTTTTGTTCTTCCAGATGAATTTTGATACTATTTTTCCTAGCCCTAGAAAATAACTTTCTGGTAGTTTGATTGGTATGGCACTGAATAAGTAAATTAATTTAGGCAGAATTATTTTTTATTATATTAGCTTGGCCTAACCATGAGCAATTAATGTTTTTCCAAATACTTAGATCTGACTTTATTTGTGTGAAAAGTGTTTTTTAATTGAGTTCGTATAATCCCTGGGTTTGTTTTGGCAGATAGACTCTCAAATATTTTATAGTGCGTGCTGTAACTTTAAATAGGATTTCTTTTTCTATCTCTTGCTGTTGACCTTTGCTAGTAATATATAGAAATGCAAATGATTTATGTGGGTGATAATGAGACATTTTAAGGAGTAAACACGGAGGGCAATTATGCTAACTTCTACTGGATCATTATCGTCATTGCTAACATTTCTATATTGCTTACTGTGTGTAAGCACTTTACAATTATTATTTCATTTGGTTCTCACAACAACCCTGGGAAGAATGTACTACTATCATCGCCATTTTGCAAATGGGAAAATGAGGCAAACAGAGGTTAAATGACTTTCCTGAGGTCACACAGTTGGTGTCTGAAGCCATATCTGAACTCAAGTCTTCCTCACTCCAGGACCAGCATTCTGTCTGCTACAGTATTCCCATTGAAAACAATGGATATTATCTGCTCTTTAGAGCAAGCTTGGTATTCATGACAAATTTATAATTTTAGTCCCTGTACAAACCCTATAGTCTAGGCAATCTTTTTCAAAAATTTATACATGCAGTCACAGGAAGGGTTAGGTAAGAAAGAGAGTACATGGATATTTCAGCACAATACTTCACAATTATGGGGGAAATATCCTTCATTACAAAGATATAGTGGCACATTAACATTGAGTTTGAGATGTTTCTAGGTTTTTCTTCATCCATAAAATGGAGGAACTTCTGAGATTCAATCCAATTGAAAATTTTTCCACATAATTGTGTATTTTAGCAACTTCTTTTCTTTCCTTTTGACAAGTGTGTTTATAATGCATTTGTTTAAACGAATATTTCAGAAATATGAATGTACTGTTTTATCTTGACCAACAAATACAGCAATCCTTTGGATGAATTTTTAGCTTTACTGTATCTTGCTATTTGGTTTTTTTTAGCACTTGACAATTTTAACCATCACTTCTCTCAATGACATCCTTTTATTTTAGGTAAGGAAGACTGTAAATCAGTGCCTGTGAATGTAACTGTAGAATACAAAGGCTGTACGAAGAAAGTGGAGATGGCAAAATGTCATGGACAATGTAGAAAAACATACACGTAAGTTAGTTTTTCTTCCCAAATATTTGGGGCAGCGCCTTTTTTAACAGTTTGGAGGTAACCAAACTTTATGAACCTTTTTCAAATATTGAAATGGACCTATAGTTTATCGATTTGCATCTTGCATGTAGTGATGCAATAATTACAACTCATCCATACCTGTGCATACGGCACAACTTCTATATGGAGAAGATATTATAAAGATTGTAATATCTAAAGATTATAAGGTCAAGGTTTTTTAAAAATTAATAGATTTCTAAATTAATATCGATAAAAAGAAATCTCTGTAGCCACTGTGAATGCTTATTAAGTAACCTTCTAAATTTGCCTTCATAGTTTGAAGACTATAGAACAAAGGATTCTTTTATTTAGTTGAAGGGCTCAGACAAGGTCATCATTTAAGAAGCCCCCAAGTTGACATGTTTAGATTTTATACTATATACGTATTACACATATATATCAAACATATATACATACAACTTACATTGCTTCTTTGGATACTTTTTAACATTAGAACAAACAGAGCTATTGCGAGCAGCAACATATGACTATATACTATATTTAGATATTTTAATGTCTGATTTACTATTTAGCTTACAGTATGATACACAACAGTATCATTTTGTCTTCTTTAATTTTTCTTATCTACCTACTAGCTCTTATTCAGATGAGATATTTATAGGGAACATTTATGCAGTGCCTAATATATGCCAGGCACTGTGCTAAGTTCTTTTACAAATATTACCTCATTTGATACTCACAACAACCGTGGTAGTAAGTGGTATTAGTATTTTTAAATAATAGTTGAGGAAACTGGGACGGATTGAAATTAAATAATTTGCCTAGGGTCACAAAGCTAGTAAGTATCTGAGGCCAAATTTGAACTTAGGATTTCCTGATTGCAGTCCAGTGCTTCATCCTCTGCGCAACTTACAGAAGAAGGAGAAAAATATAAACTATATAAGGACAGATTAATTAAAAAGAAGATAAATCTGACATTAACGTGAAGGACAAATTGAAGGACCATAGAATAGAGAAGAAGAACTACTAGGAGACCATTGTGGTAGTCCAGATGTGTAACAAAAAGATTTATACTCACTTGATATCACTGGAAATAGAATAAGGATCATTCATGGATCCTTGACACAAGAATTCTAAAATGACCCTTCATATTGTCTTTTCTTTTAGGTATAACTATGAGACATTTCAAGTGGAAAACTCATGTATGTGCTGCCAAGAAGATATGTACGAGAGTAGAGAAGTCACCCTCAGTTGTCCTGAGAAGAAAACATTGGCTTATACATATAGACATACCATCTCTTGCTCATGCAAGAATCTTTGTTCAAATTCTACAAGAGTATTTTAATTTAAAGGAGGAATTCCCTCTTTGTAACTACGAATAAAATATTTCTCCATACAAAATCCTAGTCAAAACATGAGGACAAAAATGTTATTCTCTACACTAAAAATGTAACCGTGTTTCAAAGTAAGGCATTGTATTCTCTTATTAATTGTATCTCATAAATAAATGCTTCTTTGCAAGATATCAGTGTGAATTTGGTAATGGTATGATACTCCAGTATCCACGTATTAGTATAGCCAACATTTCGAACACTCTCTCAAAAGTGCCAATGGGGAAAGAGATTCAATGAAGTTCTCCTCTACCCTTACCCCCAACTCCTGATTGTTCATTTTATTTGTCCTTGAAAAGACTTCCTATAATTTGTCTGAGAGCATGAAAAAGAAAAAGTCATGGATGTACATACTATTAACACACAATATTAACCATGTTGGCAACAGAAAGCAATTGGCTTCAACTGACATCTTCAGGTATAGCCAAACCATGGACAGAAATATGTACTTTCTCTGATCTGATAGTAAGAGAGCTGAGCTACTTACTGATCCAAGCTACTTACTGAGACTATAGGAAGTCAACCTTGGCAGGGCAAGCCAGATCTGAAGTAGAGTGAGAATTTAAGAATCTGAGAAGGCTGAATTAGCAGTTTTTGAGATCTATGTCAAATGGTGATAGGACAAACTTCCCCTTCCAGTGGTTCCTTGCTCCACTTGGTAAACCCACATAAACTCAGACATACAATTTTTCCCATACACCTTTCACCACTAACAGAAAGTAGATATGGGGAGAGGTTTCCATTTCAGGAAATAGTCAAGAGAATTGGTAGAAGGAAATCAGACTGAGCACTCCACATAGTTCATAATCATTTTTTTTGAACAGTTAAAATGTATATGGTTACAATGTGCCTTGTCTGTGAAATAATATAAAATACATGAGACAGGTAAAATCAAAAGGAATCTAGTGAATGAGAGATAGGTTTGGAGTCACAGAAATAACCAAACTAGGTTTCATAGTTTTAACATTTTCTATTTCCTTCCCTTCCTCTCACCCCCATGTATCTAGTCAGTCCTAAATTAGAAATAGTATCCAGGTTCCCCAAGTTTAGTACGTTTTAGGTAATTGGAAAGGAGGGTAGTGTAAGAGCTTTCAAGTTGAGGACCCTCTGGTAAACAGTATAGAAACTGTAGCCTTCGTTAAGTAGAACACATCAAAAAGATCACCTGATTGGTAGCCAAAATATATACAACAATCAAAGTAACAGTCTGTTCTAATGTAGGTTGAAATCAGAGAAACAAGCCAGGTATGACTGTTGTCAGGTCTGTAGCACCATCAAATGTACAATTAGCCCACATTATCTGTCATATTTGCAATAAATTCCAGTCTCTCAAATCCAAAGACCTCAAAGCACATGACAGTTTGTCTCCACAACCTCCCAATGAAATAGTTCCTACATGCTAGGGTGATATAAACAAATTATACCAAAAATTCAACTCCAACACTTAGTAAGAGGACTGCAAGTTTTTTATGAGGCAGTTTGAGATGCCTAAAAAACAACTGAAGGTTCAAGAGGTTAGGGGATAGGTTAGGGCTAGCCAAGTAGATCTGAGAGTCATTTGCATTCAGGTGAAAACAACAAGAGATGAGGTCACCAAGTGAAATATGTAGTTATGGGCACATAATTCTCTCACTTGTAAAATGGATATTCTAATATTTTCTCTACAATACTACCTCAAGTATAATGTAAGTTATTCTTTTAGAAACAGGGATATTGAAGCATCAAGAAACTAAATTGCTGAGGTATAGAGAATAAGACTATAAAAATTTAGCAAAGTATATAAAATTATTTAGTCAACTATCATTTATTAAATGCTTACTATGTGCCAGGCTCTGTCCAAGCATTGGTTTTGCATGTATAAATAATAAGTTTATATGGTATAAAACAAAGAATAAATTGGGGTTAATCCCAGAGGAAAAGCACTAAGTTTAAAGCAGGTTGGACTTTAGATGAGAAGTGAAGGAAGTCAGAGAAGCTAAAAGGTAGAAATGAAGAGGCAGAACCTTTTAAGTGTGTGCAGCAGTCAAGGAAAGCATGTGGAATTGAAAGAAGTGCCTTGTTCAAAGAACAATAGGGAAATCAATGTCACTGGATCACATTGGAGATGTAAGAAGATTAGAAAGCTAAGTAGGGCCCAGGATAGGAACAGGGTTTTGTTTTATTCTGGATGTATTAGGGATTTCCTGAAGATTGCTAAATTGGAAAGAGACATAGTCTGACCTGCATGTTAGGAAGATCAATTTAACAGTTGAGTGGAGGATGAGTTGGTGTGAGGGACAGGACTAAAGCAGGGAAACCAACCAGGAAGCTATTGAAATCATCCAGGTATGAGATGATAAAGACCATAGCATAGTAGCTGCAGCAGAACAGAGGGCACAAATGTAGAAGTGAAAAGACAACAACAAATTGGATATGAGTGGGTGGTGGGGTGCTGTGAAAGTGAGAAATTAAGGATGACAGATTGGGAGCCTAGGTGACAGAGGATGGTGGTCTCTTTAACAGGAATAAGGAAGTTAGGAAAAGTAGAGAGTAGGGGGGAATTATTAGTTTAATTTGGGGTGGTTTAGGAGTTTAAGATGTCTATTAGACATCCAATTCAAGATGTACAATAAGGAGCTGAAGATTCAAAGCTGGAGGTTAGAGTTTGGTTAAATTAGGGTAAGGTTACTTAGACAAGTGAATCTGAAAGTCTTGTGTATTTGGATTGTGGGGGGTATAGAGACCCTTATCAATGAATCAGAGATTCAGAGATATTAGCAAAAAGAATAGTTCATTTATTGACTTCCTTGAAAAAGTACCTCAGAGTGCCCAAAAGATGGCGCCGACTGAAGAGAGTGGAGGTATGTTCAGCTCAGTAGATTATATAGGTCCTAACCACAATCTTCTCCTCCCTAACCCCCTTCTTCAGGGCTCATTGGTGCAAGCCCTGGGGGTGCAATCTATTAGTGACAATCTACTCCAGCAACAGAGAACAAAGAGTTTCACGAGTTTTTGCAAGAGTAAACAGTTTTAGAAAAATAAATAAATAAATGAAGGAGGGGAGATGTTATTCCTCCCTGCTACATACCTAAAAACAAGTGGGGAGGGGAGTCTGGGAAAATACACACTATGCTGAAAATATTTCTTTACAAGGTTAACCTACTGCAAATGTTTCAACAGGACAAGAGACAATTAACTCTTTGAGGAGTCTTCACTCCTGAGAGATCCTCAGAGACCATCTCTCACAATCTCTTCTCTTTTACCCTTTGAAGATTCCTCACATCATTCCTGATATGCTTCTTCCATCAAATTGTCTTCTCCATTCTCAGGCTTATTTTGGCCTCAAGGGTCGACTGGGGTCCACCCCTGACTTTTTAAAATCATCAGTCACACAGACCCCTCCACCTTTGCTTCTAATCTGATCATTTTAGTCAGGGCATCTTGAACAGTTCATGTAATTAGCTGTATCAGGTAGGGGAGACCCACAGGAAGTAATATTATGCCACAAATTGCAATTAACACAAACCATAGAATTTGTTTCCACCAACTTCCCCCGACTAACTTCCACTAACTTCCCCCAGGACTAGCATGACATATTAAGAGAGGATGATCAAGTCTGGACAGGTACATGAGTAATTTTCCTGATAGGGTGGCCATTATCATCTATCTTCATACAACATGTGGAGAGATTGAACTTCCCACAAACTCTACCTTTCTTTCCCCTACGAATTCTTCCCTTCATCTATCTCCCCTTTATATAAATATGGGAAGGGAGCAAAATTGACCACACATTGACAAATTGCAAGGGGGTGGTCCCCTTTCATAAGTACAAATACAGAGATTCAAAATACAAAGGTAGATCAATGAAATGTCCATTCAGAAGTTCCATCTCACACAGCCATCTGGGGAGGAACATCATCTAATGTAGTTTTCTGGTCCAGAAGCTCATTCAAACTGTCTTCAGGGCAGTATATCTGCATCTTCTTCCTTTTATCTTCTTATGGAAATCCAGATGTCCACTCGCCTACAAAACTGACTTTGATACAATTTTAGATTATCATTCCTAAAATTTATACTCTTATCACTCTTCCAAAATCAAAATTGGAACTTTGGCCAATTGTCATGCTTAAGAAATTCACATTAGATCCCAGTTTTTACATTTTACATTTTACATAAAATTCAGATTAAAACTTGCTTTGTCTAATACCATTTCTGGATTACAGTGGTCATTCAGTTTTTACAATATAAGAGAATTTTATTATTACAATTATTATAATTTAGAAATATAACACAAACAATAAATTTTAGATGACATTAATTGCATTTTCAAACCATCACATATAAAAATTATTGATAGAAAATTGAGTTTACCAAATGTAGAGGTTGGTTGGCTTGTAATCTCATACTTCCCTGGCCCATCCCCTATTCTCCCCACAGTTGGTTGTGGGGGAGTCAGGGATTTGGGAAGGGGGAGAAAGAAGAACTATAGGATCAGGGAGTGCCGAGAGATTGTGGAGTCCAGCCTCTGAATTAAATGTCTGGGAGTCAATGAGAAGGGGGATTTGGTGGATGAGGAAGATCCTTGAAGAATCTATAAACTTCCTGATAGGGGTTGCTCAGCTTCACCAAACTGGGAGCAAAATCACCAAGCTCTAGTGATATGGGAGCAAGGACTAGGGGATTTAAGAGGATTTAAGGTTCCTCTGCTTGTCAAGAGGAATGGGTTTTGGGGAGCCCAGGGACCCAAGGCTGTTGTCAGGGGGGTCTCGATATAGTTGCTATGCTTCTCCTCTCCTTCTTTTTTACCAGGTGGAGGAGAGTAACTCAAATCCCTACTATGCTTTAGCACTCTTTTCTCTTGATCTGATCTGGGATGAGGGAGTTAACGGAATGTGTGAAAAATGTTTTTAGCTATTCTAACTATTCACTGCAGCCCTAGCTTGGGGGTCAGAGTCAGGACTACAGGGTTAAAGATCTTAATGGTTCTAACTTTTACTCAAGTAAACTTCACTTCTGTGTCCACTCCTTAAAAACTTCTTTGAAAGAAAGGGCTATGAATCTGCCAGTCGAAGTGAGGGAGACTCTGGAAAAAGATCCAGTAGCACCTAATCCCCTTCCTCTCTACTGGAGATTTCAAAGCTTTGTCGCTGAGGTGCCTCTTTTTCAGATCTATGCATTTTCCCAATTTGATTTAGTGCCAAATAGTATAATAAATTCTGACCTATCTTAAACATCAAATTGAGTGGCACATTTCACTTAAAATATGACCAGAATGCACTTACCTTTTGGTTGTTTCCCATTACACAAAACCTTTTCTCTTTTAGGTGAGGCATAAAATGATTAAATGCTAGTCAGTCGGCCTCTCTGATATGAGGGGGAAAGTTTCCCTGCTTTTTTTCTTGTCTTTCTCTCCACCTCCAAAACCTGCCAGGGTTAGAAAGTAGAAAGAGAAAGAGAATTTTACCAACAACTTTCCATAAATTTCCAGACCTTTTAGTCTTTCCTTAAACTTTTTAATCATACCGTTTTCCTTCTACATGCTCATTCCTTCTAGTGGGCTTTGATTAAAGCCCCTTTAAAACTGCACACATCTTATTTCTTTTTATTTCTGATCTGACACTGCCTTTAGCAATCATATAAACAAAACTGTATAAGATTTGTCTTTCTCTTTCTCTCTCTAGTCCATCTGCTCCTATGAAACTGCTATCAGAGAGAGGAGAGGGGGAGGGACTGTCTTTTGCCTCTTTTTGTTTCTCCAATGCATAGTGCCTGGCATGCAGTAGGTGCTTGATAAATGTTTTTTGATTGATGGATTGCAGACAGACCTAAGGTGTAGATAGGTGTTCACTACTAAATGTTTGTCTTACTCAGGCTCCAGATATGTGAACTCAACAGTTCACCTAAGGGACAACTGGCCTTTTTTAACTAAACTTTTACTTTTTCCCACATTAGCCTCAGTTAAGTGTCACTACTTCAGTTCCCTTCTGTTACCAAGAATATACTTCTAGTCCCTTGGGAGATGCAGCTTTGTTTGGCTAGGCATATGTCTGTTTTTAGGCTAATGCAGCGAGATCATGTAGCAGCTAGATAGAGTCATCTAGAATTAAGCTTTAACCTAATCTAAAGATTGAGTAATACATTGAGACAGCTCTGAAAGGATGATATAATATTTATTAACCCCTTTTCTCTTAAACAATAATAATTCCTACCAGGGAATTTTAGATTTAAAGAAGTCATTTATTTTATTGACTGGTTGGGTTCAATTCAGTGGGTCTTAAATGTGGTGGTTCCAGCTTAAGTGATTATGGTCTGTACCCCAGCTAGGAGCTGTAGAAAGTAAAATAAAGTATTCTGTCCATGCCAAAGTGTTTCTGAATGTCTTCAGCTAAGAGTTAGGAAACAAAGGAAGAGATATTTTACAAGCTCCCCAAAGAAATGTTTATACAAAGGATTTAAAGGTTAACTGAATACTGTGCATCTTAAAACTAAAAGGTATCAAAAATTATCCACATAAATCACACTTAGATTTCACAGATTTCCTTATCAAACCCAAAACTTCAAAATTTTGTTGCCATGTGGAGATTTTTGTAAAAGTATTAAATTATTATTTTTTAAAAAATGAATGTTAAAGGTTAATAGATTGATGTAACTCAGTAGGCTAGTAACTTTGTTTCTCTCCCTTATAAAAAAAAATTGGTTCCCACTGTCCATTTATCACTAAGTAAATCAATTGTCTCAAACATTTTGATAAGTAAAGTTGTCGTTTTATTAATGTTAAAGAGTCTGTCAATTCAGCCAGCAAAGCTAAAGCTACTGAGTGTACCCATTTTTTAAGAGTCCATGATAAAAGTCCCTGCTTTCTGTATAATAATGAATTCTGTAATGAATCAGCTTGGGTCTCCTGAATAAAATTTAATATTAACTAAGGGAAGAGAAAACCAAAAATCCTTACAGGGTTAATAGGCAAACTATTCAGATTGGAGTCAAATGTTGGTGAAAGTTCCCCTGTCTCCCCAGTGTCCTGGCCTATGATAATTCTAAAAAGGGCAATATATCTTTTTAAATTTTATTTATTTAAGTTTTCAACATTCATTTCCACAAAATTTTGAGTTCCAAATTTTCTCCCAATCTCTCCCCTCCTCCACCCCAAAACACTGAGTTTTCTAATTACCCCTACCACCAATCTGCCCTCCTTTCTAACATCCCTCCCTTCTCTTATCCCCTTCTTCTCTTTTGTCCTGTAGGGCTAGATAAATTTCTATACCCTAGTACCTGTATTTCTTATTTCTCAGTTGTATGCAAGAACAATACTCAACAGCTGTTCCCAAAACTTAGAGCTCCAACTTCTCTTCCTTTCTCACTTCCCACTCATCCCCATTAGAAAGGCAAGCAATTCAATATAGGTTATGTATATGTAGTTTTGCAAAAGACTTCCATAAGAGTCATGTTTCCCTCCATCCTATCCTGCCCCCCATTTCTTTTATTCTCTCTTTTGACCTTGTCCTTCTCCAAGAGTGTTGACTTCTAATTGCTCCCTCCTCCCATTGCCCTCCCTTCCATCATCCCTCCTACCCTGCTCGTCCCCTTCTCCCCGACTTTTCTGTATTGTTAGATAGGTTTTCATACCAAAATGAGTGTGCATTTTATTCCTTCCTTGAGTCAAATGTGATGAGAGTAAGCTTCATGTTTTTCCTCTCATCTCTTCCCTTTTCCCCTCCATTGGAAAGTCTTTTTCTTGCCTCTTTATGAGAAATAATTTTCCTCATTCCATTTCTCTCTTTCTCCTCCCAATATATTCCTCTCTCACACCTTAATTTTATTTCTTAATTTTATTTTTTTAGATATGATCCCATCCTATTCAACTAACCCTGTGCTCTCTGTCTCTCTCTCTCTCTCTCTCTATGTGTGTGTGTGTGTGTGTGTGTGTGTGTGTGTGTGTGTGTGTGTATAAGTCCACCAACTACCCAGATACTGAAAAAAGTTTCAATTCCATGTAGGAATGTGAGTGGTTCAACTTTAGTAAGTCCTTTGCTATTTTCCTTTTCCACTTATGGCTCTCAGAATCTGTAGCATGCAAAAAGGCCATGGCTCTCTTTCTTTTTGTTTTCTTTTTCTTTTTTTAAAGTTTGATTCATGGTATCAATTTAATTCCATATACAAAATGTTTCATAAAATTACACCTTATACTTCTCACTTAAATTTCCTAATTCAAGAAAAGGAAACCACAGGTTTGTATGAACATAGCCAAAACATAGAACAAAACATGTACTTTATTATGACCTCCTAAGACAGTTCATAATTTTCTCAGTTGTATTTATTTAGAAAATCAATGTCAAAGAAGATTCTGGGAAGATGGTGGAGTAAGTCAGAAAATTCCAAGATCTCAAGATTTTTCTCCACAAAAGAGATAAAATGGAACTTCTGGGCAAACATAAAGAGGTGAAAAGAAATAAGGGTAGGGGCAGAACAGAGGTCCTCCTGGGATAATTCGAGAAGCTCTGAAGAAAAACACGAGGATGAGTTTTTGTCCCTGTGAAGAGTAAATACCTCCAGGCTAAGGACCTCTTAAACAAGAAGTGACAAGCCCTGAGGTTAGGTGGTTTGGGAGGCTGCGTCAGTCTCAACTATAGGAAATTTTACCCTGGGGACAATGAAGAGAGTTGGGCAACTAAGCTGGGGAAGATCCAGGGAACCTCTGCTGACACGGAACGCCAGATTCAGCTGTGTCTCACAGATGCAGAACAGCACATACCCAGTGAATGCAGAAACAGTGGGGCAGGGACTCTTCTGGCTGTGGGCACTTACAGGAAGCTAGAGATCTTCATTCCAGCTCCAGGCTAGAGGGGAAAACTGAAGGAGGAAGTATGGCCAGAAGCACCATCCTTAATAATCTAGTACTAGAGGTGATTACAAAAACTAAACTAATACAAAAAAATACACAAAGGAGAAAGAATTCAACCATATGAGAATAGACAAGGGGTTCATCTTCAGAGGAGGATACTGAAGAAAAGAAATACTCTTTTAACCCCTACCCAAACACATGCCCAAAAAGAACTAGAACTTTAAAAAGGATTTAAAAATCAAATGAGATTGAGGAAAAACTAAAAAAAATTTCCAAGAAAAACAAGAAGATTATGTCAAATATAAGTCAATTAATTGGAAAAGAAGATCTAGAATCTTAAGAAAATGACTCTCTAAAAATCAGAATTGGGCAAGGGGAAGCCAATGAAGTTAACAGATCAAGAAGACAAAACATAAGAATTGGACTATCTGAAAGCTATGATCCAAAAAAAATTATCTTGATACAATAATATAATAAATAACTAAAGAAAATTGCCCTGAAGCATTAGAACAAGAGGAGAAAGTAGAAATAGAAAAAAAAATCCACTGATTACCACCAGAAAGAGATCTATGAGGAAAACCCATAAGAGTATTATAGTCAAATTTTGAAACCCCCAGCTCAAGGATAAAATATTATGAACAACAAGAAAAAAATGCATATAGTGGTGCCACAGTTAGAATCACATGAGACCTAGCAGTGATAACACCAAAAGACCTCAGGTCTTAGAACACTGTATATGAAAGAGCAGTAGGACTAAGGCTGCAGTCAAAAAGTATTATACCCAGCAAAGTTAAGTTATAGTAGGGCAAGGTAATGGGCAGAAGGTAAATTTGAGGAGTCAGGAGGGATAGGAAATAAGAGACATACACAAACATAAAAATAAAGATTAGGGAGTAGAATCTGTTAGGGAAAGTATATGTTTATTTATGTATGTATATATATATATGTGCATGTATATATCTAAATATATCCACATTTAATTATAGCTTGTGGAGGTGTCGGGAAGAAGGGGGGAAAAAGAACAAATTAAAAAGTGTACAACAGAGAACAAAAGAAAATCTACAAGGAAGCAAAGAAAAGATGGACAGCTTAAAAACATAACATGTAGTATTTATTATGTAAGCTTTCTTGAAATGGAAATTTATTTCTATATATTTTGAATCTTCTTTTATGTTCTGTTGTGCAAATGACATAACTTTTCCCTTTCTTATTTTATATTTATATTTAAACATTTAAATTTATATTGTTTTCTTTTTCTTTTCACATTATATATTTAAGTTTTATTATTTAATTCTAAAATAAAAAAGAAAATTAATATCATATATTACAATTAAAAGTAAATTATCTCCACTATATTTGTATAAATTAGGTCCTGCTAAATATATGTTTTAAAATAATTTAGCATCATCAAGAACTGTTAACCAGTCAAATAAAATCCTAAACCACAAGGAACCAAGAGGAAACCAAAAAATTCTTATTCTAAGCTTTTGTGGATGATCACAATTATCAGAAATAAGACCATATCAGTCATATAAGCTTGAATATGTCTAAGTTAAGATGTCTCATCCTGGGTCATCTCCAGTCATCCTGATGAATATCTGGTCATTGGATTCAGATGGCTCTGGAGGAGAAGTGAGACTGGTGACCTGCACAGCCCTCATCCATGCAAAACAAAGTCAAGTTCAACTCCTGTCATGGACAGTAATATCTCATTTAACCTTCATCAGAAAACACTATTCTTTATAAGTGAAACTATTTTCATATTTTCCAATAAAAATATTTTTTACAGGATGAGACACTTCCTCCACTGGCTTAACAGATATACGGTCACAAAATAGTCATTCCTTTATAGTCACATCTCTAGTACCAAAGGAGGAATGACCTCTTTTTAATAACTACTATCACAAAAATCAATTGCTACTTGTGCTGATAGAGTGATGCTATTGGTTTTACTCAGATGCTTATAGCTTTTTACCTTTAAGTATAATCTCTGCTGTCACTTGTTATTTCTTTTGTTCTTATTCTTTCTACTCTGCTACATTCTCTAAGATAAAATTACATACAAAATACCCCTCCTATACAATCAGATTCCCAATAATTGAGGTGGTTGGGAGACCAACCAATTGAGAGGTTTTATTATGCTTTTTAGATGTCTATGCAAACCTATTCTACATCTGATGTGACATCTATAGATTATTTATGAATTATCATTAATAGGATCCCCTTTTTGGGGGAAAGCTTGATCTGCGATTTGATTGTTACGATGACATCTTGTTATGAACACTCCATCAACACAAATTAGCAACCTACAATTTTAGAGAATTAAGGCAAGGAGAAGTTAAGCGGCTAAACAGAGTAGGTATGTGTCAAGACAAGACTTGAACCTAACTCCAATGCTGGATTTCTATCTCTTACATCACACTGCTTCTCAGTGTCATAATTAGGATCCCTACACAAATTATAATTACATGGTAAATAGATATTCCTTCAAATGTTTTGAGGACTTTGTTGAGTTGCTAGTTATTTAGCAAAAAATCCTTTTACTAGATGTAAGTGAAAGAAGGTAAATTGCAAGGGTCCCATGAGGAACCTGAATATTTCTATACCTGAAACCTAGTCCCTGAAAGTCCACTGAAAAGGGAGCAAAACATGTTAGTCTCATTTGTAGTAGGTAAAAATAATTCACGGTAGCCAGAATTATTTTCTTTCTTCTTACAGTCAAATGGTACAGTTCAATGCTTTAGGAGGTCTGAAAGATAGCCATGGAATTCAGTTTCCATTTATTCTACCCAGAGTGTGAAAATCATATGTGAAATGTTTGGCATAATGCAGTTTTCCAAAGTCCTTCTTAAGTATAATACTAAAGATATAGTGTTGTTGTTGTTTTTCAGGTGGCCTAGATATGTACTATGGAACATGGTCATGTCCTGTGGTTGACACACACCACTCATGATTGTATTACGTTTCCAAATAGCTTTATCGTATACCAGGAGCTTCTCCACTGACTCTGTGGATAGGGCCTTAATGTAGATAACAGCATCTGTCCTATACTCTTCTAACGAATACAATTTCAGGTTTCCTTGAAGTACTGTGCATAAAGCTGAAATATGTGCAATTCACAACCAAAATCAATCAGGGATATATATAGTTCTAGATGTCTCAACAAGAGGCAGGAGTGCAGTTGAATGCATGTAGTTGAAAAGTCTATCAATTTTCCTGAAAGAAATACCAACTTCATGATAACTCATTTTCACAGCCAACTCATTATCATTTTTACCTACCTCAAAGTCCTGTGGCAACAGGCAAGGGACAAAGCGGCAGGTACAGATGCACAGGGTCATCTTATTACTGGAGTAAAGCACTAATGGGATTCAGCAGCCCCCTGGAAGTCTGAGAAGCGTTTTTTAAGGACACTGCTTACCCCTGGTGTGAGGAAGATGCTAACAAAGGTGCTCTAAAAATTGCTTGCTTCAACTAACCCTGGTTTGCTTATTGTGGTAGGTGGGGATGCCACCCTGTGGTCAAAACACATGCAAAATAATATACAAAAACATTTACAAAGAAGATTCCACTCATCATCATTGAACATGGGAGATGTGCTCTCATGTGGACAATATAAAATCTAGTAGGCCTGAAAGAGATAAACAACTCTTATGGCTAGAAAACTCAACAGGTATATCATCAAATACCAGACCTGAATGAAACAAGACTGGAAAATGAAGGCCAGCTTACCAAAGTCAGAGCTGAATACATGATTTTATGGAGCACCCACAGTGAAAAAGTGTACCATGAAATTGGAATTGGTTTTGCAGTAAAATCCAATCTAGTCAACAAGCTTGTATGCCTTCCAAAAAAAGTAAATGACAAGTTCATGACAATGTAATTGCCACTTACAGCAAAGCGTCATGCCACCATCATCAGTGTATACGCTCCCACCATGATGAACCCTTTTAAGGTCAAAGAAAAATTTTATGAAGATAAGTGTGCCTAAAAGAGGATATATTTATAATTCTGGGTGACTTTTATGCAAGAGTAAACACAGACCACCAGATGTGGCAGGGAGTCCTTGGGAGGAATGGAATTGGAAACAGCAACAGCAATGGTTACTCAGTACTGAAGATCTCATTGCCTCGATACAAACACTCTCTTCCATTGACCTAAATGCAATAAAATCTTGTGGATGCACCCTTGCAGCAAACATTAGCATTTGATAGACTATGTCATTGTAAGGAAAAGAGACAGACAGGATGTGAGAGTGATGAAAGTAATGTGTGGCACAGAATGCTGGACTGATCATAGATTTATTCTCTCCAAGCTAAATATATGCATTTAGCAAAAGCAGCAGTCCAAAGGCAAGAGGATTACCAAAAGATTTAATGTCAAGATTAGTCTTCTCTGAATGGAAATGAGAACAGTTCTTAGAGTAATTTGGAGGGAAAGCTGAGCCAACACACAGTTGGCAAAAGTGGAGCAGAAAGGGAGATATTTGATGTACAGTACTGCATTTACTCATCTGGGCCAGGACACTCAAAAACATCAAAGATTGGCTTGATGAAACTGATAGGGAAATTCAGAAACTGCTAAAGGAAACATGAGAACTCCACAGAATTTACCAACAGAATAGTATATCTGTCTCTAAGAATGTAATATGTAACTCCATCAAAAGTGCAAGTGAAGCTTAGAGATATACAGGATTCTTTGCTCAATAAGAAGGCAGATGAATTCAGTTTTATACTAATAGTAGACATCCAAAGTGCTTTTCATAATGCCCTGAAGGCTATTCATGGGCCAAAGACCTATAGTACACCTCAACTACTCAGTGCTGATGGAGCTATACTGATCAGTGATAAGGAGGTGACCATGGAGAATGAAGCCTCTGGCCATATACTTCAGGTTACAGTCAATCTGAAGTTCCAATGATGTTTTGAATGTCATTTAGCCCCTTCCCTATGACAAATCATCTTGTGTTGATTCTATTCTGACAAAGATTTACAAGGCAGAAGGCTCACTGCTCATACAAAAACTGACTGAAATCTTTTGAGTTATATGGCAATACAAGTTCAAGGATGCCTTAACTGTGCTTTTCTATAAAGGAATAAGGGATTATACTTTAACAATGACAGGGGGTGTCTCTCAGTCACGGCTGGCAAGGTTCTTGCCAGAACCCACCTTAATAGGATGATCCTCTACATGGAAGATGGTCATTTAAGTGATATAAGATAAGGAAGGAGGGAGAAGAGTGAGCTCAACATGAATGGCCTCATTTTGAGGGAGGAAATATGAAGCCATGTTCTCAGCTGATGTAGTGAGTAGATGGGGAACCATGAGAGATTTGAAGAGGGATGAAAAGGTTTGAAAGAACTGCTAGGTAAGACAGTGAAATGATAAGGGAGGTAAAATTTACATTATATAATGTAAATTTGCAGTGGAACTGGTCAGAATGGTTTCATGATTTTCTCCACCTTTGTTCAATAGCACATATGTAGGAATGAAAGCAGGGGACAGTAGGAGTGGTTCAAGAGTGAGGCCTGAAAATTAATTTATTCAGTACCATACCAGTCAAATTACCAAAAGTAAACATTTTATAGAGCTAGAAAAATTATAACAAAAATCATCCAGAAGAACAAACAGTGAAGGATATCAAAAGAATCAATGGGAAAAAAAAACCTATTTCAAACTTTGTTACAAAGTGGTAATCATCAAAAAGATCACAAAAACAGAAAAAAGTTCAGTTTCAGGACAGAAGGAAAGACAGAATCACTGAATTTCAAGTTAGAAGAGTACTCACTAATCAGGGAATCCCAATCATACCCCGAATAAAAATTGTTCTTCATTGTACCTTGTGCCCATCTATCTTTTGTTTGAATTGCTTCAGAAAAAAAGAGAGTATACTGTGTCCAGAGGCAATTCATTCCTGTTCAGTTAGCTCTCATTGTTAGGTAACTTTTCACTTTTAGCCTAAATTTGTCTCATTGGAACTTTTAATGCATAGCTCTTCTTTCTGTGTTCTAGGACCAAATAGAACAATTTCCTCTTCCAGGTAGAGCCCTTCAAATGGTTTAAGATAGATAAAAAATTCCTCCATTTAGGTCATCTTTTCTCTAATCTATTCAACTTATGTGATATGAACCCTTCATCACTGGTTAATAATCCATACTCTATATATCATTAATATCCTTCCTAAAATGTGACATCCTGCAATACCAATCACAACAGCACACCTGAGAATTGCTGTTGTGAATAATTTTCAGGATCTAATAACATAGTATAATGAACTTTCTATTCAGAACTAAACATTGTTTGATAATGTGAAGAATAACATTCATAGCAACATCCTTAAGGAAAACATATCATTCAATATATATAAAAATCAGAACACTCAGTGTGTCTTATGGCACATAGCCTATATCATTGCATTCAGTAGCATTCCCCAAAATACTTGTTTACACAACCAAGGGGTCCCAGGCTATGGTCTTCCCTAGCACAACACATTACACAGCATATATCATTGCATCTCCAAATTCATGGGGTCACAGACTTGGGTCTTCCCTAGCATGATACATCCTTAAGGGGTAGCAGAAAATATCAAATTGGCCACCTCTAAATCACAGTAAGAACAATCTCCTCAGTCAACAGCAAGTGTCCAAAAAAGTTCTTTTTCATCTTAACTTAAGGTTGACTTCCAAGTCCTATGGCTCTTCCTCTGTAGGCTGACCACTCCTAACTCTTACCTGGATTTACATATAGGCAGCTCTCCACTCCTGCTTGATGTATTAGCTGGAGATCTCTGATTTAGTTTCAGTAATTAATTCAGTCAAGTTTATTAATACCCAATTATTCTTATATCATTTAGAAACATGTAAGAACCTTTTTTCCATACAGATATACTTTTATTATAGTTAACTTTAAATCCAAGTCTTAGTCTATGGGATAACGATTCAGCATTGTATTTGTACCTGTGTTTCTTTTCCTTTATCTAATGATTCTCATAACATTTGGAAAGAACGTTCTTATTCCAGGGATTTTATCTTTCAGGAGACTATACAAGAGTACCAATTTACCCAATTATTTGATTGAAAACAATAAGATTCCATTGCTTGTTTTGGGTCTAGAAACACGCCATAAAGATGAAAAATAAGGACCTGATTAGATAAAGATAAAGCGTAACAGCCTTCCACATGCAAAATCATATTCACCTTACAGCACCAGACTCAGGAGTAGTCAGATGGGAAAACATTCCCTTTCAAAGGAAAACAATGGAAAAACTGAGGTAGAAGGATCCCATCCCAGGCTAGGGTCAGGTGTGTCCTTTCCACTTTTTTCTCCCTGAGGCAAACCTCTACCTGTAATAGTTACATTGTCTCTGAGAAACTAATAGTATCTTCCCTAGATGGAGGGTTATTTAGCTTAGAACACAATCTGTTACAGTCCCAGAAGCTTTTACATGAGATGGCAAGTTTCATTAATCCAAACTTTACCAGGACTCACAGCTTAAATTTTAAATTTGTCCTAAAAGCTAATCATTAGAGATCATTTTTGTTGATTTTAAAAGTCAGGTTTGGAGGTCCACTGATTTCTGTCCTCACTGCCCACCTCAATAAAACATCCAAGGATTTCCAGTCCCTGGGGCCCAGGTTCATTATCTGTGAAGCCTTTCCTGTAGATGTTATCGCTCTCCCTCCTTCTCTTTTGTCAGGGTAGGGTGGGGAAAAGTAAAGCTCTCTTCCTAATCTGACCTGGGATAAAAAAAAACCCTTGACTACACTCTACCTGAATTCTCCAAATATCAGAGTTTCACTCCCAAAACTCAGAAAATTCACAGTAGGTTTGAATGTAAACTTCAATATCAAGTTATTACAACAAATTAGCTTACAAATAGAAATTTGGTAGGTCTTCTAAAATCATACAAGGAGAAGGAGCCAAGATGGTGGAGTAAAAAGACACACATATGCTACCTCCAAAACCACAGCCTATAAAATATCTGTAAAGAAGAACTCCCAACAAATTCTGGAGCGGTGGAAGCCACAGAACAATGGAGTGGAGGAGATTTCTGTTCCTGAAAAACCCTCACCAAAGGTCCATCACGCATGGGACCAGAGCGGAACCTAGGCCTACCTTGGCCATGCAGCCCTGAGAGGAGCAGATCCGAGTAGGCTTCAGGGATGGAATCTCCGGTGGCTGCAAAAGTCCTTCCACCCACAGGCACTACAGGTCAATGAGAGAGACTACTGGGCTGGCTGAGAGGGGCGCGGGGGTGTCTCTATAATTCAGAGATCCTCAGGAGGCAGGGGCAGAGGCAGCGGTGGCCAGGGGCCTCAAGAGCAGGCAGAACCTCAGATCTATTACTGAAGGTCTCCACACAAACCCCCTGAGGGAACTGAGCCTGGGAGGTGGCCCTGCCCCCACCTGAGAACCTGATTTAATCTTACCCTGAATAGCAGCTGGGCCCGTTGCTGAAAGTCCTGAGGCTGGGGAGCAGCATTTGAATCTCAAACACCAAGCACTAGCTGGGCAGATCTGGGCGAGGTGGGGAGGAATCTCAGAAGTCAAGTAACAGGATGGGAAAATGCCCAGAAAAGGGAAATAAAATAGGACCATAAAAGGTTACTTTCTTGGTGACCAGATGATTCCTCCTTTCCTTTCTGATGAGGAAGAACAATGCTTACCATCAGGGAAAGACATAGAAGTCAAGGCCTCTGTATCCCAAACATCTGAAATAGA
>CM053770.1:170128827-170147292 GCA_028658325.1 Potorous gilbertii
GAGGGAGCAATTTGAAGTCAACACTCTTGTGAAGGGACAGGATTAAAAGAGAGAATAGAAGCATTGGGGGGCAGGATAGGATGGAGGGAAATATAGTCAGTCTTACACAACACGACTATTATGGAAGTCATTTGCAAAACTACACAGATATAGTCTATATTGAATTGCCTGCCTTCACCAATAGGTGGGGAGGGAGGAATGGGGAGAAGTTGGAACTCAAAGTTTTAGGAAGAACCGTTGAGTATTGTTCTTGCTGCTAGGAAATAAGAAATACAGGTAATGGGGAATAGAAAGTTATCTGGCCCTACAGGACAAAAGAGAAATGGGGCAAAGGAAGGGAGGGATGATAGAAGAGAGGGCAGATTGGTGATAGGGGTAATTAGAATGCTCAGTGTATTGGGGAGGGGGGAGAGGACAAATGGGGAGAAAATTTGGAACCCAAAATTTTGTGAAAATGAATGTAAAAAGTTACATAAATAAATTTATTTAATAATAAAAAAAGAAAAAGAAAAAAAGTAAAATCATACAAAGGATTTTATAAAACATTTCTGCATAAAGGTATTTCTCCTTTCAAAAACAGTCCAAAATTTGTCCTAACATTATTTCTTAAATACCACAAAATTCCCATATCTCCCAGTCACAAAACCTTTGTACATAATTGACAAAAATTTCAAGAGGAGATTTTACAAAGCGTTTGCATAATTACCATGTTTCCTTTCACAAACATGCTTTTGTAAATAGCAAAACAATTTTAACTGAAACTTCCTTCTTAATCACCAAAATAAACTTTTAAACATTGGAATTCATTAGAACTAATTTAGTGTAAAATATTATTAAGTTACATAAATTCCCAAAATATTGTAACAAACTAAATTCCTGGTTATTACAAAATTAGTGTAGTAGTACATAAACCTCCAGATTAACATACATAAATATATCCTTAGATGAAACAGGCTTAAAAATCACATCCTTTTATAGATACAGATATACAGATATAAATATATTACTTAACCCATTCATCATTTTTCTCTGACAGCACAATTAAGAGAAATTGCTTTCTAAACAATCCATTATCAATTTAGGTGAATGCATTTCCAAATCACCTTTCACAGAGACTATACTATAACTTTAAATCGCTGTATATACATTTTCTTAATAGCCAAGATTTCACATGGAAAGTCTGCCCTACTAGCAAACGTCAATAGCATTATCATGTTTTTAACCAAATGTAACAGTTTAAATTTATCAGATTCCTATAGAAATGCAATATAATTTAGAAATACAGAAATAACACATATCAATTGCATTTCCAAAAATGATTGATCTTATTATTTTGGGCATTTAAAACCCATTTCAAAGTTATCAGGTATAGAACAATTTTCTTAACTTGGAGAGATACAATAATGTTGTGTCTAATATACGCCCATTCTTGTGTCAAGTACTTTACAATAATAATGCCTCTGGGGCAGTTAATTTTAGTCTGGTATCACAACTTGGTCAGTATTGGGACCCAAAAGAAAAGTATCTTAATCTTACCTTGAAAGCCTAAGGTGGGAGATCTTTCCAAATCGTCTCTTTCTCTAATTAGAGACCTTAGGAATTTCTCACAAAATATAAAACATTTCTCAAACACACAGACATTCGATAGATATGACAGGAAAGTGCATATGGAAAATCAACTTAGAATTCTAATTCAGACCAGCCAAGAACTCAGAGTTATAATTACACTCTGACTTTTAGCCAGTTTCAAAAGGATCCTTCCCAGAGTCCCCTTCCAGATCTTTGCCTGACCCCCAGCACCTCTGACATGCTGGTATTTTTCCACATCACCTTTTTTTGCACCAGCATCCATTAGGGAAATTGTCCTACAATTATCTTTCTCTATTTTTGCTCTTCAGCACCATATATGTATCATAAAAGGAATTTGGTAGGGCTCCTCTTATTTTTCCCAATAGTTTATAAAGTATTGAAATTAATTTTTTTTAATTTTTGATAGAATTCACTTGTAAATTCATCTGACTCTAGGGAGTTTTTGTTAAAGAGTTCATTGATGGCTTGTTCAATGTCTTATTCTAAAATGGGGTTGTTTAAGTATTCCATTTCTTCTTCTGTTAATCTGGGTAATTTATATTGTAAATATTTATCCATTTCACCTAGATTATCATACAGTCTGGCAAAATAGCTCCATATTATTTCTTTAATTTCCTCTTTTTTGGTGATAAATTCATCCCTTTCATTTTTAATACTGATAATTAGGTCTTCTTTCATTTCTTAATCAAATTAACCCATGGTTATTTTATTGTTGTTGTTGTTTTTTCATAAAAGCAGACTTAGTTTTATTTATTAATTCAATAGTTTTCTTACTTTCAATTATCTTAATTTCTCCTTTGATTGTAAGGATTTCTAATTTGGTATTTAATTGAGATTTTTTAATTTGTTCTTTTGTAGCTTTTTAATTTCATGCCCAAATCATTGCCCTGTTCTTTATTTTATTGATGTAAACATTTAGAGATATAAAATTTCCCCTAAGTACTGATTTGACTGCACCCCATAAATTTTGATATGTTGTCTCATTATTGTCATTCTCTTTGATGAAATTATGAATTATTTCTATGATTTGTTATTTGACCCACCCATTCTTTAGCATTGGATTATTTAGTTTGCAATTGATTTTTAATCTCTTTTTCCACGGCCCTTTATTAAACGCAATTTTTATTGCATCATGATCTAAAAAGGATGCATTTGATATTTCTGCATTTTATTGTGAGGTTTTTATGCCCTAATACATGGTCAATTTTTGTTTGGTGCCATACACCATTGAGAAAAGTATATTTCTTTCTCTCCCCATTCAGTTTTCTCCAGAGGGCTATCATATCTAACTTTTCTCAAATTTTATTCACCTCCTTAACATCTTTCTTGTTTATTTTGTGGTTAAATTTATATAATTCTGAGAGGGGAAGGTTGAGTTCCCTCGCTATTATTGTTTTACTATTTCCTCCTGTAATTCATTTAACTTCTTTAGAAATTTGGAAGTGATACCATTAGATGCATGTATGTTGAGTACAGATATCACTTCATTATCTATAGTATCATTTAGCAAAATGTAGTTTCATTCCTTGTCTCTTTTAATTAGCTCTACTTTTGCTTTTGCTTTGTCTGATCTCCACTGGTACCCCTTCTTTTAAAAAATATATAATGTATTTATTTTTAGTTTACAACATACACTTTCACAAGATTTTGAATTCCCAATTTTCTCCCCAACTCCCTCTAGCCCCAACATACAACAGGATGTAACTCATCCATCCATTCACTAAGTGTATCCTCCCTTCTATCACACCCGTCTCCAATTCCCCTCCCTGTTATTTTCATATAGGGCAGGATAGATTTCTGTACCCCATTACCTATACATCTTATTTCCCAGTTGCATGCAAAAACACTTTTTAACATTGATTTTTAAAGCTTTCAGTTCCATATTCTCTCCCTTCCTCCCTCCCCACCTACCCTCATTGAGAAAGCAAGTAATTTAATATAGGTCATACATGTGTAGCCATGCAAAACACTTCCATAACCATCATGTTGCAAAAGACTAACCACTTTTCCCTCTATCCCTGCCCTCAATTTATTTCATTCACTCCCTTGACCTGTCTCCCTGCAATAATGTTTGCTTCTGATTGCCCCTTCCCCAACTCTGCTGTCCCTTCTGTTATCCTTCTCTGATTCCCTTTCCTCAGCCTTCCTTCAGGGTAAGATAGATTTCCATATCCAATTGAGTGTATGCTATTCCCTCCATAAGCCAAATATGATGAGAGTAAGACTCACTTATTCCCATTCTCCTCCCCCATCTTCCCATCCATTGTAAAAGCTCTTTCTTCCTCTTTTATGTGAGGTGATTTCCTACATTCCGCCTCTCCCTTTCTCTCTCTCCCAGTACATGCCTCTCAAAAGCTGACTTTATTTTTTAGGTATTCTCCCTTCATATTCAGCTCACTCTATGCCCTCTGTCTATACATACATACATATAGACATATATATCTATACACACACATATATCCATATGTATCCTTACAAATATACATACAAATATATAATATATACATACATAAACATATGCCTGTGTGTGTGTGTGTGTGTGTGTGTGTGTATATATATTTCCTCTAACTACCCTAATATTAAGAAAGGTCTCATGAGTGACACATATTATCTTTCCATGTAGGAATGGAAACAGTTCAACTTTAATGAGTCCCTTATGACTTCTCTTTCCTGTTTCCTTTTCACATTTCTCTTGATTCTTGTATTTGAAAGTCAATTTTCTATTCAGCTCTGATCTTTTCAACAAGAATGCTTGGAAGTCCTCTATTTCATTGAAATTCCATTTTTCCCCCTGAAGTTTTGTTGGTTTTAATCCTACCTCCTTTGACTTCTGGAATATCATAGTCCAAGCCCTCTGATCCCTTAGTGTAGAAGCTGCTAAATCCTGTACTTTTCTGATTGTATTTCCACAATACTTGAGTTGTTTCTTTTTGGCTGCTTGCAAAATTTTCTCCCTTACTTGGAACTCTGGAATTTGGCTACATATTTCTATGAATTTTCCTTTTGGGATCTCTTTCAGGAGGTGATTGGTGGATTCTATACATTTCTATTTTACCCTCTGAATCTAGAATATTAGGGCAGTTTTCCTTGATAATTTCTTGGAAAATGATATCTAGGCTCATTTTTTTTATCATGGTTCTCAGACCAATAATTTTAAAATTAACCCCCCTGGATCTATTTAACAGGTCAGTTGTTTTTTCCAATGAGATATTTCATGTTGTGTTCTATTTTTATTCTTTTGGTCTTGTTTTATAATTTCTCATAATTTTTAAATCTCTCATAAAGTCCTTAGCTTCCATTTGCTCCATTCTAATTTTTAAGGTATCATTTTCTTCAGTGAGATTTTAGTCCTCTTTTTCCTTTGGGCCAATTCTTCTTTTTAAGGTATTCTTCTCCTCATTGGCTTTTGAACTTCTTTTGCCATTCAGGTAATTCTATTTTTTAAGATGTTATTTTCTTCAGTATATTTTGTGTCCCTTTTAGCAAACTGTTGAAACATTTTTTGTGATTTTCTTGCATCACTCTCCTTTCTCTTCCCAAATTTTCTTCTTTTTCTCTTACTTGATTTTCAAAATTCTTTTTGAGTTCTTTCATGGCCTGAAACTATTTCACATATTTTGGGGGGCTTTAGATGTAGCATTGTTGACCTTGCTGTCTTCCTCTGGTTCTATGCTTTGATCTTCCCTCAGTTTTATGTTTTGATATTCCTAATCAGAAAGTATGGAAGAAAACACCTTTTAACCAAGAAGATAACTTCTATAGTCTTATTTTTTCCCCTTGTTGGGCATTTTTTCCAACTAATTTCTTGACTTTTGAGCTCTTTGTTAAGTGCAGGGTATACTACCCCAAGTTTCAGAGATTTTATGCAGCTGCTTTCAGAGAATCTCAGGGGACCTGAAAGTTTTTAGTTCCTCCAAAGTTATATAATTAAGGGAGAGGGGTTTACTCCTTTTCTGTCCTGCACTCTGGTCTGTGAGCTACCAGGAGCACTCTTTTCTGTCCTAGAACTGCAAGTAGGATTCCCTCTCTACTGCCGCCACCAGTTCCACCAAGCAAATGCTCCTCCTCACCCCAGGACCACCACTCAGGACTGTGACCCAGATGGGCAGCTCAATTACCCCACCATCTATAGACTGTGAGTTGTAGAAAAAGCTGCCACTGTGGCAGTGGCTGCTGCTGTCCTGGGACTATGGCTAGGACTGGGGATGGACCATGCTCCTTTCTCACCCAGGTGAGAGATCTTTCTCACTGACCTTTGAAGCTATCTTTGGAATTTCTGGGTTGAGAAGTATGGAAACCACAGCAGTGATTCAGCACCCTGAGGCCTGTTCTAGTCCCATCTGTATTCGTGCAGCCTGGGTCATGCCACGCTCTGAGCCACGTACAATAAACCCTTCCTGTCAGCCTTCCAGATTGTCTTGGGCGAGAAATCTGTTTCACTTTGTCATTTTTTCACTTCTTCTACTGTAGAATTTGTTTAGTCATCTTTTACAGGTATTTGAGGGGGTTGAAGGGAGAACTCAAGTAGGGCCCTGTTTTTACTCTGCCATCTTGGCTCCTCCACCACCACCCCTCCCCACTCCATCTGCCACCACTAAAGCCTACATCTGCTTGTTGACCAGTACCTGAATTGCTGCCCTCACCCTTTCTCCAGTAACCCCAATTCTTGTGGACAAACTATAAGTCTTTTCCTCCATTGTTTATCATTGACTTAAGGTAAATCACACTCCCATCTATCTTACGCCTGTTCCCATTCTGTAAGTTAATCCCATGAAATACATTGACTTACCTGAAGGCAGAGAATTATGAAGCTTAGTCCATGTTTCAGACCTATTCTTACAGCATTATTATTGCTCCTATTTTTTAAAGTTATAGTTTCATTTTTATCTGTGTACTTTTTGTTATTTCTTTTTTTAACCCCCATAGGTGTCTTTGCATTCCTGGGGGCTTTCCCCCTTTTAATAGTCTCTAGAGATCAAATAATTTATTTTGTTATTTGTGGGTTCCTTGATAGTTATATTTAATTACTTGTTTTCTGTTTCTATTGTTTAAGGAGTTCACAAAATGAATAAGTGATCTTCTTGAATCTCGTTTCTTTTATAGGAATGTTTCAAGTGCTTCTCTCTAAATGCTTCTCTTTCATTAAATCTTCACCTTTTTCATTGATAATTAGACTCAGGTTTGCAGGGTATATAATTTTTAGAATTGTATCTTGAGCTCCTTTTCTTTTCACAGTTTATTATTCTATTCCATTCTGGTGCCTTTGTTAACGGAGAAAAGGTGTTATGTTAAATGTCAGGAAGGTAGAAAGGAAAAGATTTGGTAACTGATTCGAGATGCATGGAGACTGAGAGTAAGGAATCAAGGGTGATACATATATGACTGACAATACAGATGGAAAATGAACTACACCCAGAATTAAAAAATAGGAAGAGAGTGAGTTGAATACCATTTGGGAAAATGTACAGTATTTTTAATAACCTCAAGCTTCTGCCTGAAACAAAAGCACATGTTTTAATAGCATTTTTTTCTGATCATACGTATGTGTGCATATCTGTGAATAATGCAATACCACTCTCTAAACAACTGGAATTGTGGATCAAAAAAAAGTGATGTGTTATGATGAATATAAATGCACTGTAGTAAAGATGCATGTACAAGAAGCAGACAATCAAATTAATTTTATATGTACACACAGATATATGTGTGTGCATGTGTATATAGCAGAGTGATCTAAAAATGATCTATACTGTTCATGTAGGTCGAATGAAGAATAACAGACACATATTCCCCATGATGCATTTGTGTCACTTATTATAGGATGATGCTTCCCCTTTGGAGATTCTTATAGGAGGATATGGACAAGGAACACACAGGTCATTATCTTCCACCAAACCCTTTCTTCTTCTCTATAACAATTGAGGGTACCACCATCCACCTAGTCATTCAGAATATTGGCATCATTTTATAATGGGGGAAACTGAAGCGATGTCACAATGAAAAGATATTTATAATCAACATTGTTGAGAAGAAAGAACATTAATTCCAGTAACAGTAAGAGTTAAATTTTGTTACATGCAAAATACTATTTGATAGTAAATATCAAAACAAGTAGTTTGTATAAAGGATAGAGAAAATCAGAGAGGAAAGACGAATAGAAGATGAAGTTGTTATGGAAGGCTTCCTGGAGAAAGAACTTGAGTCTGCCCTTGAAGCATTAATTGTATATTAGCAGTCGAATGGAGAGCAAATTGTAGGCATTCTAGTCAGGGGAAGCAGTATTGACAAAGGACTTCGAATTTAGGAACAAGTGTTTCAGAGAAAAATAGACCAGCCCAGACTGGCTGAATGGGAACATTATTAGCAGTTAAGATGGAAAGTTAGTATGAGACCAAAATTTAGTCTATTGAAAAGACCCAGAGAGGGAGTGATGAAAAATGATGTGGTTGTATGTTGTGTTGCAAATATAAGCAGTACATAACTGACATAATACCACATCAAATTTAGTTAATAGTTGTGTCATAACACCATAAAGAAATATTTATAATCCAAGGCATTCCTTCTACAAAAAAATTTTTTTTAATGGTCCCATTAACCAAAAATAAATTATATTTACAAAATCAATTTAATAATATTTTAAGGGATAAATTTTTAAATTGAATCTCAAATTAGCTAAATTAACTAAAGAAAAACTACATTTGCTTTGTTTTTATCATTTTTATTGTTTATGTCAATGAATTTTATCATACTCTTCAAGAAAGCATAAAACCTACTCAATTCATTCAGTACTTTAATGCAATTCCAATGCTAAAAAAAAAAAAAATGCCCAACAGGAAGTCAATAGACTATCAAAAGTAATAACTTTTCTGTTAAAGATCAAAACCCAGTAGACTCACTTGAATTCTAAATCCTATTTTGGGCATAATCTTAATTAAAGCTTGTAAACAAATCTCCACTACAAAAAACACCTTGTTTGAATTCTCACAATTGTAAAAAATATTTTGGATCGTAGATAAGATAAAAGACTGTTGTGGAAAGCAAGATTGACCTTCCCTCTCCACCCCCCTCCCCCAACTCTTTCCCTCTTCGCCCCTCCCCCAACACCTTCTCTTGCATTGTTAAGAGTTTACTAGTTGTTTTAAATAATTTCCTTTACTATCCTTTGTATCAGAGTGGATTTGTTATTTAAAAGATATTTAGTTAGTTAAAACATAATTTGCTTTTTGAAGAAACTAAACAGTTAAACTGGATAAAGGAAGCAATTAATAATCAATTTTTGCTGAAGAATTTTGAGTATGCAATTTAATGACTTAAAGTAGTTTAAAAACACATGGACATAAACAAACACCACAGAACTAAAATATAGTTAAAACAAAAAAACTTCTAAAACAAACTCTTAAATTGTGGACTCCCACTTAGCTCATTTAATATATTTACTTCTTTGCACTCCCAATGCCTTTTCCTTTTTTTTAATTCTTTGATTTGTTTTCAGTTTTCTACAATCACTTCCATGTAGCTTAGATTTTTTCCCTCCCTCCCCCTGCTTTTCCCTTTTTTCCACACTCCCTCTCTGAGATGGTTTGCAATCTTATACAGATTCTACACATATGGTACTATTAAATACATTTTCACCTTAGTCATGTTGCATAGAATTAAAATGAATGGGAGAAACAATAAAACAAAATGAAAGAAAACAAAACAATACAAAGAGAAAGGTCTGCTTCATTCAACTGCGACCCAATCTCATAGTTCTTTCTCTGGATGTGGAAGGCGTTTTTCCTCAAGAGTTCATTGGGAATTTTTTAGATCCTTGCATTGCTGTGAAGGACTAAGTCTACAAGAAAGATTTTTTGCATGCTATGGCTGTTGCTGTGTACAAAGTTCACCTGGTTCTGCTCCTTTCACTCAGCATCAGTTCATATAAGTCCTTCCAGGCCTCTCTGAAGTCTTCTTGATCATCATTTCTAATGGCACAATAGTATTCCATTACATTCATATACCACCACTTGTTTAGTCATTCCCCAATTGATGGGCATCCCCTTGATTTCCAGTTCGTGGTCACCACAAAGAGAGCTGCTATAAATATTTTTGTACCTGTGAGACCCTTTCCCATTTCTATGATCTCTTTGGGATAGAGTCCCTGAAGTGATATTGCTGGGTCAAAGGTTATACACGTTTTTGTGGCCCTTTGGGCATAGTTCCAAATGGCTCTCCAGAATGGTTGGATCAGCTTACAGCTCCACCAACAATGAATTAGTGTTCCAACTCTATGACACCTCCTCCAACATTATCATCTTCCTGTTTTGCCATGTTAGCCAATCTGATAGATGTGATGTGGTACCTCAGAATTCTTTTGATTTGCATCTCTCTAATCAATAGTGATTTAGAGCATTTTTTCATATGACTATAGATAACTTTAATTTCTTCCTCTGAAAACTGCCTGTTCATATCCTTTGACCATTTATCAATTGAGGAATGACTTATCTTCTTATAATTTGACTCAGTTCTCTATATAATTCAGAAATGAGGCCTTTATCAGAGAAACTAGTTGCAAAAATGCCTTCCCAGTTTTCTGCTTCCTTCCAAATCTTGGTTTCATTGGGTTTGTTTGTGCAAAAACTTTTCAATTTAATGTAAATAAAATTATCCATTTTGCACTTCATAATGTATTCCATTTCCTGTTTGGTCAAAAATTTCTCCATAAATCTGACAAATACAGTATTCCTTACACCCCTAATATGTTTATGGTATCAGTCTTTATACATAGATCATATATCCATTTGACTTTATTTTTGTGTATGATGTCAGGCATTGAACTATGCCCAGTTTCTGCCCCACTTTTATCCAGTTTTCCCAGCAATTTTTGTCAAATAGTGAGTTTTTATCCCAGAAGCTGGGGTCCTTGTGTTTATCAAACAATAGATTACTATATTCATTGACTACTGTCCTAACCTATTCCACTGGTCTACCCTTCTATTTCTTAGCCAGTACCAAGTGGTTTTGATGATTGCTGCTTCATAATACAATTTGAGGTCCGGGAGGGTTAGGCTACCTTCCCTAGCATTTCTTTTCATTAATTCTTTTGATATTTTGAACCTTTTATTCTTCCAGATGAATTCTGATATCACTTTTTCTCCCTCTAGAAAATAATTATCTGATAGTTTGATAAGCAACTTATATTTTTCCACTTACTTAGATCTGACTTTATTTATGTGAAAAGTGTTTTGTAATTGTGTTATATAGTCCCTGGGTTTATTTTGGCAGGTAGACTCCCAGATATTTTATAGTGTCTACCATAGCTTTAAATAGAATTTCTCTCTCCATCTCTTGCTGTTGGACCTTGTTAGAAATATATATAGAAATGTAGATGATTTATCTGGGTTTATTTTATAACCTGCAACTTTGCCAGAGTTGTTTGATTTTAAGTAGTTTTTTACTTGATTCTCTGGAATTCGCTAAGTATATCATCTTATCATCAGCAAAGAGTAATAACTTAGTTTCTTCTTTGCCTATTATAACTTCTTCAATTTCTTTTTCTTCTCTTATTGCTACACCTAACGTTTCTAGTACCATGTTGAATAACAGTGGTGATAATGGACATCCTTGTTTCACCCCTGATCTTATTGGAAATACATCTAGCTTGTCTCCATTGCATATAATGCTTGCTGATATTGCCTATTATTTTATGGAAAGTTCCATTTATTCCTATGTTCTCCAATGTTTTCAACAGGAATGGGTGTTGTATTTTCTCAAAGTTTTTTCTGCATCTATTGATAGTCATGTGGTTTCTGTTAGTTTTGTTGTTGATATGATCAATAATGCTGTTTTCCTAATATTGAACCAGCCTTGAATTCCTGATACAAATCCTACCTGATCATAATGTATTCTTCTTGTGATAAGTTGCTGGATTCTTTTTGCTAATATCTTATTTAAAATTTTTGCATCTATATTCATTAGAGACATTGGTCTATAATTTTCTTTCTCTGTTTTGGCTCTTCCTAGTTTAGGTATCAGAACTATATTTGTATCATAAAAAGAATTTTGTGGAACTCCTTTGGCAATTTTTCCCAAATAATCTATATAGTATTGGAATTAACTGTTCTTTAAATGTTTGATAGAATTCACTTGTAAATCCATTTGGCCCTGGAGATTTTTTCCTAGGGAGTTCATTGATGGATTGTTCGATTTCTTTTTCTGAGATGGGGTTATTTAAGTACTCAACTTCCTCTTCTGTTAATCTAGGCAATTTATATTTTTTAAAAGGCCTGTAGTCTTTTCAAGCTGAAGAATTTACCAGTGCAGTGGCCCTGTTGTCCTCACTGAAGACAATTGGCAACATAGCTGAAAGCATCAAACTAAAAAACATGGGAGCAAACACAGAGCCTAGCTTCACTCCACTCGTGACTGTGAAAGTGAGAGAGAGTATCATCAATTATCCAGCACCTGGTGAAACATGCCATCATGAAACTGATGTTACAATGCTGAACAACTTCTTGGGGCAACCAAATTTTGCCATGATTTCTCATAAGCCCTCATGACTGACAGTATCAGGCTTTGGTCAGATCTAAAGATGTTGTATATAGACCTCTTTTCTCTTCCTAGCATTTCCCCTAGAGTTGTCAGGCAATAAACAACTTACCAACCATTTCTCAAACCTTTCTGAAGCCACACTGGCTCTCAAGTAGATGACCATCTTCCAGGTGAAGGATCGATCTTTTGAGAACTCTGGCAAGAATCTTGCCAGTAGTGACTAGGAAGAGCCCTTGTGGTTGTTACAGGACAATCTATTTCTGTTGCCTCTATAGAGATGAAAAATGGAAGCATCTTTGAACTCCAGTGAAATAACCTTTTCTTGCCATATGACATGGAAAATTTCAGTATGAGCAATGGATCGCTCACCTTGTAAATCTCAGGTGGAAAGGAATGAGCACCAGGGGCTTTGCACATGAAAGAAACCTAATAACACTCAAAATCTCTTCAGCTGGAACATCAATTAGTGAGGGATGGACTTCAACCTGAGGTAAACAGTAAACGGCTTCAGGATTGATTGATGATCATCAGTTGAGAACACTACGGCAGGGCTCAGTCCATCTCTCTAGGACCATGTCCTTATCACTCATCAATGTGGCTCAGTCAGCACTGAAATGGCTTGTACTAAATTTCTCCTGGTTCTGGCACTTTGGTGTAAGTCCTTTCAGATCTTTCAAAAAGTATCCTACTCATTTTTCGTAGCACAGTAGTATTCCATTACAATCAAATATCACAGCTACTTCAACCATTCCCCAAATGATGGGCATCTCCTAAATTTCCAATTCTTGGCCACCCATAAAAAGAGCTGCTATAAATGCTTATACAAATAGGTCCTTCTCCCTCCCACCCCTTTTAAAATATATCTTTGTTATACAGACCTAGGAATGCTTTGGTCGATCAAAGGGGATACACAGTATGATAGCACTTTAGCCATAGCTCCAAATTGTTTTCCAGAATGGTTAGGGAAGTTCACAATTCAACCCACAGTGCATTAGTGTTCCAATTTTTCCATATCCCTCTAATATTTTTCATTTCCCTTTCCTGACATATTAACCAATATGATAGGTGTGAGGTGGTACCTCAGAGTTGTTTCAGTTTGCTTTTCTCTAGTCAAGAGTGATATAGAGCACTTTTTCATATGACTATAGATAGGTTGGCTTTCTTCATCTAAAAACTGCCAGTTCATATCCATTTGACCATTATTTAATTGGGAAATGACTTGCATTCTTATAAATTTGATGTAATTCTGTATATAAGAAATAGGGCCTTTGTCAGTGACACTTGCTGTAAAAATTGTTTCTGAGCTTTCTGCTTTTCTTCAAATCTTGATTGTATTGCTTTTGTTTGTACAAAAACCTTTTTATTTAATATAATAACAATTATCCATTTTCTACCTAGTAATGTTATGGAACTCAAAATTTTAAAAATGAATGTTAAATGCTGAAATTGTTAAGTGTTGTAATTGGAAAAAGTATTACTTAACAAAATTTTATGAACCGGAGAACATGGAAGGATAGTGGAACCCTCAAAAGGGAAGTCTGAAAGAGGGGTGGGCTTGGGAGGAAAAGAAAATGAGTCTTAATTTACATGTCTTGAGTTTAAGAAGTTTCAAATATATAAAGCTGGAAATATCCAACAAGTGATGTGGGATTGAATCTCAGGTATGATAACCAGACTGAATATACAGATTTGGGGTCACTGGCATAGAAGAAATCATTAAGAATATATCTACATAAGAGTAGGGTACCTAGGACAGAGCCTTGGAGAACACATCTAGCAAGAAAGCATGATATGAATGCTGAACCAGATAAGGATACTGAGAAGAAGCATTTAAATAAGCAAGAAGAGAATCAGAGAGATGAGACACATGAAAGCCCAGAGAAGAATATTCATGAAAAAAAATCTGAAAAAAAAGACTATCACATTTGTTAATTAAGAGATCATTGTTAATTCTGGAATGAACAGTTTCAGTCAAGTGATATGGTGACACACAGGTCAGACTACAAAACTCTGCAGACTCAGTCAAGAGAGAAAATGAGGACCACAAATACAGGTAAATTTTCCTACGTGTGTGTGTGTGTGTGTGTGTGTGTGTGTGTGTGTGTGTGTGTGCGTGTGTACATATGTGTGTGTGTAAGGAAAGAGAGTTGGTTTACAGGGACAGATAAGTTTCACGATACATTCCTTAGACTCTGGTAACCTTCCCTGATGGAATATGATAAACCATGAGTCCATAACAGACAACCCCTCTTTGGGGTTTGATGGTTAAGGTACTGCCAAAAGTTGTATCTGTATTGATGTGAAATGAATTCTTCACTTTGAAGACACAATGAAATTTGGATTGCTACAATAAAAGACAATCCAATTATTTTAAACTGGTTGTTTTATTTATTTTTTAAGTTTACAAGTACGTCTCACAAAACTCCATTTTTTAACTTCAATTACATGCATTAATGCAATTACAAGGCATTAAAGAAGACATACTGAAAGCACATTATCTGGGAATATTCTGCAGAAAATAATGGGTAATTCTCTAATAAAAATGTTTTAACAAGGAGAACTTACAACATAAACCACTCTGGTTGACATTTGAATATGCATGCTGTGAAGTTATCCTTTAAGGTCTACCTTTTTTTCTACAATTAACAGATATCCCTACAAAAATATTATTGATGGTTAACTGTAAAAAACATTTAGCTACTGAACGCAATGTTCTGAGGAGAAGAACAAAACTATATTTAACTGGTTAACACACAGACTTTAACTTAGTAAAACTATTTTTAATGAAGCTCAAAAAAAATTGTTCATTGTTTTTGGTATCTCTACTATATTTTTTCATTTTTTATTTAGGAAGTGATATTGCTTAACAAAATTAAATGAAAAAGGGAAATGGAGAATTGAGTAATAAAATTACTTTGCCTTAGTTTTCTCTCTAGGCTAGGTAGCTAATAAAACAATTTCATTCACTGGAGAAGAATATCAGAGGATGGATAAGGATTAGTTCCAGTTTATGGTTCAGAAACTGTGGACTGGCACACTAAGTATCAAAAACTATGACTCAAAGTGGCCTAATTTGGCAAGGCAGAGGCTGGGGATGATTTGGAATTGTATTTTTCTCTTATCCCTTCAATTTTCAGGTGTGGTACTTATTATATTCGGTACCACTTACATTGTTTCCTTATTTCCATTCTAGCATGATTTTTAAATAAATGGCTAGCTGGAAATGAACATTTAACATAATTTTGGTCCCTAGTGTTTGGAAGCCTTCAAAACATTATCAAAATAAGCCACTAAAAATGATGGCAGAATTCAGGTTAGAGAAGAGTCACTGGAAAGATAAGTAAAGCAGGTAGTAATAATAACATGATTTAAAACTCTGTGACTTATTAATGCCACAAAAAGAAAAAATGAATGTCATACCTAACATCAAAAACTGGTAGAATATCCATGGTCCTGAGAGTCCAATCACTGGTATAATCTCTTATTTCCTAATGCTCCATGGAGCAAAAGACAAAATGATAAACTCTGAAATAAAGACCTATGGGGATAAAAAAATCTATTGTTTCTCATGCTGATAAAGATTTCTTTCTCGGTCTATAAAATTTGTGGAAAATCTCAGCCTAAATAAGTCACTCACCTTTCAATTCACAAATTTTCCTTTCCATCTGACACAGATGTGATCTTATAAGATTCATATTTCAATGTAAGTATTTATGGGATTCAGAAGTATTAGAACAAAGATGGTTTTGAATTAGTAATTTATTATTGAAAATCTTGTATTTTTGAATCTGGAAGTTACTAGAGCTTTAGGCTTTTTTAAAAGCAATTCCTACACGATCAAATTAGTATATTTAAACTGGGAGAACTTCAAGTGGTCACTTAATATAGAAAATAGATCATTAGAATGTTCAGAATTTGAAGGCTTAAGAAATAAGTCAAGTAATGAAATCAAGTCATAGAGCTTTTGAGTTGAACTTCTGAAAATACAGGTCATGTGAAAATTCAAAAGAATTTCAATGACTGAAAAAAATGATTTCGAAGTAATTTCTAATTGGTAAACTAAGTTTAAATTTGCATGACAAAGCATATGATTGTATATTATCTGAGACTGAACACAAATAATTGTAGAAAACTAACCTCTGGGCCTTTTTCTTGTTTTTGCAAAGAGGCATACTGGAAAAAAGAATTGACACTCTTCTTCCAACAAATAAAGCTTATGCTTAGTTACGGATCCAGAACCTCTGCTCAGTGCTAATAAAAAGATTTTTAGATATTCTTTAAATACAATAATGATAAGGATATCTAAATGTATGGCTAAGTGTACTAAAATATCTCCCTAAGTACCTACAAAAGTATTCCATATATTAAGGATTTATATAATCCAGATAGAAACAACAACAAAGAATTACATTATTTTCTGCCTCAGCATGAGGTCTTAGAAAGGCTCCCCAAATTCTTGATTGGCAGCATCATACTCTGCAATGAAATGCTTCAGTTCTTCAATGCATCGCTCACCTATTTCATGTAAATTCTGTCTCAAAGCAAACTGCACAGACTTTTCTAAAGAAGGGTCTTTATCAATCAGCATTTTCACAACCATCCCAAAAGTTTCACAGTCTTGTCGATAAACCTAGAAAGATGAAACACATTTTAAAATATGGTTAGGAGTGAAAAGTACAGGAGAGCAAATTCACTAGCATCACTTCTAATTCAATTATTGTCTTGAAATGAAACATAAGGTAGTCACTGCTACCTTTAATAGCATATGGGAGAGTCAAGACAGCAGAATGAGAATCAAGATGGCAGAGCAAGAAGAAGCATTACAATCTAACTTGCCCCCAAACCTCCTCCTTCACAAAGCTCTACAGAAAGCACCAGAACAAATTCTAATTGGAAGAGCCAGTAAGATGTCAAAAATATTCACTTTTTTTGAGTTTACAACAGCTTAGGGAGATGGACAGAGATGTCTGTAGACAACAGAAAATGGGATGTAGCCAAAAAGACACCCAGGATGACAGAGAGAGAAGGCCAAGGCAGGACACCAGGACAAGAAGCACAGGGGCAGAAAGAGATCCTTAAGTAAGAAATGGGTACAGGAAAGGGTGTCATTGGGTAGCTCTGCTGCTCACTGGCCAATTCTGATGAATGGTTCCCAGGATGGGGAAAAGCAACCGTGAGAAACGAAACTCTTTATGTACTAAGGACAGATCAAGTTCCAGAATGCAAATACTATTTGCGAAAGCAGTTCTGTTACTAGGAACAGAGAGCAGCTTCCTAGACCAAAAGGGAAGTCAGCAGTTCAGTTGCTTTGAACCTGTAGAGCATCCCAGTGGGCAAATTAATAGTGGCTCAGTCAAGCAGCAATCTAATAAAGATTAGAAAAAAAGGGATAGAATCTATAACAAGAAGCTAGAAGCATTTTCAATAACATTAGATGTAAAAAGGATGTTCATTATTACCAATGCTATTCAATTTGTACCAGATACACTAGGTATAGCAAAAGAACAAGGGGAGGAGCCAAGATGGCAGAGTAGAAAGATTCACATATGCTAGCTCTGAACCCACAGCCAATGGATTTCCTGTAAAAAGAACTCCCAACAAACTCTGGAGCAGTGGAAGCCACGCAGCAATGGAGTGAAGGAGATTTCCATTCCAGAGAGCTCTGAAAAACCGACCCCAAAGGTCCATCATGCACCAGACAGGAGTGGAGCCCAGCCCAGCCCCTCCCTGGCCGTGCGGCACCAAAAAAAGCAAATCTGAGCAGGCTTCAGGGATGGAATCTCCAGCGGTCGCGAAGGTCCCTCTACCCAGAGGCGCTACAGGTCAGTGAGAGAGACTTCTGGGCTGGCTGAGAGGGGAGCGGGGGTCTCCATAATTCAGGGCCCCTCGGGAGGCAGCGGCAGAGGCAGCGGGCTGCCAGAGGCTCCCAAAGCAGACAGGAGCTCCATTATTGAAGGTCTCCACATAAACCCCCTGAGGGAACTGAGCCTGGGAGGTGGCCCTGCCCCCACCTGAGAACGTGAACTTAATCCCACTGAATAGCAGCCCTACCTGCCACTGAAAGCCCTGAGGCTGGGGAGCAGCATTTGAATCTCAGACCCCAAGCACCAGCTGGGTGGATCTAGGCAGGGATAGAGAGGAATCTCAGAAGTCAAGTAACTGGCTGGGAAAATGCCCAGAAATGGGAAAAAAAAATAAGACCATAGAAGATTACATTCTTGGTGACCAGTTGTTTCCTCCTTTCCTTTCTGATGAGGAAGAACAATGCTTACCATCAGGGAAAGACATAGGAGTCAAGGCCTCTGTATCCCAAACATCTGAAACAGATATCCAATAGGCTCAGGC
>CM053770.1:170147792-170190922 GCA_028658325.1 Potorous gilbertii
GTCCCTTAATGTAGAAGCTGGTAGATCTTGTGTTATCCTGATTGTATTTCCACAGTACTTGAGTTGTTTCTTTCTAGCTGCTTGCAATATTTTCTTCTTGACCAGGGAACTCTGGAATTTGGCCACAGTGTTCCTAGGAGTTTCTCTTTTTGGATCTCTTTCAGGTGGTGATCGGTGGATTCTTTCAATATTTACTTTGCCCTCTGGTTCTAGAATATCAGGGCAGTTTTCCTTGATAATTTCATGAAAGATGATGTCTAGGCTCCTTTTTTGATAATGGCTTTCAGGTAGTCCCATACTTTTAAAATTATCTCTCCTGGATCTATTTTCACATTATCTTCCATTTTTTCATGTTTTTGGTTTTGTTTTGTGATTTGTTGGTTTCTTATAAAGTCATTAGCCTCCATCTGTTGCATTCGAATTCGAGAAACTGTTTCTTTAGGAGTGAGGAGAATGTCTTGGATTCAGTCTCTTTCCTACCCAATCCCTTGTCCAGAGGAAGACCTTGTAAGTTTTGAGGGTTCAGAGGATTTTGGATTAAGGGCATCTTCCCCAATATTGTCCCAATTAGTTAGCAGCAGTATCATCAAGACACAGAAGCTCAGACAAAAATCTGCATCGTATCTAAGAGGAACTTAGTGAGTTACACATAAAATTAAGAAAAGGAATTCTTGACAACTTGGAGCTGCATATTTTCTCTTAAGTTGAGTTCACTTTCCCCAGTACTCTGTTCTGGTAGGAAAGTCTATCACTGACTTTTCAGGGGAGAAAATTGTTTTAGTATCAGTAGTTCTTACTGTACCAGTTTGGTAAACACCCCTTTCTAAAAGCTGACTGTTTGCCTGATTAATTGATGTTAACTGATAATCATGTTGGAGAGGGCTGGTAAACTATATATACATATGTGTGTGTGTGTGTGTGTGTGTGTGTGTGTGTGTGTGTGTGTGTGTGTATGTATGTAAAACTTTAGTCCCAATCTTTCGGTGTCACCCCTAAAAGGGAGTTTGCAAGTGTATCTGTGTGTTTGGAATAAGATCCTCAGGGCTATATATTGAGTTCAGAGTCTTCAAACATGACTTCTCCATGCTGAGTTCTGTCTTTACAAAAAAAAATCAAAACACCAAAACGCCCTCACAACCTTTCCAAAGACTTAACAATCTATTTATTGATAATTAGACATGTAAACACAAGTGTGATGGGAGATAGAGTGTTAAGGACAAAAGACTGTGAGAGGAAGGGAAGAAGCAAAGATAACTTTTTTTTCAGGGCAGTATTACAGAAGACTTCACATAGGAGATAATATTCATAAAAGAGGTCTTTTAGGATAAGAAGAATTTTTACATTTTTTTATAAATGACTAAAAATGCAACTAAATGTCACTCAGTGTAATAACCAAGGTAGTTTTATTGTAATCCTTATTTTAAGCAGAAAGTCTTCTTCCCAGACCGCTTTCAGGAGAATGTAACCTATTGTATATCTACTTTTTAGAGTTACAGGTAAAGAACCGAGGGTGTAGGGTAAATATTTTCTTTCGTGCTGGTGACTTCAGTTATGGGAAATTGAAATTTGTAAAAACTTCAAAACAGATTGAGTTTGATATCAGGGCACTTTTGTCTTTCCTGTTTGGTTAAGCCAGTATTTTAATTATTTGTTGATATTGTATTTTCTTTATAAATTTTTCAGGACTTATGTTAGAAAGTAAGGATGAGTATTTTATATTTATATGTTGTTTTAGTACAACATCATTCATAGATTTGGCTGATAAATAAATGATATTTTTCAAGTTGTACTTAGTTTTAATTGTAGCTGAAAAAAGAAATGATCATATAAAAACGAATAAGTACTAAGTTCATTATTGAACTTATTCATCATTTTAAACCTGGGAAAGACTGGAGTTAGTCATCAAAAGAAAGGTCAAGTAGAAAGTATGAAATGATACTTGAAAAAATATACTTAGGCATTGACTTGAAACAGATTAATCGTTTTTGTGCTAAAAGTTTGTCTTAGGCAGAGAATAGTTGTAATGAGATGATGGTGATAATGATGATAACTAGCATCTGTATATTACATCCTATGTTCCAGACACTGCTAAATGATTTACAAATATTATCTTATTTGATCCTTACAACAACTCTGGGAGGTAGGTGTTATTATTATTTTATGACTATCCAGTTGAAGGAAACTGAGTCATACAAAGATTAAAAAGAATAAGCCAACTTGAGTTCTTAAATTAGTTGGGTAGCTGATAATCCTCGCCTTTTATCCACTCTTCTCTTTTAGTTGTTAAAGTGTTTTATCTATAAACCTATGGCAAATAAATATTCAAAAAGTGGGTTTCTGCTTCCTTCTGAAGATAATTTTGTTTTTTTGCTACTGAGGTTCATAGAGTTATAACTGAAATGGATTCTTAGAAGTCTCTGCCATCAAGTCTAGTCATCAGGCCCTGTGACTCCAAATCTAGCACAAATTTTCAAATATGTTTGGTTTATCTAAAATAGTTGTGGTCATAGTTTTAGTTTCATAGTCATATTTTATCAAAATAATTCAAATGTAATATGTTTAAGTATCCAAATGTGTTATAAGTGTCCTTTTTATGTTACAGGATGAGCCCAGCTATCGATGGCCAAGGGATGATCATCCCATAAGTAGACAGCCTGACTATAGGTAAAAAAAAAATAAGAATAACTTCTATTCCTCACCTGTTATATGTGTTTTATCAGGTTTTATATTTGGTAATTAGCATCTGAATGTAGATTTCAGATATCTAAAATGTCTTTTATTGGGGTAGTGATTTTTTTTCATGCAACATGGATTTATTAAATTCCTTTTACAGACATATTTTTATTCTAGTGGCAGTAGCACTATGCAGTACATTGGTGAATGTTTTCCATCACATAAAGTATTTGAATAACACATCTAAATTATTTTGTATGATCTCTATTAGAAGCTTCAAAGAAGTAGTTGATGGACTTTTCTCTAATTGTTCATGAACAGGAAGTTCTGATCATTCTCTCTTTATTTATGGTATTAAAGAAAAAAAATCCACAGAATTGTTTAAGCCATAGTCAAAATTTTTCATATTTTTAATACTCTGATATGTATTTGACCTTGAAGCAGGTAGTAATACACACCTTGGTAGACCTCAGTGTCATCAGTGTTTCAACCCTTAGTTATTTAGAAAAAATAGTTATTCAATGTGAGTCATTCTCTATCAGTCAGATCACTTGAAATTTTTACTAAGAGTGATAATGTGTGTGTGTGTGGTGTTTATGGTAGTCATAGTACTAGACAAATAGTATGCATTTTAGTGATCATTTGATATGGAAGACTTACTGAATAGATTTCCTATTCTGTAACAAAAAGACCTGGGCTCAGGTCCTACATCTGACACATCTAAGGCCTATAACGATTCTCAAAGTGGATTTTTGTTTTCCTCTGCAGGTAATTTTGTTTTAGCCACTGACAGTCAAAAATTTAGTGCTGAAAAGGACATTAGATATCATCTGATCCAACATCCAGGCCCTTTGACTCCAGATATAGTGAAGTTTTCAAATATGCTTGGATTATCTAAAATAGTTCCAGTCAGTCTTAGTTGACTCATAGTCTTATTTTGCCTTTGTTTAATCAAAATCACTTTAATGTATACCAGCTGTGTGATTGTGAACAAGTCACTTTAGTTGATGTTCTAAGTAACACTCTTAAGAGTATAAGTTGCAAAGAAAATGCTAACCAACATTGTTATAGGAAGTTTACTAAGGAGTTCCTACACCAATGAAACCACAGATCCAGTGTATATTCATATCATGTCTTACATGTGTATATATATTCATGTAAAGATATATGTAATATAATATTATATATGTGTATATACTTGATGAAGTCTGTGAAGATTTATAATACTTCCTTTTTTTTTAATGGGAAAGGAACATTTTTCTTTCCAAGTACAATAAACATTTTAACATTTCCTAAAATTGTAATAACATTCATTTCTTTAGCATGCTTCCTGGGTTATCAGAGGCTGTCTACCATTTTATATTCCACAAATGAATAAAATGAAGCCTCAAGATATTAAGTAACTTGCTTAAGGTCATAGGGTTAGTATTTTGTGGGGGAAAAAATTACCCCAGGTGACCAAGAAGGGAACCTAAGGCAGATCTATGGGCCAAAACACTTTATTAAAGGGACCTGGCTGCCTTCAATGAAGGGGACCCCAGAACTAAGTTCTTATTATCTGAGGTGCCTCCTTTTTCTAGGAGCCTTATTTATAAGGTTAGATATCTAGACATTCAAAAGAGACTCTATCAGATACAGAAGCAGTTCATTGGTTGGAATATGATGCATAGGCTCAAATAAGCTAAAATCAGCAGGGTCATGGGTTGGACAAGGCAGGAAGTATTTCCACCAACTGGGTGATCACAAGATGGATGGGTTGCTTCTCAGGTTGGGAAAGAGGAGATCTTTCAGACTATACACATGTTCATGAACATTTTGGGGGTAGAGGACTAAGTGACTCTTCATGCCATGGCAAAATTTCTCCGAAGATGTTTATGTTAGTTTTCCTTCAGTCTTATGGCTGTGCAAGTAGGCTCTATAGCTGATAAACAAGTATTCACTGTTATATTAAAAGCTGGGGGCCTATTATAGGACCTTCCTATTACAATCTGTGTTCTTTTGCAACTTACATAAAATATGAATTAAGAATAATTAGATGCTTGGCTAAATACATATTACTAGATCATTATAGTAAAATAATTTCTAACAATCACTACCCTTTATAAAATCAAAATGAACACCCTAATACTGTTTAGGTTTTGAGTAGCAGTCCTTAAGGAATCAACTTTCTTATATCAAAAAAAAAAAGGTTTTAGACTTATGTCATCTAACTTGTAATCAGTTTTTTGCCTCTAGCTAATATGAGGTCTTTACCTTCAGACAGTATCAACATATATACATATATTTACTTATTTATTAAGCAGTTACTGGAGGCAGCTAGGCCTGGAGTCAGGAAGACTCATCTTCCTGAATTCAAAGGTGACTTTACTGGGTGTGTGACCCTGGACAAGTCACTTAACCCTGTTTGCCTCAGTTTCCTCATTTGTACAATGAACTGGAGAAGGGGATAGTAAACCACTCCAGTATCTTTGCCAAGAAAACCCTAGTGCAGTCACACAGAGTGAGGCATGACTGAAAGTGCTTATTAAGTGCCTGGGCACTGTGCCAGTGCTAGTGAGAGAAAAAAGAGGCAAAAGACAGTCTTAGGCCTCAGGTAACTTAAAGTGTGATGGGGATAAATAGAGGTTATTGACTATAGTGGAGCACAAGATACAAAAAGGTAACTATATATGTGTGTGTATATATATATATATATATGTATATGTGTTTGTATACACATACACACACAAACCACTGTACTAAAAAAAAGCTTTATGAGATTTAAAGGCAATAGGCTGTACTGAGGAGGTAACATTGGATTTGGTCTTTAGAGGGATAGGAATTTAGACAGTAAAGGAAAGAAAATGGCAAAGGAAGGTATCAGAAAAGGCAGAAATTGCTGGAGATGTGGAGAATGAAAAAAAGTAAAATGAATTTAATTGGAGTGTAGAGTACATGGAAAGGATTAAGATGAAATGTAACTGCAGAGTAAGTTGAGAGAAGAGGGCCTTGAATGCTAGGCAAAAGAGTTTAAATTTTACTTGGCAGGTAGTAAGTAGGGAGTACAAACATGGAATCTCTTCTTATTTTGCGTGAGTGATAAATAGGCAGAATAAAGATGATTTAAAGATAAATGCTTTCTTATTTTTCTTGAAACTCTAAATGGTCATATACACTGATGAAGAAATTAATCATTAAACCTGACCTTTACAGTAATATTTTTTTTCACATAAATTTTTTTTAATGATGCCTGAGTAGAAGTTAAAAGGCAAAGAGAACTGATGTTCAGGAAGTATAAAAGGTGGAATTGTGTTATTACATGAAAAGCAAAAATTCATGACAGCATTCAAAGACAGAGCTAGGAACTATAGTATTTCAGCTAGTCGGCAAATAAAAAATGAACATGAATAGTAAATGTAAAATACAACAAAATAGTTATGAATAGAACTAAAGAGAAAATTTCAAGTGGAGATAGGGCTATGTAAATACATTCTGCATTCTTTCTTTAGTCTAACAAAGCTTGAATCACATTGCTCCTCTTTTTCATTGTCTTCAAAGAATATCATAACTGTATTGTTCTGGCAAAATTAAGTGTGGGTTATCAGATATTTAGAATTCAGAATTTCAATCCAGTAGCCATTGGGATCTTGAATAAATGCCAGTCCTTTCCTTTTGCCTTCATCACATTTTTTCACAAATTTCACTCTTAATGCCTCAAATCATTTGCAATCACCTGGGAGATCAAGAACAGCAATTCCTATGTGTCAGAAGCCCCAAAGGTCTGAATTGCTATTATGCTAAGCAGGGTTTTCATCATTTTCAGTGTCTCATTTGTGTGCTAATTCAAGTGTACCTTTCCTGGAAAATGTCCAAGCTGATATCTTTTGGTGCACAAAAGTCAAGAAACTGAATGAAAAGTTCGTAGTGGAAAAAATATACTTTGGGACTAGTGTCATTATAAGAACCTTTGTGTAGAAATCCAGTGACTTTGGGGGATCTTTTATAATTTATTTTATTTTATTTTTCATTTTTAACACAGGTTATAACAGATTAAACAATTCAAACTTTTGGTCAGGTGATGCTTCTTTTTAACGCATTTACATTGTGGACCACAAAAGAATTTATTTTTTAAAGATTAACTGAGACCCAAATAATATTTAAGTTGCTAACTTCACAAGCTCTTGACCTAATTGTCTCCATAGTATTACTAACAATTAAAGGATCCTAACTTATTGTTGCTGGTCTAAAGTCCTATGCCTAATAGCTTAATTTTAGACTTAACCTCGGATCTTCCCCTACCAATAATCTATAATTTAATAGATCTGGTATTAAGCTTGCAAACCTTTTGACTATAGGAAATTGCCCCCAAGAGTAGGGACATTGCAGGGATACAGTATCTCCCCAACTTCATGTCAGTTCCAGGCAGGATTAGATTGTCCACTTGCATTCAGTCAGGCTTAAAGTCTGCCAGGTGTCAGTGGGGAAATTGAGTCAGGAGAAGCCTACCTCAGTGCAGTCAGAACAGCTGCTCTCCCACCCTTCCCATGAGATCACCTTTTGCAGTTCATACCAGCATCTCACTGACTTACTGGCATCATGGATTGGAGGCTCAGACTGCCTTTCTTGCTATCCATACCTGGAGTTAGACTCAGAAGGACAGTCATTTAATAGTCCCATAGCATCTAAAAATGGCAAGTTCCAATAACCAGGTTTCAAATATGATTATAATTTCACTTTGACTAAGGAACATCTTTTGATGCCTTTCTATGCATGTTCTAATTCCTGATTAAATAGCAGTCATAAAATCAAATTTACCATGAAAACCTTAACTTTTCCATCAGTGCCAAATTTTACCCCAGGTTACCTTCCTCTAGGAAATTTAGAGTAAAATTTTTTCCCCTGAACTAAAGATGTCATTGACTTATTCTCAGTAATTACTTCAGTCAATTGTTTTAATATTAATTGCTTTTACCTTGCTTTGTGACATGTCCAATTTTTCTCCCCATCACTCCCTTCCCCCCACTTCCTAATACCTTGCATTCTGACTACTCCTTCCCTCAGTGTACCCTCCCTTCTATCACACCCCACTCTCCCTTATTGCCATCTTCTCTCTTTTCTTGTAGGGCAAGATAAATTTCTATATCCCATTCCCTGTGTTTCTTATTTCCTGATTATATGCAATAAAAATTCTTAACATTCATTGCTAATACTTTGAATTCCAACTTCTCTCCCTTTCCCCTCCCTCCTCAGCCCCACTGAGAAGGCAAGCAATACAATACAGATTAAATATGTGTCGTTTTGCAAAAGACTTCCATAATAATCATGTTGTGTAATACTAACTATATTGTCCTCTGCCCTACTCTATTCCCCCTTATTTTGTTTTCCCCACAATTGACCTTGTCCCTTCTCAGAAGTGTTTATTTCTAGTAACTCCCTTCTCCCGTTTGCCCTCCCTTCTAACATTCTCCTCACCTCACTTGTTGCCTCCTCCCCTACTTTCCTGTGGTGTGATATAAATTTTCATATCAAGTTTAGTGAGCATGTTATTCCCTCCTTCAGCCACATGTGGAGAGAGTAGCTTCATTTTTCCCGTCTCCCCTTCTGCCTTTTCTCCTCCATTGAATAAGATTTTTTTAATCTCTTATGTGAGTTATAGCCTTCCCTGTTCCATTTCTCCCTTTCTCTTCTCGGACTTTTCCTCCTTCACCCCTTAATTTTTATTTTATTTTATTTTTTTTGTGTGTGTGTGGATATCATCTCTTCTGATTCAGCATACCCTGTACTCCCTCTCCCTATGTGTGTGTGTATGTACAATCTCTCCATCTACCCAAATACTGAGAAAAGATTCAAGAGTTATACTTTCTTTCCATGTAGTAATGTAAACAGTTCAGCTTTAGAGAGTCTTTTATGATTTTTCTTTCCTGTTATCTTTTTGTGTTTCCCTTGATTCTTGTCTTGGGAAGTCAAATTTTCTATACAGATCTGGTCTTTTCCTCAGTATGAATGATTGAAAGTCCCCTATATCATTGAATGACCATTTATTCCCTTGAAGTATTATACTCAGATTTGCTGGATAGATGATTCTTGATTTCAATCCCAGTTCCTTTGACTTCTGAAATATCCCATTCCAAGTCCTTAGATCCCTTAATATTGAAGCTGCCAGATCCTGTGTTATCCTGATTACATTTCCACAGTACTCAAATTGTTTTTTTCTAGCTGCTTGTAGTATTTTCTCCTTGATCTGGGAACTCTGTAATTTGGCCACAGTATTCCAAGGAGTTTCTCTGTTCAGATCTCTTTCAGGAGGTGATTGGTGGATTCTTTCAATATTTATTTATCCCTCTGGTTGTAGAATATCAGGACAGTTTTCCTTGATAATTTCATGAAAGATAATGTCTAGGCTCTTTTTTTTGATCTTTGCTTTCAAATAGTCCCATAATTTTTAAATTGTTTCTCCTGGATCTATTTTCTAGGTCAGTTGTTTTTTCAGTGAGATGCTTCACGTTACCTTCTATTTTTTCAAACTTTTGGTTTTGTTTTTTAACTGTTTGGTTTACATCATAGTCATTAGCTTCCCATTAGCATGTTATCTTGTGTTTTTAAAAATTTTTGGTTTTATTTAAACTAACTGCTTGGTTTAACTTGTAGTCATTCATGTCCCTGAACTCAATTCTCTCAACCAATCATTTTGTTCAGTAAGCTTTTGGACCTTCTCTTCCATTTGGCTAATTTTGCTTTTTAAAACCTCCTTCTCTTTGTTGGCTTTTTGGACCTCTTTTTCTGATTGAGTTAGCCTCTTTTTAAAGGTGTTATTTTCCTCAGCATTTTTTTAGTTCTCCTTTAGTAAACTCCTAACTTGTTTTTTAAGGTCTTCTATTGCTTGAGCCCAATTTAAGTTTGCTTTGGAGACCCTGGAGGCAGAAGCATTGACTTCCTGTAACAGTATGCCTTGTTCTTCCTCATGAGAAAGGATCGGGGAGACACCTGTTCCCCAAGAAAGTAACCTTCTATAGTCTTATTTTTTTCCCTTTTTTTGGCATTATCCTAGCCAGTTACTTGACTTCCGAGTTTCCTCTCCACAACCACCTCGCCTCCTGTTCCACCAAGCTAGCACTGGGGTCTGAGATTCAAATGAGCTGCTCTGAAGCCTCAGGGGCTTTAGGCGAGGACAGGGCTGCTATTTAGTGTGAGATTCAGATCAGCTGCTCAGGAGGGGGCAGGGCTGCCATACAGGGCTCAGTTCCCTCAGGGGGTTTATGATGAGACCATCAACAATGGATGGGAGCTACTGCCTGCTTTGGGAGCCCTGTCTGCTGCTGCCTCTACTGCTGCCACCTGAGGAGGCTCGAGTTATGGAGACACCTTGCTCCCTTCTTAGCCACCTGAAGACCCTCTCACGGACATTTGGCGCCTGTGGGTTGAGGGATGTGCGCTGCCACTGGAGATTCTGTTCCTGAAGCCTACTCGGATCTGCTCCTTTTTGGTGCTGCATGGCTAATGCAGCGCTGGGCTCAGCTCCACGTCTGGGGCACAACAAACCTTTGCCATCAGTCTTTCAGGTCACTGTGGGCTAGAAATCTCCTCCACTCTGTTCTGTGGGTTCTGCTGCTCTAGAATTTGTGGAGAGTTCTTCTTTACGGGTATTTTATGGGCTGTGGGGTAAGAGCTAGCCTATGTGCATCTTTCTACTTGCTACCATCTTGACTCTGCCCCCCCAGTAATGTTCTTTTTGAAAAAATTTATTTATTTTTAGTTTTCAGCATTTATTTCCACAAAATTTTGAGTTCCAAATTTTCTCCCCATCTCTCCCCTCCCCCACTCCAAAACACCATGCGTTCTTGTCATCCCTTTCCCCAATCTACCCTCCCTTCTGTCACACCCCCTCCCTTACCTTATCCCCATCTTCTCTCTTTTCTTGTAGGGCAAGACCTGTATTTCTTATTTTCAAGTTCCATGCAAAACCTATTCTCAACATTTGTTCCTAATACTGTGAGTTCCAACTTTTCTTCCTTCCTTCTCCCTCCCTACCCATCCCATCCCCATTGAGAAGGCAAGCAATTCAATAAAGGCTATATAGATGTAGTTTTGGAAAAGATTTCCATAATAGTCATGTTGTGAAAGACTAACTATATTTCCCTTCATTCTTTCCTGCCCCTCATTTATTCTATTCTCTCTTTTGACCTTGTCCCTCCCCTAAAGTGTTTACTTCTTATTACTCCCTCTTCCCATTTGCCCTCTCTTCTGTCATCCCTCTCACCACACTTCTCCCCTTATCCCCTACTTTTCCTGTAGTGTAAAAGATGTTCATAACAAATTGAGTGTGCATGTTGTTCCCTCCTTAAACCATACGTGATGAAAGGAAGCTTCACTTTTTGCTTCTCACCCCCCTGTTTTTCCCCTCCATTGAAAAAGCTTTTTCTTGTCTCTTTTATGAGAGATTACCCCATTCCATTTCTCCCTTTCTCCTCCCAATACATTCCTCTCTCAACCCTTAATTTTATTTATTTAGGTATCATCCCTTCCTATTCAACTCACCCTACGCCCTCTGTCTCTGTCTCTGTCTCTCTCTCTCTCTCTGTATATGTGTGTGTGTATACACATATGTGTGTGTGTATGTGTATAATTCCTCCAGCTACCCAAATACTGAGAAAAGTTTCAAGAGTTACAAATATTATCTTTCCATGTGGGAATATAAACATTTCAAATTTAGTAAGTCCCTTATGATTTCTTTTTCCTGTTTATTTTGTCATGCTTCTCTTGATTCTTATGTTTGAAAGTCAGATTTTCTGTTCAGCTGTGGTCTTTTCATCAAGAATATTGAAAGTCCTCCATTTCATTGAACGACCATTCCCCCCCCCCCCCCCCCCGGAGTGTTATAATGAGTTTTGCAGGATAGGTGATTCTTGGTTTTAATTGAAGTTCCTTTGACTTTTGGAATATCATATTCTGAGCCCTCTCATCCCTTTATGTGGTAGCTGCTAGATGTTGTGTTATCGTTATTGTATTTCCACCATCCTTGAATTGTTTCTTTTTGGCTGCTTGTAATATTTTCTCCTTGACCCTGGGAACTCTGGAATTTGGCTACAGTATTCATAGGAGTTTTTCCTTTCAGATGTCTTTCAAGAGGTGATCAGTGGATTCTTTCAATATTTTACCCTCTGGTTCTGGAATAGTTGGGCAGTTTTCCTTGATAATTTCACAAAAGATGATGTCTGGGCTGTTTTTTTGATAATGGCTTTCAGGTAGTCCCATAATTTTTAAGTTATCTCTCCTGGATCAGGTCAGTTGTTTTTCCATTGAGATGTTTCACACTATCTTCCATTTTTTCATCCCTTTGGTTTTGTTTTATACTTTCTTGGTTTCTCTTAAAGTCATTACCTTCTATCTTCTCCATTCTAATTTTTAAAGAACTATTTTAGTCAGTGATCTTTTGAACCTCCTTTTCCATTTGCTAATTTTGGTTTTTAATTGACTTTGTGGACTTCTTTTGCTATTTGAGTTAGTCTATTTTTAAAGGTCTTATTTTCTTCAGCATTTTTTTGGCCCTTTAGCAAGCTGTTGATTCTCTTTTCATTATTTTCTTGCATCACTCTCATTTCTCTTCCCAGTTTTTCCTCCACCTTTCTTACTTGACTTTCAAACTCCTTTTTGAGTTCTTCCATGGCCTGAGACCATTGCATATTTATTTAGGAGGTTTTGGATGCAGAAGCCTTGAGTTTGATGCAGTAGACCTTTCCTGTCAACCTTTCAGGCTGTCTTGGGCTGGAAATCTCTTTGGCTCTATCGTTTTGTGGCTTCTGCTGCTCTAGAATTTGTTTAGAATCATTTTTTATTAATATTTTATGGGCTATATTTGGGGAGAGCTTCTATAGGTCCATCTTTCTTTTGAGCCATCTTGCCTCTGTCCCCCTACAGTAATATTCTTATTTATAATATGAATTGACAGTGTCACCAAATGGTCAAGTAACTTTCAGAAGTTATCTCCCTTATTTTTCTGTGTTAGTCATTTTTATACTTTCAGATTTTGTGTCGGTTTTAAAAGTTAATATTTGACTATAGTTTTAAATTTAGGACAAATTTCTGGTTTTATTTTTTCAATGGTTCCGTATTTCAAAGTGAGAGAATTAGTTTAAGGAAATGAGGAAAATATAACTAAGTATATCATGCAGAAACCTTTTCCTCTTGTCAGATTCTTACTATTGTAATACACTTTGCAGATTATATTGTACCTTCTCTGGTACCCTTATTATTTTATAGCTTATACCCATTCATCCCTTTTTAGCTCTCAAGGAAAGATGCCAATTTTTATGAATTCTATCTAATTTTCTATGTGCATGATACAGACATAATTTGCTAAAACAACATCTTCATGGCTCTGTAGTGACCACTGGCCCTAGGAGGTGCAATTCCCCTCAGGGTCTGCATCCAAATTCCCTCAATCTGAAGTAAGTCTTTCCTAGCTGTTGATTAGTTAGTCTGCCTTGATTTATCCCTAAATTCTTTTCCCTTTCCCTTAAGAAAAGGCCCCCAATTGGCCCAAGAGGGCTATTTATGTTTGGATTTATAAGTTCTAGAGCACTCAAATTTGATTTTTATAAAAATTATATAATCATAATTTTAATTTTTAAAACTTAGACCAATGTTTTTTCTCTGTTTACTTTCACTTTGTTAAATAAGGCTGCTTAGTGAGATTCAGCAGTGAACCTATTAGTTTCTCTTTTTTAGGCAGTGGCTAGATGAACTTGCTTTTACTGGAGTTAAAATGGATTTTTGGCCTTTGAATTTTTTTAGCAAAGAATAATTAAATCATTCTTGTCATTAAGTAGATCAAACTGGTTGAGGTAGAGCTCATTTCAGTGGCTCACAACAGGGTGAGGAACTTCCCTAGAGGACCCTGCAGTCCAGTCATTAGATGGGTAGGGTCATTACTAGAGTGCTCTGAGATCACTTCTAGGGAACAATAATTCATTCTTGACTTTAGACAAGAGATTTCCACACCTCAGTGCTAAGCCACGAAGACATGTGGCCTTCCTGAAAAGCATACCTTCTACTTCATGAAATTTTCCTTCAATTATAAGTAAGGCTGTTTTATTTATTTTTTTAAGGAAGCTTTAAGGGAAAGCTGGTATAAATCTTACTGAATTTTAATTTTACCTCAGTGAAAAGTATTTTATTAAGTTGGTATCTAGGTTTTTTCAGTATACTTAATCACACCACTAAGGGGAAAGAGTTAACACTGCTGGTGGCTGAACCTCTGATTAGATGAGATAGATGTGGTTAGGGTGCTGGTGGTGTTATTAATCTGAAAAAATGGAAGAAAATAAATTTTCACCACAAAAGTAACCTTCTATAGTCTTATTTGTTTCCCCTTTTTGGGCATTTTCGCAGCCAATGACTTGACTTTTGAGTCCTTTGTCAAGTGGGAGGGTATACTACCCTAGACTTCAGAGGTTTTGTGCAGCTGTTTTCCAAGATATCTCTAGGGCCCTGTAAGTTCTCAGTTTCTCCAAAGTGGCATAATGAACGGAGAGGTGTTTACTCTTCTGGCCTGTGCTCTGGTCCTTGAGAAACCACAAGCACTCTTTTTGACCTTGGAACTGCAAGTAGGATTTCCTCTCCACGGTCACCACCAGGTTTGTCACACCAGCACTCTTCCTCACCCCAGGACCACCAATCAGGACTGAGACCCAGATCAGCCTCTTGATTCCCCCACCATCTGTAGACCCAGAGCTCCAGAAGCAGCCACTGCTGCTGCAATGGCTTCCACTGCCCATGATCTGGGCCTGGACCAGGACCATGTTTCCCTCTCACCCAGGTGAGAGACCTTTCTAACTGACCTTTGAAGCTATCTTTGGCATTTGTGCATGGAGAAGTCTGGAAACTGCAGCAGCTGCCCTTGATTCAGCTCCCTGAAGCCTACCTTAGTCTGATTTGTACCAATATGACCCATGCTGGGCTGTTTCTCTCAGAGCCTTGTGCTATATACCCTTCCTGTCAGCCTTCCTAGTTGTTTTGGACTGGAAATCTATTTCACTCTGTCATTTTTGTGGTTTCTGCTGCACTAGAGTTTGTCCAGAGTCATTTTTTACGGGTATTTTAAGGGTTTTGTGGGGAGAGCTTGAGCAGGTCCTTGCCTCTACCCTGCTATCTTTACTTAGCCCCCCGGAAGTCCCCTATTTCAGTCAATTTCCATCTCCTTCCTTGAAAGATTATGCTCCATTTTGCTGGGTTGTTGATTCTTGGTTATAATCTAAACTCCTTTGCCTTCCAGAATATCATATTCCAAGACCTGCTCTGATCTTTTAATATAGAAGCTGCTATTTCTAGTGCAATCCTGACTGTGGTTCCATAATACTAGAATTGTTTCTCTGGCTGCTTACAGTATTTCTCCTTGACCTGCTAATTCTGGAATTTGGCTACAATATTCCTTTGAATTTTCATTTTTTTGATCTCTTTCAGGAGGTGATCCGTGGATTCTTTTGATGACTATTTTACCCTTTGGTTCACAGTTTTCCTTGATAATCTCTTGAAAGATGCTGTCCAGGTTTTTTTTTTGGATCATGGCTTTAAAGTAGACCAATAATTCATAAATTATCTCACTTCGATCTATTTTCCAGGTCAGTTGTTTTCCATTGAGGTATTTTACATTTTCTTCTATTTTTTCATTCCTTTGATTTTTATCAACTGATTCTTGGTGTCTCATAGTCATTATCTTCTACTTGCCCAATTCTAATTTTTAATTAATTGTTTTCTTCAGTTTCCCTTTGGCCGATTCTCCTTTTTACAGGGTTCTTCTCCTTAGTGAATTTTTGTATCCCTTTATTCATTTGGCCAATTTGTTTTTTAAGGAATTATTTTCTTCAGTTAATTTTTGTTTCCATTTCCAAGTTATTGATTCCCTTTTGCCTACCTCTCATTTCTTTTCCCATTTTTTCTCCTACATCTCTTATTTGATTTTAAAATCCTTCTTCCAAGAAGGCTTTTTGGGTTTGAAACCAATTCATATTCCCCTTTCAGATTTGTTCAGTGTTGTCCTCTTCTGAGTTTGTGTGCTCATAGAAACTATCTTTTTGCTCACATTCTTTCCCTGTTTCCTGGCTTTTAAGTTGAGCTCTCCTACTGGAGTACAGGGAATACTGTTCTAAGCTTCTTCTGCTGGGGGACAGGGTCCTGGTCACTGATTTTGTGTTCTTGAACCTCAGGTACTGGCAGCTAAAGGATATGGGGACCTGGTTGCTTACTTGGTTCTGAGCTGGGGTCTTAGTGCTGGTGTCTGGTGTGTACTGAGGCCAGGTAGGGTTTTTCTGCATTTCCCTGGGGTTACACTGGAGCACGGTGAGGTTCTGCTGCTAGAGAATGCCTATCTACCCAGGGCTCCACCAGAGCATGGTGAGGTCCAGCAGATGGAAGATGCCTGCCCACCTTGGTATATGCTGAAGCCCAAGGTGTTTGGCTATTAGGGGTTGCCTGCCTGCTCAGGGCTTTGCTAAAACATGGTGGTTCTCCAAGCTGGAATCTGCCAGTTCCCCTGGCTCTGCTAAGGTACATGGGGGGTCCTGGTGTTGGCATTTGCCTGCTCCACCACCCTTGAGCTCGGCATCTCCTGCTGGTTTACTGAGATAGGATTTGCTGCTGGCTTGCTGTGACACTGTCTGTTCTAGATTGTGCTCCCCTTTTACCCGAGTGAAAAGGATCCTCCAAGTTTTCAGGGCTAAAAGACTACTCCACCCAATCTTTTTGCAGCCTCTACTCTTCCATGACTTTTCTTGGGGTGCTGTTTTCTGTATTTTTTCCCCCCAGAGGTCAGTATGGGAAAGTGACATTGATTACTCTTACTGCTTACTCTGCCATGTTGGCTCCTGAAAGTCAAATATAATGGAAATGATTAAAAACATAAGTAAATTAGCAAGGTACAAAATAAATCCATAGAAATCTCAAGCATTTTTATATGCACCAATTTCTATATATTCTAATAAAAACTAAGAAAATAAAATACGAAAGAAATTTCATTTACAATAACTACAAAATTCATGATGCATTTGAGGGTTAATCTACCAAAACACATTTAGGAATTGCATAACTACACCCATAAAATATTTTTTTAACGGAATGCTTAAATAATTAACATTTAACCAAAGCCGGTGAGAGGAAGAAAGTTATATAGCACTTTTGTAGTAGCAAAGAAGTGGAAACTTAATGTATACCAATTTTTTGGGAAAGGGACGGAACAAAATCTGATATATGAAAGTAAAGAAAAACAATTGCAACTCAAGAGAGAAATATCAATAGTATACAACAAAGTAAACAGATCCAAGAACCTTAAATACATAATGCCTATAGTAAAGTAATTAAAAAACACACTGAAAGGAACATGAACTCAGATGAATATCAGTGATCATTTTGAGTGGTAGAAAACAGGAAACAAAATGCATTTCTCTCCAGAAGGTGAGAAGTCTGACCTTCTCTGAAATTTTACATTTACTGCTCAGTGTATTAGCCTTATTGATCTATTTTATTTCTTCCTTTTTCTTTGTTCTGGTGAAAGATTGATTTGGCATGGACCTTACTAGAAATTTCTTAGTGTCATTAAAGTGACCAAAAAGGAGTAGGATAGGTACTCTTTCGTGTTTAATGGTTCTAGGAATGTTTTTACATGAGAGTTAGAGGGTAGGGGAGCAGGTTATAAATAACTACTTTCCTTTATCACCTAGGACAAATCATTCAGTTACCTCATTTATAACATGTAGAGAATTGAATTAGATGGTTTCTGAAGTTACCTCCTCCTCTAGATATATAGTCCTCTCACCTTTTTCTTCTAGCTATTGTATTCTTTAATATTTGTTTAGAAGGTAGTAGTTATCTTTTTAAGATTTGTTCATTCCACATTATGAAACAGTAGTGATAAGGTGCTATAACATTTTCCAGTCTCACAATTGGATTTTATGGGGGCACCAAAACTTACATGAAAGTGAACTAGTAGGCATTATAACTGTTATTTGAAGTGCTTAGTTATATAATAATCATTGTCTCTTTTATTTTGGTTTATGTTTTTTAAGAAGCATAGTGATTTTTATTTTATTTTCTCCAAAGGGACACTAGAGATGGCTTTAGAAGAAAAGGTTTCTACTCTTCCCATTACATGAGAGAACGCTCTCCTCATAAAAGGGACAATCCATTCTTCCGGGAATCTCCTGTAAATCGAAAAGATTCTCCACACAGCAGATCTGGCTCCAGTGTTAGCAGCCGAAGTTACTCTCCAGAACGGAGTAAAGCTTATTCTTTCCACCAATCTCAGCATAGAAGTATGTGTTTAGGTTTTTGTGTTAATTTTTCCTCTCAAACGTAACATACTGTGTGTCTTTGGCATGGTCTTGCAGATAAACCAAAATTGTATCACATTTATTTTAAGTTCTTCCCTAATCCTCTCACATTAAGACATTTTAGTGTCTGTTTATTTCTATCATTCCCAAATCACTAAAGCAAGAAAACTGATATATTTTTCCAGTTATTGCTCTATTATTAATCTTACAATCACCTGGTATAGCTCATTTATATTGACTTTGAACTGCTTAGAAACAGCAACTCAAATTTTATTTGTGGGTATGTGACATAAGAAATTTTGACACTTAAAAGGAAGGAGGGAAATGGTACTGAATACTTTCAGGAGTGATATATGATATTATCTTCTCTGATTTGCTTGTGTGTTTTAGTTCTTTTTCATTCCTTTTTTATTCTGTTTTTTTGTTCTCAGTTTACTTTGTGATTCAAAGAATAAATGTTTTATTTTGAACATCTTTTTCTGCTGACTGATGATGATGAGGAAAGACAGCCTCAAATTTCCCTGTATGCTTTGTACTGGGTTGATCCATTCATTGCTTCATCCATCTAACAAATATTTATGGATTAGAGTGCTTCCCATATGAATATTGTTTTTCTAAGGAGCAGTCAGGAACACAGAGGTATAATGTGGTGTGCACATACTTTGAGTCAGTAGAGTGGTGTATAGTGGTATACACCTTTAATCTCAATTCCTACAGGCTGATGCTAGTAGGTCTCTTTACCTCAGGAGTTCTGAGTCACAATGGACTCGATGATCAGGTGTCTGCACTCAGCTCTAATTTTAATATGTTGAGCCCTGAGCAAAACCAGCCCTTGACAGAACCAGAGCAGGTCAAAGTTCTCATGTTTATGAATAGCCCTGGTGTAATAATCTCAGCTCGGTATTTCCGGACTGAGCTAACAAGATATAAAGAAGGAGGTTGGTAGGGAGGGGAAAAGTTGGGAGATTGATTCTTAATGATTTGTGTTGTGTTAACTTTTATAAGATGATTTAACAGTCTGATGTTTTCAAAGTCTTTCTCTCCAAACTGATGCTTCCAGTACTTGAATCTTGAAGTGCCCAATGTCTTGGAATACGAAAGTGTAACATAGTAATGGTTTGGGTTGTCAGAAGAGGTTAAAAAAAACACCGCTCTTAGCTCTCCTAGAAGTCTTTGTGATACTGAATGTAAAAAGTAATATCTCCTTTTTTCTGATAGTGAGGAAAATATAGCTCTTTATAGAATGCTGTAAAGTAACTTATGGTGGTATAGAGAAAGGTTAGACTTGTTTTTTCTTTTCATAAAAATCATGTCAATCATTCTCCAGAGAGATCAGATTTTCATTTAATTATTTTCATTCTGCTTGACATATTCAGTGACCACAAATCCCTGTACTTCTTGGAGATAAACATAGAGAAGGCAAAAATAAAAGATTTCCTTTCTAGGAGCTTTAGTACTATTTATCTATTTTCCTTGAAACATATTAAGGAACTTAAAAGTAATTAAATAAATTGAAAGTGATTAAATGGAAATTTAAATATTTAAATATAATTTAAATTTAAATGTAATTTTAAATTAATTTTCATTTATTTCACTTTGAAAATGGAATTCTTTCATCAAGAAAGTAAATTTATCTCCTGGATATATTTTTCATAAATAATTCTCATTGGTTCTCTTTCTTATACTAGAAAAATGATTTTTAGGTTCTAATAATGTAGCTGGGTTCATATCTAGAGCATATGTATATGTCTATACATGTATTATTTCATAGGTATTATAGGCATATGTATGTTATATATGTATAAAGATGGATTTAGTCAATTCAATTTTATTATATATTATTTAAATGACAGCAGTGTGGCATAATGTAGAAAAAAAGATATTGGAGTGGTCTGTTTTTAACAGTTACTGAGAAAAGGCAAAAGTAAGACAAAAACATTTATAAAGAAGCACTGTGTTTAGTTCTGGGAATACAAGTACAACCAAAAAGAACAACAGTCTCTTGTCCTTAAGGAAATTACATATTAACAAGGGAGCATAAACCGAAAAGCGGAACTGAAGTGAAGAAAGCATGAGAGCCAGGAAGGAGGCATATTCACAGGGGCACTGTGTTGAAATCTGGAAAGTTACCAGGAGAGTGAGGATGACAATGGAGGCTAACTGGCTTGGTCTGCTTCTCAAAGTAGAGTGCCGTACACACAGGGTAAAGGTAAAAGGTTGGAGCAGCATATATTGTGCTTCAGCTGATGTAAAAAAAAAATCGGGTAGCAATCCTAATCTCAGACAAAAGCAAAAGCAGAAATAGATGGAATCAAAAGAGATGAGGAAGAAAGCTATATCCTAAACTATGTCCTTCTAAAAGGCACTATAGACAACGCAGCAATATCATTACTAAACATATATGCTCCAAGGACAAGTTAAGGGAATGACTGGAAGAAATAGATAGCAAAACTATACTAGTGGGGGACCTCAATGTCTCTCTCTCTGAACTTGATAAATCTAACCTCAAAATAAACAAGAAAGAAGTTGAGGAGGTGAATAAAACTCTGGATAAGGTAGATATGATAGATCTCTGAAGAAAATTAAATGGGGATAAAAAGCCATATACCTTTTTCTCAGCAGTGCATGGCACATATACAAAAATTGAGCATGTATTAGTCCATAAAAACCTCAGAATCCAGTGCAGAAGTCATTGCATCCTTCTCAGATCATAATGCAATAAAACTTATATGTAATCAAGGACCATGGCAATATGAACCAAAAACTAATTGGAAACTAAACAATCTAATCTTAAAGAAGGAGTGGGTTAAACAACAAATTATAGAAACAACCAACAACTTCATTCAAGAGAATGACAATAATGGGACAGCCTACCAAACCTTATGGGACACTGCAAAAGCAGTACTTAGGGGAAGTTTTATATCTTTGAATGCCTACATGAATAAAATAGAGAAAGAGCAGATCAATGAATTGGGCATGCAGCTGAAAAAGCTTGAAAAAGAACAAATTGAGAATCCCCAAGTAAATACCAAATTAGAAATACTGAAAACCAAAGGAGAGATTAATAAAATTCAAATTAAGAATACTGTTGAACTAATAAATAAAACCAAAATAGAATGCCCAGGAAGAACTCGTCAGTAGGAGAAAGGATCTAGTAGTCATTCATTTCCAGCAAGTTTAGCCATTAAAATACACTAAAAGGAATAAAAGTAAAAATAGTTATGTACACCCTTCATATTTGACTTTTAAATCCAGTACATGCATAGATGGCCTAAATTTGCTACCTACTTTTTCTGATCATGTTTTTCATTAGAAAATGATGATCAAAGTGCTTCCAACAAACTGATCATTTGAAATATATTTTATATTTCTGTTAATGTAGTGAACCCATTAAAATGCTAAATTATGTTACTTGATCAACTACAGGTCTTGAATTCTGTGCCATCAAAGCCCCAACTGTCAGGTTCTGTTATGATAGAGAGACTTTTCAATATTGGCAGTAGGCTATGTCTTTCATTTGAGATCTAGCTGTCATCAGGATGATGTTGGGATGATTAAATTCCATAAATTTCATAAGAATTCTCAATTGAGAACCTCAGTTGAGATTTGATACGTGTTTGTTAATTCATAAATGATCCAGTGACTGACAACACAACTTTACTTGTAATGAACTAGAGTAGTATTGTGATAGGGGTAGCATTTTCTTGATGCAACTTCCTTTGGCCCCAGATCCTCTAATGCAGTTTCTTGGTTGAGATACATGAGAGATATGAAAATTCCCAGTCATGTGTAGTCTGGGCCTCCCAGATTTCTTGGGTGCCTGACACCATGCAAGTTGGCATACCCTGATGGTTCACCGAACAAATGGATTTCTTGATGATGAGGATGAGATAAGGGGAACCATATTACTGCCACTGTATTCTTATTGTTGTCTTTTGAGTGCCATCATCAAACTGAACTAAGAGGATGCTGCTGTTAAAGCCTAGTCTAACAAGAAATACTTATTTCCTTGTAGCAATATGTATGGTAAATGTAATGGAAGGAATTTTAATTTTCTTGTTGTTAAAGACTTTTGAATCTTGAAGCATTATGAAAGTTTAAGGATTCAAATAATGTGCCACATTCTTAGAAAAACAAGTATCTTTATATATCAGAAACCTTATTTTTATAAGCATGCCCTTATAATTTCTCCCACTAGGGTTTTTAAAAAATATGTAATTTGAGGTCCTACTCTCTTGGTAACTAACTACATAGCATTTATAAAAAAAATTATGCGTCTTCAACTAATTTATCCTTTATTAGGTAAGGAAAACCTTCAGTATCTTCTTTTATAAGATCTTTTGTGTATTTTTAAAAAATTGTTCCACATTCTCATTCTTGAAAAATTCTTCTCTTTAAATCTCCTTCAAAGCCTTATTTTCTGTATTTAAAAAAGTTTTCTTTTGCAAAAATTAACATGTTATTTTTACATTATCTTGATTTATTGATATATCACTACCCCATTCTCTATTTAATAAGTCATCTTTCACAACAATGTATAAAATGAAAAATTGCAATATAATTAAACCAAGAACATGTTGATTAAATTTGATAGTATGTGCAATATTCTACACCTTTAGTCCATATATTTACAAAGAGAGAAGGAAGGTATATTTACGTATTAGGTCATTATAATTACATAGTGCTGAGTTAAATTTGGGAGTTGATTTTGTTAAAAATCATTGTATATATTTTTACCTGGTCCTTTTTATCCTATCTCATGTATATCTTCTTATATTTCAAGATCTTTTATATTCATTGTTTTTTTATGACTCAGTATTGCATTACATTCATATAATTTTTTTAGCCTTTCTGTCATCTGTTGGCCACTACCTTGTTGTTTTTTTTTTTTTTAACACATAGATCAGGAAGTGCTGCAATAGATATTTTGGAGCATATATCTTTTTCTTCTGGTTTTATTTTCTAATCTTGCAAGTATTACATTTTTCCATGCTAGGTATCAGATAGGACCAGCATAGTTCATACTGTAAATTATAATCCTTAAATTACAATTTGTTTTATAGTCTCCTACAGTCATATAGATATAGCTCGAATAGAACTTGGCCCATCTACTTCAAATCTCCTATTTTACACACTAGAAAACTAAAATCCATAAAGCTTTTATCAACTGTGGACCTCAGGGACTTTTATTTTGCTCATGCATGAAATAACCAGATATTCTTATCTTACAATTATATAATTTTCTTTTTGCTCACAGCTGTACTGCCTAATAGAAATACTTATATTCACTCTCTTTCTGACCCTCTCCCCTCCCCTTACTTATTTTCTCCTTTGAATCCACAGTATACTATTCTTGTGCTTCATTATAACATGGAAGTTACCTGTGGTTATTGAAGACTGTGTCATTTGGGTGTGACTTCTGAAAGATTCTTGAATGTTGGAAAGCTTTAACTGCACATTCCATAACATACTGTTTCTTGCCAAGATGACCGTCTGAATAGAAAGATGCTGTCCAGCTCTTAGACACGTGACCCTACAGATTCTTCAGGTTCACATTGGACACAGTAGTGATCAAGAAATTTAACGAGAAGCTGATGTTAATTGACTTTTTTCACTGCACACAAAAGTCATCCAGAATCCCACAGCCGGTAGAGATGGGTCCCCTTCTGCACACCTAGTGCCGGCATGACCAGAGTTGGGATGTATGCTCTGAATTCAGAAGCAGGAAGAATGGTGAACTCCCCTCAGTCCCAGTGTCATCAGAAAACCCCAGACTGGAAATCTTCAATAGTCCAGGGAAGCACAATGGGAACAAGCAGTGCAATGTCAAGCAGCCTGGTGTTGCCGGCACTGAGTCCCTACTTCTCTGAGATGCCAGAGAGGATCAAGAGCACTGAAAATCAAAGATCCAGGGGAGCCTAACCACAAAATGTAGAGGTCAGCAGAAAAATCCAAGAGTCTAAGGGTGAGACCAAGCAGGGCTGATCATCCTGCCCCAAAATTCAGCAAGATACTGGAGTCTGGCCCTAGCTCAAAGCCCCAGTGTATTGATTAAGACTGGACAGACACATGAATAAGACAGAGAAAATACTAATTTTGTGACTAAAGATTCCCCTCCCCCCCCAAAGAAGAAAGTAATGTAAAAACAATTACAAGCATAGAATCAAAGAGAAGGAATGGATTTTCCCCAGAGACAACATGAATACCTAGAAGAAATGAAGCCAGAAAAAATTGAAATAAGACTCTGGAGGAACGAATTGGAATGAGAATAAAAAGTAGTAGGCCTTACTCATAAATTGGACTCTGAAAAGTAGAATTGACAAAGCAGAAATCATACAGTAGCTAAGTAGCACAGTGGATATCTAGTATGGATCTTAGAGTCAGGAAAACCTCAGTTCATATTTTGCCTCAGACACTTACTTTGGTAACCACTTTCAGCTTCAGTTTCCTCATCAGTAATATGGGGAGAGTTATAGCACTTATACTTCACAGTTGTTGTCCTGGTCAAATGAGATAACATATATAAAGTGCCTCAAATGCTGTAAAACAGTATTATTAACTATTAATTATTAATATTATTTGTTATTAAGATCATTATTAAGAAATATCAGAACAAAATAAAAACATTCAAAAATAGAAGAAAATGGAATAGAAGAATATATCTCAAAATAACTGAGTTGAAGAAGGTTAAGGAGAGAATTCAACATCCGGAGTCCCTGAAAACCATAATTAGAAAAAAAAATTCTGGACACAATCCAGAACTCCCATGTTAATATAAAAAAAATGCTATAGCTATCCAGAAAGAAGTTCGGTACTAAAAAACTGTAACCAAGATTCTGTAAGACTTAGTGGCTCTGGTGATAGTGGTGATGATGACAGCGATGGGAGCAGCGTGTCCATAGTGCGGTAAGGTCTGCAGAGCAACTCTAAGAGGTGACTGCTTTTATGGTGCCCGTTTTACAGTTGAGGAAACTGAGGTACACAGTAGTTAAGTAATTTGATCACACATTCAAACAAGTGTTTGTGGCTAGATTTGACTCAAAACTTTTGACTCGATGTCTACTTGGCACTGATTACTGTACCACTTATCCACCTAATGAAATCACGGATCACAGTATTTGATAAGAAAAAGGACAGGCTTAAAACATTTATAGTTGAATATAATCTTACAAGGGAAAAAATGAGCCTGTAATGTATAGCACAGATTTTGAAGTATTTTTGATGAAAGATCAAAGATGAGTAGAATTTTTGACATATAAACACAAGTCCAGAGAGACCTAGAAAGGTAAATTTATTTGAGAATTAAAAAGAAGCATATATTGATGTAGTGTTAACATTGTAATAAGTTTGAGATTCTTAACGTGGAGTCCATAGGCTTGTTTTTGTTTTTTGACATTTAAATTTCATTATAACTTGTTTTCCCCTATATTCATATATATTTTATTATATGCTTTTTAAAACTTTTCTGAGAAAGGGTCCATAGACTTTACCAAACTGTCAAACACACACACACACATCATCATCATCATCATCATCATAAGGAGGACAAGTGTCCCTTAAGAATGACAGTAAGAAAGGCAATAGTCCTGGGTGATTGAGTGGGAAAATGTTCTAAGAGTTTTGAAAGGACAAGGAGAAAAGAGGGTAAAAAGAATATACTAGTTGAAAGGAGGAAGAAAAGGGGTAGAATTAGCTCTTTGTCATGATTGAAATGTTTGAGAAGAGTATACAAACAGAGGGAGTAAAAGGGGGAGGAGGCATTTAACAAAACTAATTCTTATCTAAAATGAACAAATAAGGGCAGTTGAATATACTTAAAATAGTTTTGGTGTAGAAGTTCATCAGAGTCAGCAGATAAACAAGATGGAATGGGATGTACAGACAGACATAGTGAGGATAATACTGAGAAAGGAATGGTCAAAAAAGAACAGACTTCATCTTAAAAGGTGGAGGGAGGCGAGTAAGGCTAGAGAGACAAAGAACTATGATCCTTGGGTCCTAGGGCTTCTTTATATTGACTAGTTGGGTAATGCCTGAACAATTATGGATCAATGTAAGGGAACATTATCGTATTATGAGAAGTGATCCAAAAGGTAATTTCAGACAGTCCTTGGTAATGTGAACTGATGCAGAGTGAAATGAGGCCAAACGAGAATAATTTACACAAGGACAACACTGTAAAGAGCAACAACTTTAAGTGACTTAAGAACTCAGATCAATGCAGTGACCATGTCTTGAGAAGACCTACAATGAAGTATGTTACCAGTTTCCTAATAAAGGAGTGGTGGACACAACAGAGGCTTACATTTTTGGGCATGATCAGTACGTAGATGTTCTTTGCTTGATGATGCTTATTGGTTACAATTGGCTTGTTTTCCCTCTCTTTTTAAAGTATGTGCTTTTTTTGTGGGGATTGGGGACTTAGCAGAAGTAATGCTGAGGGGAAAAAACCTATCGTAACATTTTTTTTAAATTCCTAGAAAAGAAAAGAAGAAACCACAGAGAAGCAGGGCAATTTTGAAAGTAACATGTAGAATTTATTAAACACATTTTTTAAAAAACAAGCAGTTTCAAACTGAGATTTGTGGCTTCATTTAGAATTTTTTTTTTACTGCTCTGTATAAGGAAATGGTGTGTGTGTGTGTGTCTGTCTGTGTGTCTGTGTGTTCTGGTTTTTTAAAACTAGGGCCCACAGGGATTGTGAAGAAGTTATGGTTAAATGACTTTGGAAAGGGAATAGCTGTGTTACTTTTTATTCTATTGTCAAAGCTACTTTTCCTCTTACAGCATAGGTTGATTTGGGACATGTATTCCAGTTTCAAATTACTCTGTGGGTCTCTGCTCTTAAAATTTGAGCACAGTACCCCACTGGTGTGTTTATCTTTGAATTATTGGTCAGATGACAAAATTAACTCAAAACGTAGGCAGTTATTGAAATTTTTATAGTGAAAAATTAATAACAAAAAACATTTCTACCATCCTCCCTCAAATGGACCCCACAGCATTGAGTATGAACACAGGTCACAAGTAGAGAGGTGCATCTGTGGGGAAAACATGTGGAGAGATAGACACATGGAGGGAACATATATGCTGAACGCTGCAAGGTAACATGTCTTTACTCTGAACTGATATTGATACTTTTGTCTCTGCCGAACCCTATGCTGAATAAAATATCAATATAGGGAGCTGAATGCTGTCCTTGGAATCAGGTAGACTGGGCTTTTCTACCCAGAAAATTCTTATATGTGTAACCCTGGGCAAATTATTTAGCCTTTCTACTGTTATTTAGTCTTTCTCATTTGTAAAATGAGGAGGTTAGACTCATTGACTTCTGATGTCCATTTGCAGATTTTGTAATTAGTTGGAGAGGAAGAAAATAGAGAAGTTAAATTAACATATACTTTTATAGTCTGTGATTTAGATGCTAAAGTTAGTAACATTGGCAATAATAAAAAATATCCTGGAAAACCTGGCTTCAAGAATAATGGACAAAAGAACCTAAAAGTTTGTAAGCTATAGGAAAGTTTCATGAATATATTTTCTGAATATGCCTGTGTCTTCTGGAATAGTTGTGTTACTCTGGATGTGGGAATCTTAATAACATTTCAAAATTAAATTTACTGTCTTTGAACAGAAAGTGTCTGGTTACCAGTGAGAGTTCTTTTTGAACCAACTACTTATGTACTTTCAATTTTTATATATACATCCTAGAATAAAGATCAAAATGAGAAAATATAGTGACTAATTGAGGCAACTCCCATTTTGACTTATTCAGAATAAACTGCTAATGCTAAACAATTGGAAATGGATAAAAGTGAATTTCATCACTGCCATCATTTTTTAAGTATATTGATCTATAGTAATCATTTATTATAATGAGGCAATCAAAAAGAACCTAGAAATCATCCCAGCTAGTTATCATTTGACACGATGGAAATTGCACTGAATTTGGAATCAGAGAAACTGATATTAAAGTCCTACCTCTCATTACCTCTAATCTTGAGTTAATCGACAATGTTGGGTCTCTGTCCTGGTTTGTTCATCTGTAAGATGAACACATTTGACTGGATGGCCTTTTCAGTTCTTTTCCAGCTCTAAATCTATAATAATATGATTCCATACATGTGGGAAAATTCGAGTGGATAAAAAGCATGTTTATGTTATGTTGAATGGACAACGCATAAACTTGATCCATATATGCCTTATAAACTCTTTGTGAGGAGAGTGGGCTATATTGCTTTTATAAAAATGCACAGTACTTTTAGTGACCTGAAGCATCTCTCAGAAACAAAGTCTTCTTTTTTCAATATAAATAAACTCCCTATGAAGCTTGATGGCTGTGTGTAATAGTATACCACACTCAAAGTAAGTCTCAAAGGAAAAATTGCAAGTAAAACAAAGGGCTGTGTTAATGAGCACATGTACGATGGGGAAAGAACTGGAGCAGGTTATATCCACAAAACAATTATCAGACTTTTTGAGTGCTGCCTGTGAAATATAAAAAAAACTTAGTGGAAGGCCTCTAGCACTTGGATAGGTTCCTCATGGATTATCTCTGGGAGGATATGGACAGAAATAACACAGAATATGGAGATGAAAATTCATTGTAGTTGATAAAAAGTAGTTTTCTCCTTGCCAAGGTCAAACCACATAATCTTATCACCTCATTATTTTTCTTTCATCTGTCATTCACCTTATTCTTATTTCACAGAAATAACACAGAATATGGAGATGAAAATGCATTGTAGTTGATAAAAGTAGCTCTTCTCCTTACCAAGGCCAGCCTACATAATCTTATCACTTCTTTATTCTTCTTTCATCTATCATTCATCCTCATTCAAGGCAAGAAATCCAAATTAGCTGTAGCCATATTAAAAGAAAAATGTAATACGTATGAAAGCAACTCTGAAGTTTCAACTGAAGTCCAGTCAGGTGGACAAAACTGACAGAAATGGAAAATGACAAATTGATAGAGGCCCTGTGGAAAAACGGGCAAATTGATGTCACACTGGCTTTATTGCTCTTAGCTATTTTCTGACTCCATGCTTTTTCATTGGCTGCCCCCAAACCCCCGTGTACTTCTTTCTCTGCTCAAACCTCACCTTCTGTACAAGGCCTTTTCCAGATTCTCTCAATGCTTTTCCTCTGAGATTACCTATTTATATCTTGTAGATATATAGTTGTTTGCATGTAGTCTCCCCCAATAGAATGTGTGCTCTTTGATTATTAGGATTGTTTTTGCCTTTCTTTGTATCCACATACTTAGCATTCGTTGTGCTTAACAAATGCTTGTTGACTTGACTGATGGAGTGTAAATTGGTCCAGCCATTCTTAGAAGCAACTTGGGACTATGCACAAAAGGGTACTAACTTATGCATACCCTTTGAGTTAGTAATACAACTACTAGGCTTACACCTTAAAGAAATCAAAAGAAGAGGAAGCAGTCATATATATATATATATATATATATAAAATATTTTGGAGCAGCTCTTTTTGAAATGGCAAACAATTGGAAACAGAGGTATGCTGTTCAACAGTGGAGGGCAACAAACATTTATTAAGAGCTTACTAGGGCCACTAACTGTGCTAAGTGCTAGGTGTGCAAAGAAAGGCAAAAATAGGCCCTCCTCAAGGAGTTCACATTCTGTTGGAAGGGCTGACATGCAAACAAAAGCTCTTTTTAAGTGCATCTCTTTTAAGAGACCCCCTCATTTCCTCAATTGTTAATGTGAACCATCCCCTCACCCTCAGTCTATTTTGCATATATTCTTGATTTGTTTAGATGTAAATATCATATCTCTTTAGTAGAATGCAGATTTCTTGAGATCAGGGTACATTTCACTTTTGTATTTTTATCTCCAAGGCCATCATAGTTTCTGACATAGAAGATATACTTTTTTTTAAATTGAGACAAATTGAATTTAGACTGTGTGAAAGGGAGTAATGTGAAACTGAGTAGGAAAAGTATATTGAAGTCAATTGTGGATGAACTTAAATAATTGGCAAAGGAATTAGTAATTTATTTTGTTGACCATTGCATGTTTTTTTTTTTAACAAGAGATTAACATAAACGTAAGAATCAGGAAAATTATTTAGGCATTTTTGTGTGTGACAGTTTGAAAAGGAGACGAATTAGAGAAAAGGCCTGTTAGTGAGAAGCTAGGTTAGGCTAGAAGTGATAGGTACCTAAACTGAGGGTAACAATGTGAATAGAGAAGACGGGATAGCTTTTAGAGAGATTGTAAAGGTAGAAATGACAGAATCAGTTGATTTGAATGAAAAGGTAAAAAAAAGAGTAAGGAATCAGATGATTCCAAGGCTTTGAGTCTAGATAGGTTGTGAATATAATTAGTGCTTTTGAAGTAGCACCAGAAATAGACATGTAGAAAGAGGCTCGGATTTAGAGACAAACGTTAGATAGATAGATGTGAGGATAAGTAGGTAGAAATATCCAAGAGACAATTTATGTGATATTAGTACTTGAAAGTATTCGTTTATTCATTCACACTTTCAGTCATTCGTCATACATTTATTGAGAGCCTATTATGTTAAGATATTTCAAATACTATAAGGTTTACAAATATGACTGAGACATAGTCCTTGATTTCAAAGAAAAGCTTTACCTTGTTATGTTCATTATTATTTTCTCACTTCTTTTTTGGGATAGATGAATTCTTTACCTGGCTGTAGTTGTCCTCTATAGTTATTTGTGCCACCACCATAGTGTACCATTGTGTATTGTAGTGGACCCTGGCTTGTTGCTGCTTTAGAACTGAAGCATTTCCTTATGTACTTGGTGGGTTACAGATTATGTAATCAGTTCAACGTGGAGTATTTGGGGGGATATGAGGGCAGTCACCTGCAAACATACGTACTGTAAAGTGCTTGCTACTTTGATCCTTGCTGCTTGTCTTGGGCTTTTTGCCTTTTTTGAGAGCACAGAGAGGTGCTGGTGTTAACTCCTACCTGCCCACCTTTCTCCAGAGTCCGTGCGTGCTGGTGCCTGCTACAAACAGCAAAATGAAGGAGAGCCAGGAAGAGGTGAGTGTTGAAGCTGAATTCTCATTTGGGATTGGCATGGGAGGGATATGCTAGTTGTTGTGGGAAGAGTGAGGGTATAGTATTTGGTGCATTCAGTCTCTAGCTGCACAACAGGAAGATCAGAGCTAAAAGTTGAAAATATATGTATAATCACATGTAAATATACACATACGCACACACAAATACTTGTGCATAGTTACACATAGACACACACACATATATCAGCATGGTGTAGTGGATAGAGAGCACGACTTGGATTCAAGATGACTTGGATTCAATTCCGACCTCTAACATAATCTGGCGGTGTGGCCCTAGTTACGTCATTTAACATCTCAGTGTCTGAAACAGATTTCTGAAATGGTAAGTTGTAGTATATTTACCCATTTCCATTGACTGGAGACATGTTCCTCAGCAGGAGCCCTGACAACAATGAAATCACAAGCCTTTCTGTATGCTTGTTTCCCCACCTAGTTGGTATAATTGTTTGGGGGATGGGGTGAAGTAGAGGTTAGAAGTTGGAGAAGAGATCCACTTAAATCTTTCTACTATGGCTCCAGTCTTTTCTATATTTGTTCTTGCATGGAGAAGTGCGAAGGTTGAAGTCCATATCATGGCTTTATTAGAAGAAGAACCCAGAAGAGTTCATCCCTTCTTACTTTTCCTACTCCTGTGTTTTTCCCACTGCCTCTATTCTTTCTCCAGCTTTCTCTCTCTAAGATGAATAATTTTTACTCATTGTCTCTTATTGATTACCTTATTGCCCCAGATATTCACTGCAGTAAAATCTTTTCAAAAACTCCCTACAATATTATGTAATGATATCTGAAAAACAAGAATCGTTGGTCATACTCGCCATTTCAGGAACAAGTTTATATGGATCAGAACAAATTTACACTTGTCATAATATGAGAGCAGTTGAAAATAGAAGCTTTAAACTTAATACCTTAAGGTAAAATTAAGATTCATGTTTTGGAGTATCCGAAGAGGTCTACTGTCCTCTATTTATGCAAATAAATGCAATTCTTTGGTGGGATAATAAAGTGCAGCAGTCTGTGAAACAATTACTCCATGTAAAGTTAATTTTACTCATCCATTTAAGGATTGAATATTAGCCTTCTTTGCTGACACATCTTTTTCCTAATCCCAAACCCCATGAAGAAATTTATTGACTGAAAAGGATACAAAATCACTTCATAAAACTTTAATGGAATGTTTGGAGGAGGAGTGAGGATTTGCGTTATTACATAATTACCTATATGTCAGTTATGTCTACTTACACTATTATTTCTCTTATATTGTAAATTCCTAAAGGTCAGGAGCTGTACTTGTTCAGTTTGTTTTATTCAAAGCTCAGGGTAGTGCCACCTATAGGTGGGTACTATATTTGTGCCTCTTATAAATTACTGGATTATTAAAATTGAACTTTGTAGAGAGAGATTGTCATAAGTTGCTAAGAACAGAAAATAGCTCATCCTTGTCTATACAGAGAATATCACAGTATCTTTTGTAGTTTAGGTTCAAAGCTGATTTTGTTCTTGGAAGTCAGTCATTCATTGCTTATTCCTATTATATCAAAAGTGGTGTAGAAGTTTCTTGTCTGCAGTAGGTTTTGCCTCAGTATCAAGGTTCTCATGTTTCTGATTTGATGTATCTGTTTCTTACACTAGCTTTATTACTGCCGTATGTTGACTTTCAGCTTCTGAATGATCTCCTACTCTTTAATGATTACCAAGCTTTGTCCTGTGAGTTGTTCTGGGCCAGCAACTTCCCTCTGATGTATTTATTTTATTTCTCTGACATACTGCTCTCAGTCTTCATCTTTAGCTGATGTTTAATTTCTAGGACTATAATCATCTGTTATTTGGACTTTTGTTTACTTGGCTTTGTCTAAGTTTGTCTTATCCACTACTGCCCATGACCTTTTAGCCCTTTCTTTTCATTACCAGTCAAATAGTTGTTTTGGTTCATTTTTATTTTTGCATATAAAATTACACCAAATGATTTATTCTTTATTTACAAAACATAGCATAATAGTAGTTGACAATTACTGGTAATTTAAGATTGCAGAGCACTTAATATGCATTGCTTCATTTGCTTTTAGTATGAATTTAGTAAAGTTTAAAATGACTAATTACTCAAGTTTACCATTCATTGTACAAGTTGCATTCATTTAAGCATTTTGTTTGTATGTAACCTACTATGATAATTACATTGTTTTTAAAATGTTTTGCTAAAATTTTAAAATGTGTTTTGCTGAAGTGTTCAAATAACACTACATTTTGCGCTTAAGTAACTAAAATTAAGGCTCACTGTCTTCAACAGCCATAATTAAATTGTTTTGAATTGTATTTTGCTTTATTATATAAACATTTGAGATCAATAGGCACCATTGCTAAATTATACTATTATGTTTATTATTTTTTCACCTTATGCTTAGCTAATAGTAGTGGTCACTATAGTCATTGCCTTTGGTAATTTTGGTCTACCTAATTATATTGTCAGCATGATACCTGCAGCAGCTGCAATGAATATGCATACATATTTCCAGAGTTGAATTGCAAAATATAACAAACACTTCTTCAAAGATGAAACCAAGATATTTATTCAAATACCAGAAAGCCAGTTCCATCATGGTAACAAAGAAGTTGATACACATCACCAATCCAGGGAGTACTGACATCCCCAGGCCTTCCCTCCATCAGGACTCCCCACAAACAAGCTTCCCTAGGCAAGATTCCTCCTGCTTTCAGTCATGCTAGTTTCTCTGCCTCAGCTCTGCCTCACTGTCTCCCAGCTCTGCCTCATTCTCACTTCCTGCTCCACCTTTCCTATCCCCAACTGTTTGGCAAGCTCCTCCCACTATGTGCTCCATTTGATTCAGGCTCCCTGTCACTCAGGCTCCATCACAGCAGTCAGCTGGGCCGAAGTTCAAAGATCCATGCATTTCATTAACATTACAATAATGAATGCTTATTTTAAAAATAGGCATTTGGGTACCTGACACACCTACATGTGGAAAGCACTCATGACTATTGCAGCTCTTATTCTACTATTTCTCCCTTGGTGATTCTTATTACCTGTTGGGTAACAGCTAGTGAAAAAGATAGGCACTTCTCTTGGACTTCTAGTTTCTTCAGACTTTTGAGTAGTACCTAGTGCTTGGCTAGGTCAGCTATCCTAGATATTATCAGCTTGATTTGAGTACCTTAATAAATTATGTAAAAGTGATGACCTGAACCTCTGCTTTTACCTTAAGGAATTTGAGATTCCTTTTTGAAAAATCAGAAAATACTGTGGAAAAGGTGAAAAAAAAATTTTTTAGTTACTATAGCATTTTAAAATTCTTTAAAAAATTTTTTTAAAGGTAAAGAAAGACCTTCTGTCCAGTCTTTGAAAACATCAAGAGATACTTCTCCCTCCAGTTCCACAGCAGCTCCCTCATCAAAGGTTTGTTTTGCTTCTTAGATTTAAAAAAAAAAATCAATTGAATGATATCAATTAGCAGAATTAATTAAGGACTGCAGTGCCAAATATACTTGCTACAATAAGCCTTTTCATCTTTATTTACTAGTGTAGTTAAGGAGGGGTAATTTGTCTTGATTTTTAGACACATGAGTTTTGATTACTGTAGTTTGAAATTTAATGTTTCCAAGTATCTTTCAGCAATTTGAAACTATAAGGTACACCTGTTACATCTATGAGTATGGGTTTAAGTTCTTAACCAAACAAGGAAGAAAGGCAATTTAGAAGGATAAACTAGATAATTCCTAATACATAAAATGAAAAATACTTTGTGTGAATAAAATTCATTCATCTAGGGTAAGAAGATAAATAGTCAACTGGGAAAAATCTTAGTATGTAATATTTCTAACAAGAATCTGATCTGATATATGAGATACATAGAAAACTTTATTTTATTTAATAATACCTTAAACCATCTCTCAGTAAAAAAGTGGGCAAAAGATATGAACAAACTGTTCTCAAAGGAAGAATTGTAAGCCATCAAGAACCATTTTTAAAAATTCTAAAAATCGCTAATAAGAGGGAAGCAATCCTGAGTTTTCACCTCACTTCTAGCAAACTGACAAAGATGTTAAGTCATTGTCGAAGAGGTGGTGAAAAGATAGGCACACTAATATGTTTCTGTTAAGAGTTGTGAATTGGTCTAATTGTTTTGGATGTGAATAGAATTAGGGAGATGGACTAGAATGCCCATGCCCTCTGACCTAGAGATTCTGCCGCTTAGGTATATATTCTAAGTACGCAGTGAGAAAAGAAAGGCCCTATATCAGTCAATCCACGGATATTTATAACTGTTTTTGTGGTAATGAACATAGATGCCCATCAATTTTGGTAACTGCATCAAATGAAATATTATTGAGTTGTAAGAAACAATGAATATGAAGAATATGGAGAAGCATGAAAAGATACATGAACTGATAGAATGTGAAGTGTGTAGAACCAGGAAAAGAACTGAACACAATGACAGCAATGTAAATGGGAAAAAATCCATAAAACAAGTGAAATGGAATTCTTTGACATTATGATGGTTAACTTTGGCCCCAGTAAGAGATAATAGAGGACATATTCCCTCTTTTAATTTTCAAGGATGGAGGTGTTATGGGTTTGGAAAACTGTAATAATGTCAGATGTTTTGATAATGTTGGTTATTTTTCTCAACATTTTTTTACCCCTCTTTTTCATTTTTTGTTATAAGGGTTAACTTTCAGGGAGAATAGATTATAGTATGTATGGGTAAATGTAGCTGATTAAAAATATATCAATAAATAACTAAATTTTTAAAAATTGACTATTGGGACTAAATGAGCAAATTCACTGGTACTGATAGGGTTAGAATGTCTTCATTTTTAAATTCTGTATTACTTAATTGAATACTTCAAATGATCTATAATTTCATTATTGTTATTTGCATTCAAACTGCTTTCTAATAATCAACCTAGCTAAGTGTGAAGAGCCTTACATTTAAACAGTAAGGATGAATTTCTTGGTCATGGCAACTGATGGAGCAAAGAAAAATGGAAAATAGCCCTGAATTCTGTGTAGTTTTCTTCTGGAGTAACTGTGAAAGAAAAGTACAAAAGGAAGGCATAGTGTGCTAAAAATTACCTATAAACTTAGCTGGTTGACATATACATTAATATTCAATGATTTTATTGTCTTCCAGTGAAAAGATGATTTTTACTTGAGTGAAAAACCACACTCCATAGGCAGGTATACTATGGTGTATAAACTAATTGGAGAAAAATAAAGTAAATTTTTTTACATACAACAGACCTTTATAACTTTTTACATCTTTTGAAGTCTTTTACTATGCATTTTACTTATTTTACCTAATTATTTTATTACTAGTATTATTTTATCATGGGGTGTAGGGTGTGTTCAGGCAGGACTAGTACCTTAGGTGTGATGGTAGCTGAGCCCTTTTCAGGACTGTTTCCACCTTTGGTGTCCACCTGTTCCACTCAACTCTCACCTGTGGCTCCAAGAAGCTGCAACATGCTCAGCAGACTCCACAGTAGATCGTTTCGGCAGACGGGCCAAGCCAGATTGAGGGTAACCAAGGATCCAAAACCCATTGGTGAGTTAGAGGGGTTTTCCAGGGCAAAATGACTACCAGAAGAATTAATGTCAACAAATTAGAGCTCATGTGGTTTGTTGCTAACTTGGAGGGAAAGTTAAGCCAATGCACAGTTGGCAACAGTGGAGCAGAAAAGGAGTGGACAGTTTTTGGAGATTTGGTGTACAGCACTGCATTTGCTCATCTGAGTCAAAATACTCGCAAACATCAAGACTGGTTTGATGAAAATGATGGGCAAATCCAGAAGCTGATAAATGAAATGAGAACTCCATAGGATTTACCAGCAGAATAATTCACTTATCTCTAAGAAGTCAGCTTTTAACTCCATCAGAAGGAAAGTACAAGCAAAGCTTAGAGAGGTACAGGATTCCTGACTCAGTCAAAAGGCAGATGAAATTTAGTTTTGTGCTAGTAACAATCCAAAGTGCTTTTATGATTCCCTGAAAGCTATTTATAGACCAAAAACCTATGGTGCATCACAACTACTCAGTGCTGATGGAAACACATTGATTAGTGATAAGGACATGATCCTAGAGAGATAGGCTGAACACTTCCATAGTGTTCTCAACAGAGCATCATCAGTCAATGCTGAGGACATTGACCATTTACCTTAAGTTGAAGTCAGTCCCTCCTTAGCTGAACTTGCAACTGAAGAAGAGGTTTTGAGTGCCATTAGGCTCATTTCATGTGGCAAAGCCCTTGGTGCTTATTCTATTCCAGCTGAGATTTATGAGGTAGAGGGACCATTGCTCATACAAAACCTGACTGAAATTTTTTAGGTTATATGGCAAGAGGTTTTCCTCAGGAGATCAAAGATGCTTCCGTTGTCCATCTCTATAAAGGTAAAGGGAAAAGGTTTCCCTGCGACAATAAAAGGGAAGTCTCTCTCTTAGTCATTGCTGGCAAGATTCTTGCTAGAGTCCTCCTTAATAGGCTAATCCTTCATCTGGAAGATGGTCATATACCTGAGAGCCAGTATGACTTCAGAAAGGGCTGAGGAACAACTGATATGGTGTTTGCTGCCTGGCAACTCCAGGAGAAATGCCAGGAGCAGAACAAAGGTCTGTATACAACATTTGTAGATCCAAGGCCTTTGACACTGTTAGTTGTGAGGGCTTATGGAAAATTATGTCAAAATTTGGCTGCCCAGAGAAGTTCATCAATATTGTATGTCAATTTAACGATAGCATGTTTACCTGGATTCTGGATAGTGGACAGTGCTCTTGTGCCTTCCCAGTCACCAGTGGGGTGAAACAAGGCTGTGTGCTTGCTCCCATGCTTTTTAGCATGATATGTTTAGCCATGTTGTCAAATGCTTTTCAATGAGAGTGAAGATGGCATCAAGGTCAACTACCGTAAGTTCTTCAGTTTCTTGTAAGCCAAGACCAAAATGGAGGGAATGTTGGTGCATGACTTTCTGTTTCCAGATGATTGTGCACTTAGTGCAGCCTCTGAAGCTGAGATGCAACAAAGTATGGATCAGTTCTCTGCTGCCTGTGCTAATTTTGACTTAATAATTAACACCAAGAAAACACAGGTGTTCCACAAACCACCACACCATCCATGCGTGGAACCATCAACAAATGGAGAAGTTTTGAATGCTGTGGATAAGTTCACTTACCTTGGTATTGTACTTTCCAGGGATGTACACCTTGACAATGAGGTTGATGCATACATTGCCAGAGCTATCTCAGTGTTTTGGAGGCTCTGAAGAAAAGTTTGGGAAAGAAGAGGTGTTAGACTGACTACCAAATTGAAAGTCTACAGAGCCATTGTGCTGACCTCATTGTTCTTTGCCTACAAATATGTACAGTCTACCAACTCCATGCCAGGAAACTGAATCACTTCCATTTGAACTGTCTTAGGAAGATTCTGAAGATCACTTGGCAGAATAAGGTACCAGACACTAAAGTCCTTGCTCTAGTTGAACTGCCAAGCCTTCAAACTATACTTCAGAGAGCGCAACTCCGTTTGGCTGGTCATGTTGTTCAAATGCAGAATGTACACTTGCTAAAGGTACTATTTTATGGAGAACTCACATGGGGCAGGCGATCACATGGTGACCAGAAGAAGCGATACAAGGACACTCTAGAACCTTGGATTTGATTGTGTGACACCGGAGACACTGGCACAGGACCACTTAGCATAGTGTGCCCACATCAGAAAAGGTGCTGTGCTCTGTGAGGAAAGCAGAATTGAAATAGGACAAAGGAAACGTAGAATGTGCAGATTTGGAGTAACCACCCCAAATGTTCACACAGACTATCTGAACCCAATCCATAGTAGAGCATTCCAAGCTCATATTGGTCTGATCAGCAACAGTCGTCTACATTGAAACTTCACTTTATCATAGTGATGTCATTTTGGTCCTCTTGAAGAATGAAGGACAACTCCCGATACTTAATCATGAGTTCACAAAATTTAATGCATTCTTTGCTTCTTCATGCAGCCATAATTATCACTATTAATCACACCTTTGTCAAATAGTGCATTTTTCCAGGTTGTTTTGGTTGCTTTCCATAGCTTTTCCATGTCATCTATATCAGGTGAATTCCCAGGCAGGTGAAGCATATTCTTAATCTTTTGATATATATTCTGTTTCCATTTGAAATTCTGATAATCCTAGAACAATTCTACTTATTCATAATCTTTTGACCATTTATCTATTAGGAAAAGACTCTTTGTGTTATGGTAGCTGTTTTATAAAGGAAATAATTACTCACTAAAATTTTAACATTTTATTAAGTGCCTTTTAATTTTTAGATTCAGGACACTCAGTTGTGGAAATTCATCATCATTATCATCATACCCTGTTTATGTAGTGTTTTGAAGTTTATAAAATGTATATGAAGTAGATAGTTTTAATCATCAATTCTCACTTTACTAATGAGGAAATAATCAGGAAGGAACAAAGTGGCTTGATCAATTTGTGTCAGCTCTCAGTTATTAAATATGGAACTCCAGTCTATACTCCAGTCTTTTGATCATTAAGACCTAAGCTTTTTACACCCTTACGATTTCATTTCATAAATTGCTTCTGCTTGAAGGGAGGTATATCTTTTATTTTTATTTTAACATTGAAAAGCCTTTTAGAATTTTAACAGATTGTTTTTTTCATTAGGTCTTGGATAAACCTAGCAGACTAACTGAAAAGGAGCTTGCTGAAGCTGCAAACAAATGGGCTGCAGAAAAATTAGAGAAGACTGATGAAAATAACTTACCAGAAATTTCTGATTATGATGTAAGAACCACATTTCTCTGTCTATAGTTTTCCATAGTTAAGAGAGATAGTTTGTTGTCTTAACATATTCTATTTACTGGAAGAGAAGCAATGGGATTGCCATTTCATTATTTCTTAGATCTTCAGATATTTTTATAGATAACATGGCTAGTTTTAGCCGTGTATATGTTTGTGTGTATGTGTATCTGTGTATTCATTCTCTTTGCGTTTAGAAAATAAGGTAAAAGCTTTTTCTTTTAATCTACATCTATGATTTTATCAGTAGACTTATTTTATCAAATAATTCCAAGGGAAGGCATTCCCTGATTGAACTCACCTGCAATGTACAGTCTAATATTTACTTAGGACACTAAGAGGATATTGCGTTGCCTGTGGTCATTAAGGCTAACTATTTCTTGCTTTTACAGTTAAGATAAATTACACATTAGAAGAGCATGAGTTTGTTTTTTTTTTTAAGGAGCATTTAGTGTTATATTTTTCCCAGTTAGATGTAAAAACAATTTTTAATATTTGTTATTAAAACTTGTGAATTCCAAATTGTCTTCCTTCCTCTAACCACCTCCCATAAGTTCTTAACCAAAAGAAAAAACTAGTGGATTAAGACATGTTGGAATTTTTAAAAGAATAGTTATATATATATATATATATATATATATATATATATATATATATATATAATAAGTTTTAGGAAAAAAATAAGTTTTAGGATAATTATTAATGACATTTTCAGCCTTCAGTAGTAGTAATAACATTGATTATATAATTGTGCAATTGTGGTGTTACTTTACTGTTTTCTTCAATAACAAGAATATATCCTTCCAAATGTGTTATTAGTATTGGTTTAAAAAATGAAAAATTATCTGACACACAGAACTTTTTTCAAAAAAGACTCACTCCACACCAGACAGACATACCTAATTCAGTCTGACTATGAATATGATTGCTTTTCCCATTTGAAAATAAGATGCTAAATTTGTTTTAATAAAGAATGGGGTGAGAAGATGGTTCCTATTAACTGCTGTGTTTGACCACCTGCTCAGCGTTGCTAGCATTTCTTTAAACTTTTAGCTTTTTTGTGTCTAAAAGTAAGTTATCCTAATCACCACTCTGTGATGATAACCTTCATAATCCACCTCTTACTGAGAATCTCATTTTAGCCTGGCAGTTATGTGGATATTGTTGTCTTAGTATCCTACTGATAACATGAACAGAAAGAAGAGTGTAAGATATAGTAGTGATGAAGTACTTCGGTAGTTCTAGATATCTCCTGGAGATCCCTGCCAAACACATAGCAATTAATTTATTGACTTGTCTTAGTTACAGTTAAGTTTTTTAAGAGGTGAAGGAACAAAGGCTTAGCATTTCTGTTTTGGATCTTATTTTCATTCACAGGAACAAACTGTTTCCTGGAATGTAATGATAAGAGACCATGGGTACTTGCCTTCTATCTTTAATACCTCTGTCTCTAAAAGTTTTGATAGAAAAGAGAAAAATCATACATTGTCTAGCATTTACCCAGATTTCGGGAGAGTAGATTTAAAAGGGATCAGTGGAAGGATGGGTAGCATCGCATAAATCAAAAATCTATGGAAGATAGCCTTGAAGAAGAATAAAACTCAAAAGACAAAGAATTTTGCTGCAGAAGATAAAAGGGATGTCACCTAGAGAAATCAGTATGGAGTCATAAGGAATTCATTGGAAACTTTGATTTTAAAAAGACACATACAGTAAGGGCAGGTAACAGAAGAGTTGTGTCAGGACCAATAAAATAATCTGAGGTAGTAAGGAAAACCAAGTGAAACAGAAATGAGGAGCAGGTGGTGTTGGGTCCTGGTATGGGAGAGTTGGCCTGAAGAAGAGAAGACTGTAGAAGACATTATACCTGTCTTTAAGTATTTTGAAGGCCCACCTGAAAAAGACATTAGACTTGTTTTAGTTTGCCACAGAAGGCAGAATTGAGAGGAATGGAATGAAAATTGCAAAAGGCAAACTTAGATGTGATGTAAAGAAAAACTAGAGCCATCCAGAAGTGGACTGCATTCAGAGGTCATATATTTTTTCTTAATATGTTCTTCATTTGAAGTTGAAAAGCAAAGACTGGATAACTACTTGCTTAGTGTGGTATAAAGGAAGTTCTCATTCTGATTGTTGGGTTAGATGGATCACGGAGGTCTTATTCAGCTTTAAAATTTCATGATTCTTTGAGGTGATAAAGTTCAAAAAAATGTGTGCACTGTTCCGATACGAAGTGTGATGACAGAAAAATTTATATTTATTTTTTGAAAATCATTAACCTTTTTTAAAAAGCCATTTTTGTTTTGGTTGTATTTGACTTTCAACTTAAATACTTTTCCTCCCTTTTCATTTTTCTAAATCTGAGACCTATTTGATTTAATATTTCCAACTATTTAAGATTTACCAACTATGAAAGGCATTATCAAGAAGTAGAGAGTGAGAGATCAAGCCGGGATGACCCGCGCACAAGTGACTTGGAACTCTAAATGGTCTTGGCAAGTTTCTGAGATGAAAAGTTACACAGAGGGTGCCAGTCAACATTGGTAGAGGAAATTTTTCACTATTTCTTTTTTTTTTATTAAGTTTTTTCTTTTTTTTCTTTTAAATTTATTTATTTAACTTTTAACATTCATTTTCACAAAATTTTGGGTTCCAAATTTTCTCCTCATTTCTCCCCTCCCCCCACCTCAAAACACTGAGCACTCTAATTGGCCCTATCACCAATCTGCCATCTCTTCTAACATCCCTCCCCTTTTCCCCATCTTCTCTTTTGTCCTGTAGGGCCAGATAATTTTCTATACCCCATTACCTGTATTTCTTATTTCCTAGTAGTAAGAACAATATTCGACAGTTGTTCCTACAACTTTGACTTCCAATTTCTCTTCATCCCTCTCTCTGCACCCATTCACTTTGGGAAGCAAGCAATTCAATATAGGCCATATCTGTGTAGTTTTGCAAATGACTTCCATAATAGTCTTGTTGTGTAAAACTAATTATATTTCCCTCCATCCTATCCTGCCCCCCATTGCTTCTGTTCTCTCTTTGGATCCTGTCCCTCCCCAAGAGTATTGACTTCAGATTGCTCCCTCCTCACATTGCCCTCCCTTCCATCATCCCCCCACCCTGCTTATCCCTTTCTCCCCCACTTTCCTGTATTGTAAGATAGGTATTCATACCAAAATGAGTGTGCAGTTTATTCCTTCCTTTAGTTGGATGTGATGAGAGTAAGCTTCATGTTTTTCTCTCACCTCCCCTCTTTTTC
>CM053770.1:170191422-170209245 GCA_028658325.1 Potorous gilbertii
AATTGAGTTAGCCTATTTTTCAAGGTGTTATTTTCTTCAGCATTTTTTTGGGTCTCCTTTATTAAGGTATTGACCCATTTTTCATGCTTTTCTTGCATCTCTCTCATTTCTCTTCCCAGTTTTTCCTCCACCTGTCTAACTTGATTTTCAAAATCCTTTTTGAGCTCTTCCATGGCCTGAGCCCATTGGATATCTATTTTGGATGCTTGCGATACAGATATGTCTTTCCCTGATGGTGAGCATTGTTCTTCCTCATCTGAAAGGATGGAAGGAGATATCTGTTCACCAAGAAAGTAACCTTCTATGGTCTTATTTTTTTTCCCCTTTTTTGAGTATTTTCCCAACCAGTTACTTGACTTTTGGGTCCTTTGTCAAGAGTAGGGTACACTCTGGGAATCTGTGAGATCTCAGTACCTCCAAGGTGGAACAATCAAGCATATATCAGTCTGGATGCAGAGAGGGATTTTTGTGCCCAGAATCTTAGCAGATAACTCTCCACAGCCACTTGACCTCCAGTTCCACCAAGCCAGAACTGGGGGCTGATTTTCAGATAAGCTGGATGGGCAGGGCCACCATTCAGTTTGAGACAAAGTCCAGCTTGGCCAGGGCCTCCACTCAGGGCTGAGGTAAGACTCAGCTCTTCAATGCCCCCAGGGCTTTCTACGCTCCAACAGTGGAGCTTCTGAGCAGGCTCTGTGGCTGCTGCTTGTTGCCAGAGCTATGGGAAGGCCCTTCTCCCTTCCTGGTCAACTGATAAAACCCTTTCACTGACTTTGGGCACCTGTGGGCTGAGGGATCTGAGGACCAGCTACTGTGACTGGAGATTCCGCCCCCGAGGTGTTCTCCTCCCTGAGTCTTGTTGCGCCGCTCAGCCAAGGCAGGGCTGGGCTCCGCCCTCGGCTCCGCCTCCAGTGCAACCGACTTTTCTGTGGGCCTTTCAGGTCACCATGGTCTGGGAATCTTCTCCACTCTGTTGTTCTCCACTTCTGCTGCTCCAAAATTTGTTGAGATTCCCTCTCTACAGGTATTTTATGTTCTGTAGGGAGGACCCTGCATAAGTGTGTCTTTCTAGTCCACCATCTTGGATCCACCTCCAGTTTTTCACTATTTTTATTGAGAGTTCTCTTTTCACTAAAGTCATAGGTCCAATCCCTTTGATTCTCTCATGTATTAGTGTCTAGACTTGCAAGTGTAATGATTTCAGAAGCTCTTTGAAGAATATATGGTTTCCCTTCTTTTTCTCTCTTGCCCATGGCCTATTTCAGTCTGTGGAGTCACCTGTTCATGGTGGCAGCAGTGTAAAGATGCCTCAGTCTGAAAACGGTACCACTCAGAACCAGTCATGAAAATGGCACAGAAATGGCATCAAGAAACCTAGAGATGTGAGATATAGAGATATGAAAGGGATTGACCCCAAGATTCTGAGAAATACATACTTTTCCAAGAAACATAACAAGAAGGGGCTGAAAGAGATACAGACCAATAATACCAAAGCCATCAAGGTTTGAGCAGAGGCTTCCCAAGACCAATATCAGCAAGAACAGCGCAGCATGTAGGCCTCAATATGGCTCCCAGCATCTAGTCCCTTGGGTCGGTAACATAGTCTTCAGCATCATGAAGCTTAACTCTAATGTTGTTATAACCAGTGACCCCAAGGACACCAACTCTGACCTCAGGTTCAGTAAGTCTGACACCAAGGCCAGCAAATCTGTCCCAAAGGCATCAAAGTCTCCAAAACCTCCAAATCTACACCAAGATTGATCCCACAACAGTGAAGCCAAGGTCACCAAGTCTGGGTCCAAGGTCCTGAAGACAGGTTATTCCAAGTCACCCAAGCTCAGTGATTCTGAGGCTTCTAAGCCTACTGACTACAAGCCTACCAAATCCACCCATCCTAAGGGCACCAAATCTGAAGATTCTGGAACCTAGAGCTACTAGTCCCAACCCTTTAAAATTGAAGTTTCAGGACAAAAGGATTTATTTAAATCCTTGACCACTTTTTTTTCCCAGCCAGGGTATGATTATTTAATGTTTTGTACAAGTAAAGGAAATGGTGAGTCGTAAGAAAAGAAGATTATGTGGCTTCCTAATAGTTCAAGATTTTACCATTGGCCCAATTGAGATGAAAATGGAATTGGAAAACAGAAGTAGCCTGAGCCTGAAGTCATTGCATTTATGACCCCTAGCTTATTTGTTGTACTCAACCACTGTTCATAAGCCTCTTTTGCTTTCTGTGGCACCATACTTTTCTGTCACCTCATTCTTTTAGCTTTCCTTCTCCAATTTCCACTATGCCATGTTGCACCACAGCACAAAGTCTACTATAGTCTTGCAAATGACTACTAAAAGTTATTACACAAAATTTTAATTAACCCCAGCTCATTATCCATTGCTCTTTTCACTTCCATCCTAACACTGGGTCAAAAATATAGTACATTATAGAGGGGTAAAGCCAAGATGGTGGAGTGAGAGCATGGAGACACTTGAACCCTACCACAGATTCCTTCATACACCTCTAAAAAGAATCTAAACGAATTTTTAGAGTGATAGAATCCACTAGAAATAGTGTTGCAGATTTCTAGCCCAGGACAGCCTGGAATATCAACATGAAAGATCTGTTACATGGGATTAGGGGAGTGCAGAGGGCACAGGCTGCACTAGCACAGACTCTATTCTAGAGGAGCAAAGTAGGAAGTGCTGGGGCAGAATGAAGCAGAAGCAGAAGTGAGGATTCTCAAACATATCAGCCCAGGACAGGTGAACAGTGGAACTGAGAGAGAGAGAAGCAGAGGGCCCCCAGTAACAGCAGCAACTACTCCTGAGACCATCAGCCCATAGATTAAATGTTTGAAAGGCACCTACCTGAACTTCTGGGAGTCAGTATGGTGGAGCAAACAGTAAATGTTGTCATCCTCCTGTTGTTGACCTTAAAAAATCCAGAGAATATTTCCCCAGGAAAAGTGCTAGAATAGTGGGATCAGCAGAAGGGGCACAACAGTCTATCATCTTGGGAGGCTGGGGAGATCGAGAAGAGTACCTCCTGCTGTGACTGAAGGGGACCAGTGTAGGACTGGAGGTGTTCTAGACAGCCCCATATGAGCGAACCAGGAGGAGATACTGAGCCCTAGGGAGGTGGAGCCCCTAAACACCAAAACCAAAGCATACCCTAGCATAGCCAGGGAAATTGGGCAGACACCAGCGCAGATGGTGTTCACTAGTCCCTGAGCCTGCCTGTGCTTTAGCAAAGTCCTAGGGGAGGAAGAGAACTCCTGTGGCCAGGCCATCTCTTCCCCCACATCTCATGCCAGGAGCTTCAGTGTAACCCTGGGAAACTCATAAAGTCTTCACATGGCCTTGGTCTTGGCACACACCATGCAGCTCAGCACCAGGTAAGCTGAAGCATTCCAGCTTCTACCTGAACGAACCAGAGGCTACAACACACAAAACCGCCTCCAGTTCTCAACACAAGAAATGTGGGACAGAGCCCCCTGAGCCTCAGAAGCGGAGATCCACCTTGAAAGCCAGGAAAAAGGCAATCACCATGAGCACGATGCAAGTCAGAAAAGAAAGAGCATAGAATCTTACTATGGGGACAGAGAAGATGAAAATATAAATGGGGAAGACAGCATTGACTCTGTGCTCCCATCTGAAACCTCAAAAGGAAATGTGAACTGGTCTCAAGCCCAAAGAGTTTCCTTGGAAGAGTCAAGAAGAATTTTAAGATTCAAATTAGAGAGGTAGAAGAAAATTGACCAATGATTTGAAAAATATGAAAAAAGAATTCACTGCAGAAAATGGCTCCTTAAAAAGCAAAATTGGGCAAATGGATAAGAAGATAGAAAACCTAAATGGAGAAAATAAGTCCTTAAAAGGAACAATTGGACAAATGGAAAAGGAGATGCAAAAATTAACTGAATAAAACAATTCATTAAAAATTAAAATTGAGTAAGTAGAGTCTAATGACTTTATGAGACATAAAGGATCAGTCAAAATCTAAAGAATGAAACACTAGAAGAAAATGTAAAATACTGGAAAAACAACTGACTTGGAAAATAGATCCAGGAGAGTATTGGCCTACTCGAAAGCCATGATGAAAAGCAGAGCCTGGACAGTATCTTCCAAGAAATCATCAAGGAAAACTGTCCTGAAGTCCTAGACCCAGAGGGCAAAATAGTCATTGAAAGAATCCATTGATCAGCTCCTGAAATGGAAAACAAATTGACAATGCCAAGGAATATTGTTGCCAAATTCCAGAACTGTCAAGTTAAGGAGAAAATATTGCAAGCAAGTAGAAAGAAACAATTCAGATATCAAGATGTTACAGTCATGGTCACACAGGATCTTTCAGCTTCTACATTAAAAGATCACAGGGATTGAAGTATGATATTCCAAAAGGCAAAGGAGCTTGAACCTACAACTAAGGAGCAATTACCTAGCAAAGTTGAGCATAATATTTCAGGAAAGGAGATGGACATTCAGTGAAATAAGGGATTTACAGACCTTCCGGATGAAAAAGTTAGAGCCCAATAGAAAATTTGGTCTTCAAATACAAGTTTCAAGAGAAGAATAAAAAGGTAAACAGGAATATAAAAAACAACTTGTTATTCAGTAGAGGCAAACTGTTTACATCCCTATATAGGAGGATGATACTTGTTTATCTTGAGAATTGTATCTTTATTCAGACATTTAAAAGGGATATGCATAGATAACGGGAGTGGATATAAATTAATGTGATGATAAAATATAATTAAAGGGTATGACGGGATTATAATGGGAGTAGAGAAAAGGAAGAGGCAGAAAAAGGTAAATTATATCACAGGCAGAGACACCAAAACATATTATAGTAGAGGAAAAAAGGGGAGGGAGATGATCAGTTTTTGAGCTTACTCTCATTTGATCTGGGTAAAGGAGGGAACCACATTCTCAGTTGAGTATAGAAATCCCACTTGCCCTACAGGCCGCAGGAGGGGATAGGGAAAAGAAAAGGAACGGGGGGGGGGCAGGTTAAAACTGACGGAAGAAGTAGTAAGGGAAAAGGGAAATAAAATGGAGGGAGGGACTGAAGGAAAGGAGGGAAGATTGAGGGAGGCTGGGGTCAAAAATAAATCTCTGTTGAAGAGAGGAAGGGGTAAAGGACAAGGGCAAAATAAGAATATAAATGGGGGGAGGGGAAGAAGGAGGGCGAGGAATAGGATGGAGAGAAAGACACAGTGATCATAACTGTGAATGTGAATGGGATGATCTGTCCCATAAAAGGGAGGCACGATAGCAGAATGGATTAAAAACCATAATCCTGCAATATGTTGTTTGTAAGAAACACATTTGAAGTAGGGGAATACACCCAGGGTAAAGGTAGAAGGTTGGAGCAGAATGTTATGCTTCAGCTGTTGTAAAAAAAAAAAAAAAAAAAAAAAAAAAAGCAGGGTACCAATCCTAATCTCATACAAAGCAAAAGCAAAAATAGACCTAATCAAAAGAGATAAGGAAGGAAACTATATCCTGTTAAAAGGCACCATAGACATTGAAGCAGTATCATTAAACATATATGCACCCAGTGCTGTAGCATCCAAATTCTTAGAGGAGAAGTTAAGGGAGTTATAGGAAGAAATAGACAACAAAACTATACTAGTGGGGGACCTCAATATCCAGCACTGTGACCTTGATAAATCTAACCTCAGAATAAACAAGAAAGAAGTTGAGGTGATGAAAAGAATTCTGGAAATAGTAGATGTGATAGATCTCTGGAGACAACTGAATGAGGATAGAAAGGAATTTACCTTTTTCTCAATAGTACATGGCACATATACAAAAATTGACCATGTTATTACTAGGGCATAAAAACCTCACAATTCAGTGCGGAAAGGCAGAGATTGTCAGTGCATCCTTGTCAGGTTATGATGCAATAAAAATTATATGTAATCAAGGGCGATGGAAAGATAGACCAAAAATTAATTGGAAACTGAAAAAACTAATTCTAAAGAATGAGTAGAGGTAAAACAACAAATCATAGAAACAATCAATAACTTCATTCAGGATAATGACGATAATGAGATGACCTACCAAAATTTATGGGACACTGCAAAAGTAGTTTTTAGGGGAAGTTTATATCATTGAATGCTTGCATGAATAAACCCAAGGATAGATTAATAAAATTGAAATTAAGAAAACTATAAAACTGATAAATATAACTGAGTTGGTTTTATGAAAAAACCACTAAAATTGATAAACCTTTGATCAATTTGATTTAAAAAAAGAAAGAAGAAAGCCATATTACTAGTATCAAAAATGGAAAGGGTGAACTCAACTCTAATGATGAGGTAGTTAAAATAATTATTAGGAATTACTTTGCCCAGTTGTATGCCCATAAATTTGGCAATCTAAGTGAAGTAGATGAATATTTTAAAAAATATAAATTCCCCAGATTAACAGAAGAGGAAGTAAAATACTTGAATAACCCCATATAAAAAAAAGTTGAACAAAGCCTCAGTGAACTCCTTAGTAAAAATCTCCAGGGCCAGATGGATTTATAAGGGAATTCTATCAGACATTTAAAGAACAGTTAAAATTCTTTTAATGATACAGATATTGAGCTGATACCTAAACCTGGAAGAACCAAAACAGAGAAAGGAAATTTTAGACCAATTTCTCTAGTAAATATAGATGCAAAAATTTTAAATAAGATACTAGCAATTTGTGAGAATAATACATTATGATCAGGTAGGATGTACCAGGAAGGCAGGGTTGGATCAGTATTAGGAAAACGAGTAGAATTATTGATCATGTCAACAATAAAACTGACACCACATGATTATTTATCTCAGTAAATGCAGAAAAAGCTTTTGACGATATGAAACACCCATTCCTATTGAAAACACTGGGGAACATAGGAATAAATGGAGCTTTCCTTAAAATAAGCAATGCAAAGACCTAAAACATTCCCAAGGAATCTTGATGCAAAATGCCCTCCACATCCAGAGAAAGAATTATGGAATTGGAATGCAGAATGAAGCAGACTAAATGAAGCGATATGTTTTGTTTTGGTTTTTCTTATGGTTTCTCCCATTTGTTTTAATTCTTCTATGCAATATGACTAATGTGAAAATGTGTGTAATAAGAATATATGTGTAGAACCCCTATAAGATTGCATGCCATCTCAGGGAGCGAGGGGTGAGGGGAAGAAAATGTAAAACTTACCAAAGTGATTGTTGAAAACTGAAAACGATTAATTTTAAAAATACATTGTAAATAAAATTAAACTAGCAACCTTTATGTAATTTTCCATTTGTAATGTGAACTCTTTGTAAGACTGACTATGCAGTGTTGTGAAATTTCAACAATTTACCCATGCAACAATTATTTGCAAATTCTTGCATTTCTTCATTAAATGTGTTTGTAGATATGACCAAAAATAAAATTATAGTTAATTGCTTAAAATGAGGTGTCAAAAAGAAAACCATAGCTGATTGTTTAAAATAAGCTACTTAACGTGAACTTTGTTACTTTGAAAGTTACTACTTCCTTTGAGGTTTCCTCCTGTGTTAAAAAATCTGTATTCTGAGGTAGAAGAAATTCTGATTCAGAGAGTAGATTCAGAAATCAAATAAAACTTGCCCCTTGTAAATTGTAAAGTGTAAATTCCCAATTTCTATTCTTCTTTTTCTTATGCCCCTCCTCTTGTTTCCCAGTGCAGACAGGACATCCTTTAAGGACTGCTTCTGGAGGAGATGACAGCTACTCTAGTTTGATCATAATCAAATGTGTAGATCATTTTTAGAATAAATTCTTCGTAACACCCACTATGAAGAAAGATACTTTTCTCCATATTTCCCTTATATATTCTCATTGTGCATAGTGAAATCGAAAGCTTTAAAAACTTGTCTCTATAAACAACTCTGTGAGGCCTCTTTAATGGAATTTTATTCATTTTTCTTATATTTTAATTTATTTTGTTAAATATTTCCCAATTACATTTAAAGTTTTTTAATTCTCTTCTGTCCCTCCGTTTATCTATTGAAAATGCAAGCAATACAGTTTATACATATGCAGACATGAAAAACATAATTCCATGTTAGCAACATTGTAATAAAAAGACAACACACAAGCCCCCCCCACACACACACATACACACACAAATGCAAGAAAAATAAGGAAAGTGAAAACAATATGCTTCACTCTGCACTCAGAATTAATCAGTTTACTCTCTGGAGGTAGATAGTGTTTTTTGATACGGATCCTTTGGAATTGCCTTGGATCATTGTTTTGATCATAGTAGCTATGCCTTTCACAGTTGATCATTTTTGCAGTATTTCTGTTACTATATTTAGACATTTTGGTTTTGCTCATTGCACTTTACATAAGTTCATGTAAGTCTTCCCAGCTTTTCCTGAAACAAACCCCTCATTATTCAAAGTACATTATTAGTGCATTACAGTCATATACTTCAGCTTTTTCAGCCTTTCCCCAGTTGATCCTTTCAATTTCTAATTCATTGCCACCACAAAAAAAAGCTGCTATAAATATTTTTGTACATATGAGGCCTTTAACATTTCTTTGGTCCCTCAAAGGGTAGGCACAGTTTTATAGCTCTAAAGTATTGTTCCAAATTATTCCCAAGAATGGTTGCATTATTTCACAGCTCCAGCAAATTAGTGTGCCTATTTTTCTATATCCCCTCCAACATTCATAATTTTCCTTTTCTGTCTTAATAGCCAATCTGATAACTATGAGGTGGTATCTAAGAATTGTATTAATTTGCATTTTTGTAATCAGTAGTGATTTAAAGCATTTTTTCTTGTGATTGCTTTGATTTCTTCTTCTGAAAACTGTACTTCATATCCTTTGGCCAGTTTGTTCAGTTGGGCAATGGCACTTATTTTTATAAATTTCGTTGAATTCCCTACATATTTGAGAAGTGAAACCTTTATCAGAGAAACTTGTTAAAAAAAATTTCTTCCTACTTTTAATTTTGGCTACATTGGTTTTGCTTGAGCAAAGCCTTTTTAATTTCATGTACTAAAATTTATGCTTTATATAGTTTCAAAAGTATCTTAATGTCAATTTTATTCTTTTTAAAGGCTGGGTCTTCGGCACCATTATACAATGACCAACCAGAAGAACCTGAGACAAATGCCACAGATAGTATTGAAATGTTTGAAGATAATCACGTAACCAGTCGCTCAAAAGCAATAGCATCAAAGACCAAAGAAATTGAACAGGTATTCTTATTTCTAAAAATATGCTGTACTAACTGCACCTAACTCAGATATTTCAGTGGATAAGGTTATTGTAAAAATTGCTTAATGTTTACTTTCACATTAAATGTTGATAGCAACCTTTTTCTGAAGGAGGGGGAAAAGTCTATTTTAAGTTCTTGTATTTATTATCCTATGTAAGATTCTATGTATAATACATATGCATATGTATTATATGTTCATATATACACACACATATACATATACATGTGTGTGCATGCATGTGTGTGTGTGTTCTGTGAAGAGATATGTGGACTGTAGCTTCTTATCACTTCTTACTCTAAACAGAATTTCACTTTCTGACCAGACCTCAGCAGGATTTTATTGAGATTTTTCCTAGTACTCAAATAGTATTTATAGCTTTAAAGACATCATTTTTTTGTCATAACTAGCATTTGTCACTTGCTTTTGCTTATTCTGAACTTTAGCTGTGTTATCATAATTTTAATAAGCTTTTATATTTACTTCCTTTCCTGCTTTATCTTCTGTACCTACTATGTTTAAAAAAAAAAAAAACCTCTCTTGGTCAGTACATTTCCTCTGCAGTCACATTAGGCATTTTCTTCCTTATCAGAATTGCTTCTTTATGCCTTCAAAATTTTATTGAGAGCTTTCCATCCTTCCTGAGTTTATCTCTCTTAGTATAATTTTACTTTACTTTACTTCACTTAGCTTTACTTTTCCTTACTTGAATCCTACCTATACATCTACTTGGTATCTTCTGAAGTCTTTTAAATATGTGTTCTTTAGATATGTTACATATGAACTCATTCTAGTTTTCTTTTTCTCTATTATGAATGTGAAGTTGAAATTTTCGTTTCAGTTTAATGGCTTGGAAGTTGAACCAGAGGACATCTGTTCTAAGTCTGGTATTTGGTGATCCTTATTCATATTACTATTTTTATGTATGACCTAGAAGAAATGTAGAATAAAATATCAAGTGGTTATCTGTTTTACTTAGTACACTTGATACCAGCTTACTCAATAACTTGTATGTATATGTGCATGAAAGCATGTATATGTTCATATATACACATTTGTGTATACACACATATATGTAATATTTATGTAAAATGATGGTTTGACCTCTTTCATTCATAACCATACCCATTTCATTGCATTTTCCAAATTTCAATTTTAAATGCTGACCTTAGAACCTTCAGTATTCTCTCTAAATGGAAGGGAATAAGCATTTATACAGCACCTGCTATGTGTCAGACACTGCACTAAGAGCTATTTATAAATATCCTATTGGATTCTAACAGCAAAGAGCTATTTATAAATAGTGTCCCAAGTGATGCTTACAGCACTTCTGTGGGATAGGTACTATAATTATCTCCAAGTGATGCTTCCTCAGGGTCCTACAGCTAATAAATGTCTGATACCAGATTTCGGTAATGACGAGAGCTAACATTTATACGGTGCTTATTGTGTGCCAGACGCTGTATGAAGTAGTTTGCATTTCTTATCTTCCTTGATCCTCACAACAGTCCTGGGTGACGGGAACGATTATTATCCCCGGTTTTAGGCAGATAGAAGTTAAGTGACTTGCCCAGCGTCACACAGCTTCTGAATGTCTGAGGCCACGTTTGAACTCAGGTCTTCTGACTCTGGGTTCATCCCTATCCACTCTGCCACCAGCTGCCTCAATACAATGATAGCTGGCATTAATATAACATCTACTCTGTGCCAGGCAGTATTTTAAGCACTTGAAAAATATTGTCTAATTTCTAAAGTGATAGTATGAGCAAATAATTTTATTTGTTAGACTATTTTACATATATAGTAATAATGAACTTACAGTGGCCATTATTGATGTTCAGAAATTTGTCACTTTCCTTCCCACTCTCCACTTTACTGAAAAAGAAGAAAAAAAAGCAAATTTGACTGCTTCCTAAAGTGAAAAATCTAGAATTTACTATTCCTTATGTTATTTTCATCTTGACATGGAAATTATTCAGATTTAACTCTCTTCAGTATGCAATTTAGTTTAACAAGTAAAGAATTCTTTTCTGATTACTATATTAGGGAGGCCTCTAAAGCTGTGGTCACCAAAATAGATGCCTATCACGAAATATCCATACTATTTCCAAGTATATATTAATTATTACATATTAATTAATGATTATTATAATATATTTGTACTGTAATAAAATATAATTTATATGTTAGTGTATGATATTAATATATTTATATACAAATTATATACGTGAACTGTTATACAAACGTTACAAAACAGACAATGTAGTATCAGCTACGCATTCTTTAAAGCAAGGTAAACATTCTGTTCATCTGTAATTGATTCCCTGTCCCATTACCTATTTTACCATGTGACTTTTGGAAACCTCATTTCTTTTCATGTCTCCTGTTCCACCTTCTCACACCTTAGCTAAGGACTTCCCTGAAAAAACTTAGACCATTCACTGAAATCTTTTCCTTTTCTTCTCTTCCACATCTCACATCATTCAGACATCTTCTTTCACAGTCTTCTTCACTCCAGTCTAGGATGAAGAGGTGCTCTTGTTCTTACCAAGACAAACTTCCAGACAGCCTTGATTCTATCCTCTCTGACTTTCTTTAGCAAAATGTCCTTAATATTTTTCTCTTAACTTCATTCTTTCCTGATCTACTGGCTCCTTCCATGTACTCCTCAGATATGCTTATGTGAAACACAGTAATGAAGAGAAATTTAAAAATGACAACATGAATCAGCAGTCATAAAAAATTAAACAGGTGACTTGCCCAAAGTCACATAGGTAATACATACATTTCTGTGATGGAATTGGAACTCAGGTTTTCCTGACTTCAGACCCAGGTTCTATTCTTTGTGCCACTCAGATGATACACGTGTCCCATCTGAACCCTGACGTCATTGGGAGTAGTAGAGGAAGTTTAATTAGACTATGAGTAGGCCAGCTAGGTAGCACAGTGGATAGGATGCCAGGCCTGGAGTCAGGAAGACTCATCTTCTTGAGTTTAAATCTGGCTTTAGACACTTAGTGACTGTGTGACCCTGAGCAAGTCACTTAACTCTGTTTGCCTTGGTTTCCTCATCTGTAAAATGAACTGGAAAGACAAACCACTCCAGTATCTTTGCCTGGAAAACCCCAAATGGGGTCACAAAGAGTCAGACATCACTGAAAATGACTGATCAGCAACATGAGAGCTTCTATTATGTCTTGATGATCTTGAGAAAAAATTGAAAAGATTGAGAAAGAAGAGTGTACTGGGGGAGAAGGAAGAGGAAAGAAGTACAAAATGACTGCAGTTAAAGAAGTGCACAGTGAGTTCAGGGTAGGAAAAGTATCTTTATTTGTGTAGCTAAGTATAAAGCTCTTTGCAAACCTTTAAAGCATTATATAAATGTTTCCTATGAACCTATTCTCCTGTGATGGAATCACCTGTGGAGTCCCACTTCCACATCAAAACAGTTTTCTCCAGTTAAGGGAGCTGATTCCTGATCCCCAATCTTTTTTCTCAGCTACCAGTTCTCCCAATGCCCCCAGGAAGAGAAAGACATGGCTCCTAGGCTAGGCAAGAGTACTCCTCTATAGAACCCTCATTTCTTGAGTACCTCCCCCAAAGATTTTTCTCTGTGTATTTCCACTTCTAATATTGTTATTTCAGTGTAATAGAGAACATGCTTTCTAGAAAGTTCAAGAGCTAAATTCTTGTCCTTTCCCTCCCCTTTCTAGTTCCTTAGATCTCCTTTTCTACCAATTTAACTGCAAGGTGAGAATTATAAAGAAACCCTAGTATTGTCTTGCTATCTGTAATTATTTAACAAACTTCCCTTCATCTTAAATCTGATCCTCTTTTACTTCTTTCATTAACTAGATCTTATTGAAACCTAACTTTTCCTTGATGGCATAACCTCCGTCTTCATTCCTGGCTGTACCTTCCCATTGGTTCTTTCAAGTTCGTCCCTTTACTTTTTTCATTCAGGAACCTCTCAGGAACCAAGTTCATGCTATTAATATCTATTACCCAATCAAAATCTTGGTAACTGCTGTCTACAGACCCTCAGGTTACTCGCCTTCCTTTCTCAACGAATGTGATATCTGGCTTACATTTTTTTTTCTCCTCCCGCACTCCTACCCTCATTCTAGGGGACTTTATTGTACTTGCTGACTTTTCCTCAGATACCCTCACCACTCATTTCCTCTTCCTACTCACTTGCCACCTCATCTCAGCCACTCTTAACTATCACCAATGTACCACTTGGACCTTCGTGAATTCTGAAATCCTTTTATTTGACCACAGTCTGTTATCTTTTTTACTTCTCTCCCTCCCTTACCTTATGTTTCCCTACCTTTTGTCCTCATCTTAACTTCCAGTCCCTTGATCCTTCAATTCTCCTAGGCCATCCTCCCTGCAGTAGCATTTTATTGATACAGAAAGTAGTTGTGTTAGAAATTTTTGCACTTCTTTTTCATGACTTGTTTTTCTCCTCCAGTTTCATCCTAAGTCAATCTTGGGATGATTGGTTTCTCTTACCATGCTCTCTGTAACTTGTTTTTTCCTTTTTCTCAGTATTGTAGGAGGTGATTCTGATTACAATCTTCCATTGCCTTCCAGTGTAAGAATATTATGCCCCTTCCTTCTCCCCTCCAAAGGATGTAAATTTATATGGCCAAAAGATGCCCAACTGACTTGAGTTTTACTGACTCTGCTCTTCTCTCCTCCCCTCCCCTCCCCTCCCTTGCCCTGACCTATCCTTTCCCAAAACCTTAAACCTGCTGCACTCTGAAGCTGGGATGCCAATGGGCCTCTGCCTAAGGGCTCTTCTGGACCCTCCTAGCTTTTGTTGCTGTTGCTTGGCCTCCTTAAAGGGGCCATGCCCTGGCTACTTAAACAAATGGACATTGCCTCATCCTAAGTGAATACCTGCAAAGACCTTGGCTTAAAGGGCCTAAGGTCTCCCAGTGTATCCTGGGTCATCTCCAGTCATCTTGATGAATATCTAGTCACTGGATTCAGATGGCTCTGGAGGAGAAGTGAGGCTGGTGACCTGCACAACCCACCCTCACTCAAAACAAAGTCAAGTGCAAGTCATGTCATCACTTCTCTGATGCCATGGTCTTCTTTGGCAATGAAGGACAAACACAAAAAGATATTATGAATGACTTTACATACTAAATAGGTGTTGCCTTTAGTTGCTGCTTTTTCTGTAGTGGCACTTAGTAAGTGCTTAATAAATATGTATTGATTGATTGCTGATACCACCTTTTTTTATCATAACCACTTTACACTGCTTAAACTTCCTTAGGAAATGAGGATTGATCATCTTTATTTAGATTCCTTTATCTATTTCCAGCATCTGGGTTAATTCACTAAATCTACGAAGTAGATATGGATGGATCTGCTCATTTGTATTCCTTTAGTTTCATTATAATTCTAATTTTGCTCTAATAAGCCATCTCTAAAATGTACTCCTGTCATTTCACTGGTATAGGGAATTCCCAAGTTACGAAACTCCTTCTGCTAATGAAGTTTGTCACTGTAGCGCCAGTGCAGTATTTACAGTGCCTATGGTAGCCAGTGCAATTTTGAATTGTAAATACAACAGACTCTCCACATGGAAGAGAGAACCAAAACATTTATTCAAATACCAGAAAGCCTAATCCCAATACCAACAAGCCAAATCCATCATAGTAACAAAGAAATCTATACATAGTAACAATGCAGAGGACAACACTAGTCCCAAGCCTTCCCTCTATTAGGCTTCCCACACACCAGCTTTCTTAAACAAAATCACAAACAAGCTCTCTCACTCAAGTGAGCCAGCCAACCTGCTTTCTCTCTTCCCCTCAGTTCTGACTGCCCTCTGACCAATTTCCTCTCACTTCTGTTCCACCCTTGCTGCTCCACGCCTTCAGCTAGCTCTTCACACCACAGGTTTCATGTGACTCAGACTTTCATGTGACCCAGGCAGGTCACATGGGCCTGTTAATGACTAGTGAAGATCTTCCCATTTAAATTACCATTACAATCACCTTTTCTTTAACTTACAGTCTTAGAAAACTGCTTAGAGGATTGAGAGGTTAAATGACTTGCCCAGTGTCACAGCCACAGTGCGACTTGAATATGACTTGAATGCAGGCCAATTCTGTTCATTATGCCATAGCTCAAGATTCATAATCAGGCTTTTTTTTTTTTTAATCAGATTACTCAGTTTCATACTACTTGGCCTTCTTGGCCTTTATATGTCAAGTACCTCCCACTTCTCTTGTTGAAAAAGAAATGTCTCTGACATGCTTAGCAGTGTATTAAACAGGAATGGAGAAATGAGGCAGATTTAATCAATCAGTAATTTACTAAGGTCCTGTTAGGTGCTATATGTTATCCATTATGTACTAGGGTACTCATTAGGGACACAAAGACAAAAATGAAACAATCCGTGCCCTCAAGAAACTTCAATATTCAATTTAGAAAGATAACATGTACACAAAAAGTGTATACAAAGTAAGCATCAAATTATTTATTGTTATTAAAACTGTTTTACTTACTTAACATTATTATATTGTTATTTAATTAATATGTTTCCCATTATTAAACATTTACTGTAACTTCAAAAAATATTGTTTTGTTTAGAACTAATTTTCATCCTAGACATTTATTTTTGCTTGGGTGATATGTGTAGCATTAATCTGTAAAATCTACACTTAATATTTTAAAAATGCTGAGCATGGTAAGTTAGGTCTGTAAAGCCTGCTTAAAGTGGATGCCAAGGCTGATGTATTGCTTGAATTCTGAGCTACAATAGGGCTAAAACTAACCAGTACCTGAACCAAATCTAGCCTCAGTATGGTAGTAAACTGCTCCCTACTTGGGAAACCTAGACCTGCTTTTTTTCCCCTTCAGATCTACATTCCTCATGTTGGGGCTGGACTTAGTGTAGGCAACAATCAATAGTGGGATCAGAGGCATGAGTGGCAGCTATACTTCCAGCCTGAGTGAGCTGGGGAAACCCAATCTCTCTTCCCACCAATCTTAAAAGACATTTTAGGGGGTGGAGCCAAGATGTCGGAGTAGAAAGATGGAGCTTCTCTAGCTCTCCTCCCATAGCCTGTAAGATACCTGTAAAAAAATGACTCTAAACAAGTTCTAGAGCAGCAAAAGCCACAAAATGACAGTGAAACAGACTTTTAGCCCAAGACAGCCTGGAAGGTTGACAGGAAAGGTTTGTTACTTTGTGCTCAGAATGGAGTGCAGCCCTGTGTGGGCCATGCAGCGTGAACAGGACTGGAGTAGGCTTCAGGGCATGGAATCATGGGCAACTGCTGCAGTTCCCAGATTTTTCAACCCACAAACCCCAAAGACAGCTTCAGAGATCAGTAAGAAAGCTCTTTCAACTGGATGAGAATGGAATGTAGTCTGGCCCCAGCACTGGGCCCCATGGGAAGAGAGGCAGCAGCATCCGCTTTTGGAGCCCTTGATCTAAAGACCCTGGGGGAATCGAGCAACTGGTCTAGGTCTCAGTCCTGAGTGGTTGTCCTGGGGTGAGGAGGAGTGCTGCATGGTGGAGCTGGTGGTAGCTGTGGAGAGGGAATCCTAGGCTTAGTTCCAGGGCAGAAAATAATGCTTTTGGATGCTCACAGAGTGCCAGCTAAGAGAGGAGTAAACTCCTCTCCCTTGATTGTGTCACCTTGGAGGAGCTGACTTACAGGTCCCTAGAGATATGTCAGAGAACAGCTGCACAAAACCTCTGAAGCCTAGGGTAGTATACTCTTCACTTGACAGAGCACTGAAAAGTCAAGTAACTGGCTGGAAAAATGCCCCAAAAGCGGGGGAAAATAAGACTGTAGAAAGTTACTTTCTTGGTTAAAAGGTATTTTCTTCCATCCTTTTGAATGAGGAAGAACAAAGAATACTTTCAGAGAAAGACAGCAAGTTCAAAGTTTCTACATCCAAAGCCTCCAAAAAAAATGCAATGGTCTTGGACCATGTAAGAGCTCAAAAAGGATTTTGAAAATCAAATAAGAGAGGTGGAGGAAAAATTGGGAAGAGAAATGAGAGCAACGTGAGAAAATCATGAAAAACAAGTCAACAGCTTGCTAAAGGAGATCCAGAAGAATGCTGAAGAAAATAAAACTTTTAAAAATAGACTAACTCAAATGGCAAAAGAGGTTCAAAAAGTCAGTGAAGAGAATGCTTTAAAAAACAGAATTGGCTGAATGGAAAAGGAGGTTGAAAAGCTCACCGAAGAAAATAGTTCTTTAAAAATTAGAGTGGAGCAGGGAGAAGCTAATGACTTTATGAGAAACCAAGAAATTACAAAACAAAACCAAAAGAATTAAAAAATAGAAGACAATGTAAAATATCTCATTGGAAAAACGAATGACCTGGAAAATAGATCCAGGAGAGATAATTTTAAAATTATTAATCTGCCTGCAAACCATGATCAGAAAAAGAGCCTGGACATCATTTTTTTTCTTTTAATAAATTTATTTAACTTTTTACATTCATTTTCACAAGATTTTGGGTTCCAAAATTTTCTCCCCATTTGTCCTCTCCCCCCTCCCCAATACACTGGACATTCTAATTACCCATATCACCAATCTGCCCTCTC
>CM053770.1:170211641-170234597 GCA_028658325.1 Potorous gilbertii
AAAAAATTAGAAACCCAAAATTTTGTGAAAATAAATGTAAAAAGTAAATAAATTTATATTTTAAAAAAAAGGACAAGAACAAGAAAATAAAATAAAAACTGGCAAAGAGGAAGCAAAACTACTACTTTTTAAAATTGTTGTTTATTTGTTTACTTTTGGTTTTCAACATTCACTTCCACAAGATTTTGAGATCCAAATTTTCTCCCCATCTCTCCCCTCCTCCACCCCAAGACACTAGGCATTCTGATTACTCCTCCCAATCCATCCTCCCTTCTATCACACCGCTCCCTTTCCATATCCCCATCTCCTCTATTTCCTTGTAGGGCAAAATAGATTTTTATACCCCATTACCTGTATTTCTTATTTCTCAGTTGTATGCAAGAAAAAATTTAACATGCATTGTTAAAACTTTGAGTTTCAGCTTCTCTCCCTCCTGCCCCACCCATTCCCACTGAGAAGGCAAGCAATTCAATGTAGGTTATACATGTGTAGTTATGCAAAAGACTTTCCATAAAAGTCAAGTTGTGAAAAATCTAATTATATTTCTCTCCATCCTATTCTGCCCCCCATTTATTCTATTCTCTCTTTTGACCTTGTGCCTTACCAAAAGTGTTTACTTCTAATTACTCCCTCCTCCCATTCACCTTCCGTTCTATCATCCCCCCACACCCCGTTTGTCCCCTTCCCCCCTACTTTCCTGTACTGTAAGATAGATTTTCATATCAAATTGAATGTGCATGTTATTTCCTCTTTAAGTCAAATGTGAAGAGAGTAAGCTTTACCTTTTCCCCTCCATTGAAAAAGACTTTTCTTGCCTTTTTTATGAGAGATAATTTGCCCCATTCTCCCTTTCTCCCTCCAACACATTCCTCTCTCACCCCTTTATTTTATTCTTCTAGATATCCCTTCCTATTCAACTCACCCTGTGCCCTATGTCTATATGTATATAATCCCTCTAACTACCCAAATATTGAGAAAAGTCTCAAGAGTTATGAATATTATCTTTTCACATTGGAATGTAAACAGTCTTCACTTAAAGAGAGAGAGAAGTATTAATTGCTCAAATGTAGGCTAAGCCAATGTAATAAAAATGTTCAAGAATATCAACTGAATTATAAAAAAAAAAAAGTAGGGTGAGGATGGGGACCAACAATACCAGATCTGAAACTATTTTTCAAAGTTGTAATCATCAAAACAATTTTGTACTGGTTAAGAAATAAAGAGCTTGTAAGCAAAATAGACCATATCAATAACAAAATCAACAAAAATGAAATTATTTTCTCAATAGCTGCAGAAAAAGCTTTGGACAAAATACAGCACATTCTTATTAAAAACACTAGAAAGCATAGGAATAAATGCAACATTCCTTAAAATAAGTATTAATTGAAAACCCTCAATAAGTACTATATGTAATAGTGACAAGCTAGAAAACTTCCCAAGAAGATCAGGGTGAAGAAATGAGACTCATTATTACCACTGTTATTCATTATTGTAGTGGAAATGCTAGTTATAGCAATAAAAGAAGAAAAGGAAATGGAAGGCATTGGAATAGGCAATAAGGAAACAAAACAATTGCAGATGATAGTATGACACAGAGAATTCTAGAGAAGCAACTAAAAAACTAGTTTAAATAATTAATAACATTAAGAAAGTTGTAAGATATAAAATAAATCCACACATATCAACAGCATTGTTATATATTACCAACAAAGTTCAGCTGCAAAAGATAGAGAAATTCCATTTATAGTATGTGTAGAAAATACAAAATACTTGAGAGTCTATCAGCCAAGGCAATCCCAGAACTACAGGAACACAATTACAAAGCAATTTTCACACAAAGTCACATGTAAACAATATTAATTGCTCATAGGTAAGCCTGGCTAATGTAATAAAAATTAAAATTCTACGTAACTTAATTCTACAGTGTCATGCCAATCAAACTACTAAAAATTATATCATGAAGTTAGAAAAAATAACAAAATTTATCTCAAAGAACAAAAGGTCAAGAATATCAAGGGAATCAATGAAAAAAAAAAAAGGAAGGGGGTCTAGATGTACCATCTCAAATTGTATTATAAAGTGGTTATTATCAAAATAATCTGGTAGTATCTAAGAGACAGAGAAATGGATCAATGGAATAAATCAGGTACACAATACATAGTAGTAAATGACCATCTTGATGTAGTGTGATAAACATAAAGACCCCAGTTCTTTTGTACACAATACATAGTAGTAAATGGCCATCTTGATCTAGTGTGACAAAACATAAAGAACCCAGTTTTTCAACAAGAATTGACAATTTGACAAAAATTGCTGGGAAAACTGGAAAAGTTTGACAGAAACTAGGTAGAGACTAACCACACACTCTATGACAGAAATGGTTGTTTTTCTATTGCTAATAACTAATTATTAGTAGGTTACTTATTAGTAAGAGTTTTTTTTCCTCCCTTTTCATTCCCTTATTCAGGAACTAGCCCTAGAAGTCAGAAGATCTCCGAAGTACGGGGCTGGTAATGGGATTGGTTTAACCCTCCAGGAATAATTCTCCTCAATCTGGAGTTTATTTCGATTAGAGTGTAAAGAGAATCTAATCTAGGTGAATTCTGGGTGTTAAAACATTGAAATCCTACCCCACCCCCAACCTCCCCATTGCTCACTTATACAGTGGTGTTGGTGTAGACAGATTCTTTTGTCAAGTGCTGGAGGCTGAGCCTCATGATCAAATCAAGTTCTCAGTAGGAGAAGCTGAAGACTTCAGACCCATTTTCTCTTTTAATATGTCTATCTACACACTGATCATTCACCAATTAGGAATGATCCCCATCTATGAGAGGCATCCACTTTTCCAAAGGCATTTACTCATTTGATAATCTCCATGTTCTTTTGTTTTTGGTTACAGAGAGAAATAACTAACCATCAATTTGTTATTTGTTAGCCTAATTAAGAAATTGATTATTAATTACTCCAAAACTGTCTCTTGAGTTTTTCATTCATCTCAATGATTCAGACATAAAGGGTAATACACTGGACAAAACAGGTAAGCTTACCTGTCAGATACATAGTTAAAGAATCTGTGACCAAACAAAAGATAGAGAGCATTACAGGATGAAGAATGGATAATTTCTATTACATCAAATTAAAAAGGGTTCACACTAGCAAATCAATGCAGCCAAAATTAGAAGAAAAGCAGAAAACTAGGGGAAAATTTTTTTTTTATAGCAAATGTTGCTGATAAAGGCCTCATTTATCAAAAAGAGAGAACTGAGTCAAATTTATAAGAATACAAGTCATTCCCTAACTGATAAATTGGCCAAAGGATATGAAATAGTTTTCAGTAGAAGAAATCTAAGCTACCTATAGTCATATGCAAAAATGCTCCATATCACTATTGATTAGAGAAATGCAAATCAAAACAACTCTGAGGTTCCACCTCATACCTATCAGATTGGCAAATACGTCAGGAAAGGAAAATAAAAAATGTTAAGAGGGGATATGGGAAGACTGGGACACTAATACACTGTTGGTGGAGTTGTGAACTGCTCCAACCATTCTGGAAAGCAATTTGGAACTATGGTCAAACTGCTATAAAATTGTGCATACTGCAGCAATAGCACTCCTAGGTGTGTATCCCTATGTATTTGTCCTTTGTTCTTGAAGAGGACCATGACATCAAGATGATGACATGAGTTGCAGTTGACTGTGATTTGAGTTAGGGAGGGTTGTGCAAGGTCATCAACCTCACTTTCTTCTCCTGAGCCATCTGGACCCAGTGGCTTGATATTCATTAGGATGAATAGGGATGGCCCAGGATGCAATTTGAGACCATGGCCCTTTCAGACTAAGGTCTTATCACAATCTCACTTTGAGTGAAATACATCCATTCAATAAATAGACTTCTTTAAGTTATTCATCAGATAGCCCCTTAACAAAAAAAAACCCCAAAAATCCTAAAAAACCTAAAAAAAACCCTTAAAAGAATTTTCCATGAGTATTACATAAATACCTATAAGGAATGAAGCAAGGGAGTAGTTTTTTTTTCACTATTCTAAAAAGAAGCTCTAGAGAAATAAATTAGAACAAAAAGAAGACAGTGAAATAAGATGGGAAACTATCTAGCTCTCCAAAGTTCCCCAACAAATCAAATAATGCCTTGAAGTAAATTTTAGGGCTGCATAAATCATTAAAAGACAGGGTAAAACATTCATTAAGCCAAAGACAATTGGGAGGAAGTGAGGAAAGAAATGACCTCCCCAGTCTGACCTGATTGAAGTACAGATGCCTCCAGGCAGTTACTGCAGAGTCAACAAACAACAAACCCTCGGGGCAGCTGTGTTGGGGGGAGTCTTAGCTTCAGGGGCTTTCATCCCACAAGCAGTAAGGGGGTTGAGCACCAAGTAAACTGACCAGATGGGTCACTTGGGTGAGTGTGGTCACAGAAGGGAAAGGGAAACTACTGGTTGCGGTCACTTGCATAAGAGCAGAATCTCTGATTTTGGTTCCAGAGCAGAGGGGTATAAGTGGATGCTTGCCATGTTAGGGACCATAGGTAGCAAAAACATTCAGGGAGGCAGCAGGCCTGAGGGCCCTGGTTGTGGCTCAGGGACAGAGAAAAATGCTTGACTCACACGCTTACAGACCAAGGTGTGAGCCAGAGGAAAAGGAACCACACAGCCTGGCTATGGATTATAAAATAATCGAAGAACCAAGAGGCCAAAGGTTCACAGAGAGAGCTAAAAAAAAACAAAACCAAAAATCAGAAAAAACCTGAAGCCTAAGACATTATTCCCCACATCCCTGGAGTAGAGCACAACACTAACACAAAGTTAACAGGCAAGAAAATAGGGTGTTAAAAAGTGATTAAAAAGCAGGAGGAGGACCCAACCATAGAAAGCTGGTCTGGTGACAGAGAAGACAGAAGTTCAAACTCAGTGTGTGAAAAAAGCTTCCTGCAAAGCTTCAAAGAAAAATGTAAAATGGTCAAAATATAAAAAGATTGGAAGAGTTTAAAAATCAAATAACAGAGATGAAGGAAAAACTGAGAAAAGAAATAATAATACGGAGTAAGAGTAATGCAGGAAAAGGAAACTATGGAAAGAAAGACAAACAATTAGAAAAAGAGACAAAAACTTGAAGAAAATAACTTCTTAAAACTTGGAATTGGTATAAATCACTATTGATGACAGAAATAAACATCAAAACAACTATGAGGTACCAACCTCCCACCTATAAGATTGGCTAACATGACAAAACAGAAACATGATAAATGTGGGAGATGTGGGAAAATTGGAACATTAATGCATTGCTGGTGGAGTTAAAAACTGATCTAACCATTCTGGTGATCAATTTAGAATTATACCCAAAGTACTATGAAACTGTGCATACCCTCTGACCCAGCAATATGACTTGCAGCTCAGTATCCCAAAGACATCATAAAAATGGGAAAATAAATGGGTAATAAAAATATTTGTAGCAGCTCTTTTTGAAGTGGCAGAGAAAATTGGAAATTGAGGGGATGCCTATCAGTTGGAGAATGGCTAAATAAATTGTAGTATATGATTAACTGAGTATAATTGTTCATAAGAAATGATGAGCAGTCAGAATTCAGAAAGACCTGGAAAGACTTGTGTGAACTGATGTTGAGTGAAGTGAGCAGAACCAGAAGGTTAATATACACAGTTAACTGCAACACCGTGCAATGACTAACTCTGATAGACTTAGCTCTTCTCAGATCTAAGACAACTTCAAAAAAATGCATGATGAAAAATGTTATCCACATCTAGACAGAAAATGATGTAGTTCTATTGTCAAGGCAATATTCACAGCACCAAGGGTGACTATGAATATGTTGCTGTAGTTCTGAAATGCATAGTGTAACAGACTCTCCCTATAGAAGGCAGAAGAAAAACATTTATTCACACACTGGAAAGCCAAATCCCAATATCATAAATCCAAATCCATCATAGTAACTAAGAAGTCAATACATATCAACACTGCAGGGGACAAAGCCATTCCCAAGCCTCTCCCTTCCTCCAGGACCTTGCCAAAAGAAAATACTCACAAGATTAAGCTGTGCCTGCCTGCCTTTGTCCTCTCTCCACCCTAAGTGCTTTCACCAACTTTATCCCAGTTCTGCTCCACCTTTCCTGTTCCACCTATTCAGCAAGTTCCTCCCACCACATGTGATTTAAGCAAGTCACATGGCCTATTAATGAATGGGAAAGACCATCGCTTTTAAATTACCATTAAAGGAGTCTGAAAGCAGATAGAAGCATAATATTTGCTTGTTCTCTCTGTTTCTTCTATCTCTTGGTTCCTCCCACTGATTCTAATTCTTCTCTACAATATGACTAACATGAAAATGTTTTAATATGAATGTAAATATAGAGTCTATATCAGATTGCACAACACACTGGGGTGGGGAGAGGGGAGAGACAAGGACAAAATTTGGAACTCAAAATCTAATGGAAGTGAATGTTGAAAACTAAAAATAAATAAATGAATTATTATGAACAAAAAACAGATTTGGAAAAGGGAAAGCTAATGACTTCTTAAGAGATCAAGAAATGAGAGCAAAAGAATGAAAAAAGAGAAGAGAATATGAAACATTTCCTTAGAAAAACAACTTGACAGATGGGACTGGAGGAGGCCTCAGGGTACTGAATCACTAGCAGCTGCTATGGTTTCTAGACTTTTCAACCTACAAATGCCAAAGACTGTTTCAAAGATCAAAGCATACAACCAGAGGAAGACAGCAAGGTGAAGGCTCCTACATTCATAGCCTCCAAGAAAAATATGAAATGGTCTCAAGCCATGGAAGAGCTCAAAAAGGATTTTGAAAATCAAGAAAGAGAAGTAGAGGAAAAATTGGAAAGCAAAATGAGAGTGATGCAAGAAAATTATTAAAAATGAATCAACAGCTTGCTAAACGATACCCAAAAATTGCTAAAGAAAATAACATCTTTAAAGGTAGGCTAACCCAAATGGCAAAAGAGGTCAAAAAGTCAATGAAGAGAAGAATGCCTTAAAAAGTATAATTGGCCAAATGGAAAAGGAAATTTAAAAGCTCACAAAATTAGAATGGAGCAAATGGAAGCTAATGATTTTATGAGAAATTATAAAAAAATAATGAAAAACAGAAGACAATGTGAAGTATCTTTTTGAAAAACAAACAAACAAAAAAACTCACCTGGAAAACACATGCAGGAGAGATAATTTAAAAATTATTGGTCTACCTGAAAACCATGATGAAACAAAGAACCTAAGTCATCATCTTTAAAGAAATTATCAAGGAAAACTGCCTCAATATTCTAGAATCAGAGGGTAAAATAGAGACGGAAAAAATCCACCAACAACCTCATGAAGGAGACCACGAAAGGGTAACTCCTAGGAATATTGTAGCCAAATTCCAGAGTTCCCAGGTCAAGGAGAAAATATTGCAAGCAGCCACAAAGAAACAATTCAAGTATTGTGAAAATGCAATCAGGATAACACAGGATTTAGCAGCTTCTACACTAAGGAATTGGAGGGCTTGGAGTAAGATATTCCAGAGGTCAAAGGAACTAGGATTAAATCCAAAAATCACCTATCCAGCAAAATTGAGTATAAAACTTCAGGGGAAAAAATGGAATTTCAATGAAACAGAGGACTTCCAAGCATTCTTGCTAAAAAGACCAGAGCTGAATAGAAAATTTGACTTTCAAATACAAGAATCAAGAGAAAATTGAAAAGGTATACAGGAAAGAGAAGCCATAAGAGATTCATTGAAGTTGAACTGTTTACATTCCTACATAAAAAGATGATATTTGTAACTCATGAGCCCTTTCTCAGTATTAGGATACCTGGAGGGAACATACATACATGTATGTATGTATGTATGCATGCATGCATGTACACATGTGTGTGTGTAGTACACATATATGTGTATACACACATAGAGAGGTCAGGGTGAGTTGAAATTATCAACTTATTAAATGTGAAGGGAAGATAGGTAAAAAATAAAATAAGTGTTGAGAGGAATGTACTGAAAGAAAGAGAAAGGGGGAAGTAGAATGTAGTAAATCATCTCACAAGAAAGCTTTTACACTGGAGGGGAAGAGGGGGGAGGTGAGAGAAAATAAGTGAGCCTTACTCTCATCAGATATGGCTTAATGAGGGAATAGCACACACTCAATTGGGTATGGAAATCTATCTTACCCTGCAGGAAGGCAGGGGGGAAGGGAATAGAAGAGGGACGATAAAAGAAGAGACAGTTGAATGGGGGAAGGGGAAATCAGAAGCAAACACTATTTTGGGGGAACAGGTCAAGGGAGGCAATGGAATGAATGGATGGCATAACAGGATAAAGGGAAATGTGGTTAGTTTTTTGCAACTTGACTGTTATGAAAGTGTTTTGAATGGCTACACATGTATGACCTATATTGGATCACTTGCTTTCTCAATGAGGATGGGTGGGGAGAGAAAAAGAAAGAGTACACAGAACTCAAAGCTTTAAAAATGAATGCTAAAATTTGCTTTTGCATACAACTGAGAAATAAGATTTATGGACAATGAGCTATAGAAATCTATCTTTCCCTTCAGGAAAATAGAGGGTAGGGGAATGGAAGGGTAGGGGGGGTGATAGAAGGGAGGGCAAATTTGGGGAAGGGGTGATATAGGTGCACACTGTCCTGGAGAGTGGGGAGGTGGGGAGAAAATTTTGAATTAAAAATCTTGTGGAAGTGAATGTTGAAAACTTAAAATACATAAATTATATAAATCAATTTTAAAAAAACAAGTGGAAAACAGATTACGATAAGATAATATAAAAACTGTCAGACTACCTGAAAGTTATGATAACAAAGTCTTGACATTATATGTCAAGAAATTATCAAATAAAATTGTCTAGAGGTTCTAGAAATAGAGGGTAAAATAGAAATTGAAAAGAAATCTACCAATCACCACTTGAAAGAGATCCCAAAATGAAAACTCAAAGGAACATTAAAACTAAGTTTCAAAGCCCCCAGGGTCAAGGAGAAAATATTACAAGCAAAAAAACAATTTAAATATTGTGGAGTTATATTCAGAATAGCACAATATTTAGTAGCTTCTATATTAGAAGACCAAAAGGTATGGAACATGATATTCTGAAAAGCAAAAGAAATGTTTGCAACTAAGAATAAGCAACTCTGCAAAGCTGAATGTAATCCTGCAAAGAAAAAAAATGGATATTCTTGAGGAAAAGAGAAGAACCAAACAGAAAATCTGTCTTAAGAGAATCAAGAGAAACATAACAAGGTAAACATGAAAGACTAAGGGATTAACAAGGTTAAAATGTTTACATCTTATGTAGGAAAATATTTGTTAACTCTTAAGAAAGTTATCATTACTACAATAGTTCAAAAGAGATATACTGAAGTCTTGGGGTTGATTATGACTGGAAGATCGTCAAAAATAAAACTGGAGTGGGAGATGTAAGATGGAGAAAATTATCTCATACAAAAGAGGCATGAATGGAAGTACTCTTTCAGGGGACAGCAGAATAAGATAGAGAGTGGGTAGTGTGGGAACCTTATTCTCATTGGAAGTGGGTTAAAAAAGGAATAACATACACTTTTAGTAGCGTATAATAGTTTTCTTAACTTACAAAGAAATAGGACAGCAAGAGGATAGGGTAAGAGAGAGAATCTGAGAAGAAAATAAAATTTTTTTCAAAAAAGGAGAATAAACAACTTAGATGAAAAAGTGTTATATCTTACCTAAATAATAGATTCCATGAAAACTAGAGATTTTTAAAAAACCAGCTATGACTATGTGAATATCAGAATAAAATAAAAAGATTGAAAATACAGGATAAAAGATATCTGATATTTAACCAAAATAATCCAGAAGACAAACCAAGGAAAAATAATTTAAAAGTCACTGAACTCCTTGAAAAATCAGGATTCCACCCACCATTCACACTTCCCACCCCTCAAAAGACTGAAAACTGTATTTTAAGAAATCATATATAAAAACTTTTCAGATGTCAAAATCAGAAAACACAGTTAAGATAGAAAAAAATGAATGGAAAAAAAGAATACACTGGTCACTTCCTGAAATAAATCATAAAAGGGAAAATCCTCAGGAATGGTATAGCCCAAAAACAGAGCTCCAATAACAAAGAAAAAATTGCTACAAGCTCCCAGAAAGTTCAAGTACCAAAACAAAGCAGACACAGGCTCACACAGACTGGTAGCCCCTACTCTGTAAGCAAAAGGAAATCTTGGAATACAACATTCTAAAAAACAACTTATATAGGCTTACAACCAAGAATAACTTACTACCATCCTACTTGGAGAAAAAATAAACCATGAGTGGAATAGAATACTTTCGCACATTTATGATAAAAAAAAAAAAAAAAACTAGAGGCAAGTGGAACTATGAAATACAAATGTATTTCTCTGGGTAAAAGTCTTATTTTTCAACTACATAGGGAGGTGAGTGAAATTTATAAGTCTAAGAGGCAGCAGTCAATTTACAGATGGCCAAGAGATATGAAGAAGTTTTCAAAATAAGAAACCAAAGTAATTAATAGTCATGAAAAATGCTCTAAATCACTAATAATTAGAGAAATGAAAATACCAACAACTCTGAGGTACAACCTTACACTCACCAGATTAGCTAAGATAACAAAAAAGTGAAATGACAACTTCTGGAGGGTGTACTCCTAATGGGATGAATATCACAATTCTGAATTGTGAAATACAACAGATTCTCAAAATGGAAGACAGAACCAAAATATTTATTTAGACATCAGAAAGTCACATCCATCATAGTAACAAAATATATACACAATAACGATGCAGAGAACATCCTCCCCCCACGCCTTCCCCCTGCTAGGCTTCCTGCAAAACCAGTCTCTTAAACAAATCAAAAGCAGGCTTACCTTACACAAAATGCCCTTCTCACACTCACGCTAGCCAGCTGCCTGCTTCTTTCCTAACTCTGACTGCTCTCTCACTAATTTTCCTCTCAGCTCTGTTCTAGCTCCTTTCTGTTCTACCCGTTCACCAAACTACAGGCTCCATGTCACATGAGCCTACTAATGAACGAGAAAGGTCTTCTCATTTTAAATTACCATTACAGAAGGGATGTGGGAAAATAGGTACATTAATGTGCTACTAGTGGAGCTATAATGTGGTCCAAGCAAAATGGAATTATGTTCTCCAAACTATAAAAGAGGACATAACCTTTGAAAAAATCACTACTAAGTCCATAACCCAAAAAGGTCAAAGAAAGAGGAAAAGGACCCATTTATACAAAAATATTTATAGCAGCTCTTTCTGAGGCAGTAAAAAATTGGAAACTTAACGGGATGCCCATCAACTGGGGAATGGCTGACCAAGTTATGGTACATGAAGATGATGGAACACTATTGTGCTTTAAGAAATGATGAAGAAAACGGTTTCAGAAAAATCTGGGGAGACCAGTTTGAATTGATGCTGGGTGAAGTAAGTAGAACTAGAAGTACAATTTACACAAAACCTGCAATGTTGTAAAGATAATCAACTCTGAAAGATTTAGCTCAGTCCAGTGATTACAAAGGACTCATGATGAGAAATGCTATCCATTTTCAGATAGAGAACTGTTGGGGCTCATAAGATTGAAGTATATTTTTCCTTTCTTTTTCTTTTTTAAAATTCCACAGGAACACAACTAATATGGAAATATATTTTGCATGACTTTATATTATGATGGGTATTGTAATTCTTGCCATCTCAATAGGCTGGGGGGGACAGAGAATTTGGAACTGAAAAAACCATAAAACTGAATTTTAAACCAATACAAAGATAAAAGTTTTGAGAAACCAAAAATGTAAACTTATTTCAACAAGTGAAAGGGGATATATAATACAAGTAATGAAGAAACAACTTTCCTTCAGAATGTTAATGTCTTCAAAAAGCATTGAAAAATATGTAAATAATAATATAAATACGTAATAATGTGAATAAAAATAAACCATAAGTCTGAGGAGAAATTGGTTCTGTTTTGAGGGTTTGAAGAAGAGAAAGAAAAGGGAGAGCAAAAGAATAAACTCATATAAAAAAGAGGAAGAATGAGGTAGAACTTGCTATTCCTCATAATCTGGGTACATGAGGAACAAAAATCATTTCAGAGGGATTGGGAGTGAAAGGGGGAAGATGAATCTCACCGTTACTAAACCAGATAAAGTAGACTTACACACACACGGAATTGGGTATAAAAATATATCAAACTGACTAGGAGAAAAAGTGAAGACAGAAGTGGGAGAAGGAGTCGGGACACAACTAAAATCAAATGGAAAACAGTTATATGCAAAACAAAATTCCTGATCCTGAAGGGAGTAAAAAGGGGTTGAGGGAGAGAACTAGAATCTGAGGAGATTCCCCTAAATTGATAATGCTTAAATGGATTGTGCTTATGAATGAAATGGGATATGATTATGTCATAGAAAAGAACAAAACAGATTTCAGAGAATCCTGCATAGTATATAAACTAAGAAAGAATGAAGTAAGTAGAAACTGAACAATCTATACAAGGATAGTAACATTGTGAAGAAACACAACTTGGAAAGACTTGAAATTTTGACAAATTCAATGAGCAAGCTTGTTTCCAAAAAGCTTATAATGAAACATTTTATCTACCTTTTAATAGAGAGGTGATAAAGACTCCCAAGTACAGAAAGATATATATATATATTTGAATATGGCCATTGTGTAGTCATGTGCTTGAGTATGCTCATCTCAGAGGAGACTGAGGATAAGAGGACAAAGGCAGTATGAAATGAAAGGCAATAGAGAGATGGGAGGTCCCATTTCATTACTCCTCTTCCTTCCAAAGGCTAGAGATTAGGCAGAAAACTGTACAACAAGAGAAGGAAATCCCACTCCAACCAACTTTCCTCTTCCTCCTCCCTTAAGATACAGGCACTGAAGGTGATGGAAGGCCTAAAGTCAAAGTTGCTCCTCTGTGTACCAGAGGTCCTTGATTTTGTAAGCAGGAGGTCAAGATTGGCAATAGGAGATAGAAGTTATCCGATTGGGGTGCCAAAACAAGTCACAATGTAATTTTCATCTGTTTCTGTCTCCCAGTGTTACAATGTTGATAGTCTAAATAAGAAAAGCTGAAGATACGGACTTACTACTTCATAAAACCTCTAATCAATTAAAAATCCTTTATGGTTTTGACATTTTATATTTTATGACAGTCTTTTAAATTGACGATCAATACAGAATAACAAATCTAAATATCTCAGATATGTTGTTCAAACACTGAAAACCAAAAGCGCCAATCTGTATAAATATCATTGTTGAGTCATCTAACTGGCCTTGAACTTTATTGTAAAGGTTCACATTTTCTTTATTTTTCTTTTTTATTCATGTAGTAGTATTTTTTAAAATTGCCATCTAAAGAGAGTTTTCAACATTCACTTTTATAGGATTTTGAGTTCCAGATTTTTTCTCCTTCTCTCCCCATCAACTTCCCCCCAAGACAGCATGCAATCTGATATAGGCTATACACGTACAATCACATTTAATATATTTTCACATTAGTCATATTGTAAAAAGAATCTGAACAAAAGGGAAAAACCACTAGATATATTAAAAAAAAAGAAAGTATACTTTTATCTACATTCAGACTCCATAGGTTGTTCTAGGGATGTAGACAGTATTTCCCATTGGATTGTTATATTGTGGAGAAGAGCTAGGTCTGCCATAGTTGATCACCCTTCAATGTTGCTTTTACTGTGTACAATGTTCTTCTTGTCCTGCTCACTTCACTCAGTAACAGTTCATGCAAGTTTTACATTCATGTACCACAACCTGTTCAGCCATTCCCCAATTGACAGGGATTCCCTCAATTTCCAATTCTTTGCCACTACAAGAAGAGCTGCTACAAATATTTTTTGTGCATGTGGATCCTTTCCCTTGTTTCACGATTTCTTAGGGATACAGCCCTAGAAATGGTATTTATGAATCAAAGGGTATGTACAGTTTTATAGCCCTTTGGGCACAGTTCCAAATTGCTCTCCAGAATGATTGGATCAGTTCACAATTCCACCAACAAAGCATTTAGTGTTCCAATTTTCCCACGTGTCTAACATTTATCATTTTCTTTTTTTGTCTTATTTTCCGATCTGATAGGTGTGAGGTGGTACTTCAGAGTTGTTTTGATTTGCATTTCTCTAATCAATAGTGATTTAGACCATGTTTTTCATATGATTACAAGTAGTTTTAATTTTTTCATCTGAAAATAGGTCTATATTTTCTAAGAAGGAGAAAACATATTCATTGAATTCACTGGGATTACTACATACGACTAGTTGAGATTTCACAGTTTCCTATGTTGTTTTAATTAGAACACCAGAGTACTTCTGTCTCAAACATTTCCTTAGCTTAAAAAGTACTAACATTGATGAGGATGATACATTTTCTACAATCTTTATAAATTCTGAAAAACTACCCCAAAAGAGCAATGCTGTAGCAGAAGCAAAACAATCATTGCTGTTTCCACAGGCCAAGAGCCCACAAAGCCTAACAAAGCTTATGAATTAAGAGAATGCTAATTCCTAACTTTGCCCCACCAATTAATACTCTCTGGGATGGTACAGAAGTTGACCCACAGGTCTGACACAGAATTAAAATCTGAACTTCCCATCCTCACCCCCCCCCCCCATTTCCTGCACCACAAGTAATGGGGAATTTTTTGGCTTGGAATAGCACACTGGTAGTGGAACTGAGGAACAGAAGTTAATGGTAGTATAGTACCAGCTTCTATGAAGAAAGGGGGACTACCCAACTAAGGCCTAGAAGGTAGTTAGGGCAGAGACTGTAAAAATTAATTCCTTGACTTGTGAGGAGTCAAAAAAAGGTTTGAGATCTAGCCCTGAGGGGAAAAGGACTCAGACAGTGACTACTGGAGATTTTAAGGAAGAAAAGATGGAAATTATCAAAGATTTCAGGCAGAAGAAAACTGAATTAAAGACAATTAAGCACAAATCAACAATTAAGATATTAATAATAGAAAAGAATACGACCTTCAGATCTAAATCTGTCCAAAACCTATGAATAAAAATTGCAAAACAAACACCAAAAAATCCATGTCCAAGACAGCATAGAACCACAGAAGCACATTCCTAAATTTTTAGGAGAAATAAGAATTGAGAAAGCAGAATTTATGGTTGCATCACCAGAACTTGAATCTACAATAACAAATCTCACCAAAGAAATAAGAAAGAAAAACTAATGGCAATTTAACATACAGAAATACAGAAGAAAAGGAAATCTAGAGAAATTTAGAGAAAGAAAAGCAAAAAGCAAAAATTTATCTCTATAGGAGCAAAACATCTCAAAGAAAAGACGCTTAGAGACAACTTAAGGATAATGGGCATCCCAAAAGAACATTACAAGGTCAAAAAACAAAATAAAAACCCCTTAATAATATAATGGAAGGAAAAAATATGAAAACAACTTAGAAATTCCAAACAGAGATAATAGAGTGCCAATCCAAAGAATCTACAGATTTCAATAATTCAAGGGAGCAGGAAAAAGACCTTGAAACATAAAGGACATTTCAAAAACACAAGAAAATTTCATAAAGATCAGAAACTGCAGCAGGGAATGGAATAATGTGTTCCAAAGAGCAAAAGATTTCCAAGATGCAACTCCAGGTGACGTACTCTACAATCCTGACCATGAATCAACGATAAAGAAATGATGGACCTTGAATAAAAAAAGGCATTTGAAGCATTCCTATCAAGAAAATATGAACGTGCCTTAACATGTGACTTGTTTTGCAAATATATGAGAAAACAAATAATAAGAAAGGTAAACAAATACAACAACCAAGGAAAACTGGGAAAATTCAGGAGGAGAAAGAAATCTATGAGGTTAACAACAAGGAGAACAACAATACCAACAACACAAAGAGTTTTCTAAAAGGAGAATTCCACAAGGAGAGGAGGGTTAAAATGGAAACCAGAAAAAGAGATGGTGGAAGGAGAGGCCTGAAATATATTACTGAAATGTTACTGAAAGAGTCATTAAAAAGTACTAAACTGTCAAACTGCAGAACTGGAAATCACATAAAAGGGAAAAATAAATGATGTATTACAAAGCAGAGAATAAGACAGCCTACAGTAGAAAAGATGAGATGGGGGGCGGAGCCAAGATGGTGGAGTAGAAAGACTCACATTGGCTAGCTCCAAACCCACAGCCCATAGATTTCCTGTAAAAAGAACTCCTGACAAATTCTGGAACAGTGGAAGCCGCGCAGCAACACAGGGAAGGAGATTTCCGTTGCAGAGAGCCCTGAAAAACCGGCCACGCGGCATCAAGAGGAGCGAGCAGACCCAAGCAGGCTTCAGGGACCAGAATCTCCAGCAGCTGCGAAGGTCCCTCCACCCACAGACGCACAGGTCAGTGAGAGAAGACGGGCTGAGAGGGGAGCGGGGTATCTCTGGGACTCGGACCCCCTTGGGAGGCAGTGGCCACGGCAGAGGCAGAGGCAGCTCAGCCAGAGACTCCCAGAGCAGGCAGGAGCTCCACCGCAGCTCCATTACAAAAGGTCTCTGCATAAACCCCCTGAGGGAACTGGGCCTGGGAGGCAGCCCTGCCCCAACCTGAGCACCAGCAGATAAGCTCCCACTGAATAGCAGCCAGGCCTGCTGCCAAAAGCCCTGAGGCTGGGGAGCAGCATTTGAATCTCAGACCCTAAGCACTAGCTGGGTGGATCTAGGCCAGGGGGTGGAGAGGACTCTCAGAAGTCAAGTAACTGGCTGGGAAAATGGCCAGAAAAGGGAAAAAACTAGAAAAGATGAGATGTCAAAAAAGAGGGAAACAGAAGAAAAGACAGGAAAAAGCCTTCATTCAATGGTGGAGGGAAGTCCTACTAAAGAAAGCTCCAGAGGAAGGAGAGTGATACTAATAATGGGAGACAGAGACCTTACAATGGGTATAATCTGAAGATATTTGGTGCTTAAAGGGACTACTCACCTTGACTCAAGAGAAGAGGAATCAGGCCTTCTGTGGGCAAATGAAACTGAGAATAGTGGGAAGGCATGAAACTGGAGAAGAGGTTTCACGGTATTTAGGAGAAAGATGATCATGGGAGAGCAACAGGTAGTAATGAACTGCAGTCAGGAAAAAAGGAAAACTGTACCATTAAAAAATACTTCTATCTTTTCTATCACCTGTCCAGCATTGTTGTATGCCTGTGAAACATGGACAGTCTACCAACGCCATGCCAGGAACCTGAATCACTTCCATTTGAACTATCTTAGGAAGATTCTGAGGATCACCTGGCAGGATAAGGTACCAGACACTGAAGTCCTTGCTCAAGCTGAACTACCAAGCATTCAAACTATGCTTCAGAGAGCGCAATTCCAATGGGCTGGCCACATTGTTCAAATGCAAAATGCGTACCTTGCCTAAAAGACTATTTTATGGAGAACTCATATGAGGTAGGCAATCACATGGTGGTCAGAAGAAGTGACACAAGGACACTCTCAAGAACTTTGGATTTGACTGTGCAACATGAGAGACACTGGCACAGGACTGCTCAGCATTGAGTGCCCACATCAGAAAAGGTGCTGTGCTCAAAGCAGAAATGAGACAGCACAACATAAACATAGGATGCGCAGCTTTGGGGAATTCATCCCAAATATTCACATGGACTATCTGTGCCCAACCTGTAGTAAAGCATTCCAAGCTTGTATTGGTCTGATCAACCACAGTCAGACACACTGAAATTTCACTTTATCGTGGTGATTTCATTTTGGCCCTCTTCAAGAATGAAGGACAACAACCACAGCATTAGTGTTTCTAAAAGTGATACATAAACTGGAAAAGGGAAGCAGGGTGCAATACCTACAAAGCAATAATACAGAAACTGTTTAGAAGAGGAAACTCAAAGTAGGTAGCTTAGAAGCTTTAATTTCACAAGGAATAGAAAAGACTAAAGAAGAACAAAGAAGTTTAAAGGCTATGAACCAATGAATAAAAGTCTACAAAAGACAGAAAAGGATAAATGAAGGAAATGAAGAAAGGAGAAAATCCTTTTTGGAAAAAAGGCAGAAAAAGGAAATTAAAAAAACAAACAAAAGAAGTTTTAAAAAAAGGACAAAATTTGACTTGACTACCTAAAAAAAAAAAAAAAGGAAAATAAGAGGAAAAAAATTAACTACATAAAAGGAAGAAAAAAAAAGGAATCAAAAGTTAAACCAAACTCCAAAGGTAGGAAAATGGGTAAAGAAGGGAAGGATTATGTTTAAAGGAGGGGAAGAGAACCAGTGGTAATAGGGCTGTACTAAAGGAGATGAAGCTAAAATAACTGGAACAATAAAGTACTGTCTTAAGGAGGGAAAAAAATTAATTTGGAGGGAGAAACTCCAATATTACAGAAAAATGTAAGTTGAATTTGCTTTGTGTTATATTTCACTGACTTTTTTTAGTTGCTTGCATAATTTATTGTGTATAATCAAATATACATCAATAACTTACAGATATACCGGGTGATACTATTTATTAGTGTAGTTTGAACTATAACAATAGTTATCCAATAATAGTTGACATTTAGATATAGTTTTACAGTTACAGTTACACTTAGGTTATCACAACTGAATATTCTAAAAATCCCAGAAAACTAACATTTAGAAACAACTTCAACTTCACACTCATAAAAAATTAGCAATGATAACGCTAGGAAAAACAATGTCGATGAAGGTGTGAGAAGATAGGTACACTAGTGCCTTGTAGTCAGTGCTATGGATCAACACAATCATTTTGAAAAACAATTTGGAATTAAGCAAACAAAATGACTAAGATGTCCACATTCTTTCGGCCAGAGATTCCACTACTAGATATACAACTCAAGAAGGCCAGTGATATAAAGAAAAGCACCATACTCACCAAAATATTTATAGGAGCGCATTTTTTTTGTGTGATAACAAAGAACTGGAAACAAACTAGATGCCCATCAACTGGATGATAGCTAAACAAACTGGTACATGAATACAATGGAACATTCCTGTATTATAAGCAACAATGAGAATGATGAATACAGGGCAGCATGGAAAAATATATAAAGCGATACAGGATTATGTTAAACAGAACCAAGAAATCAACATACATAATGACTAAAACAATGCAAATGGAAAGAAAAACCACAAAACAACCTGAAGTGAACACTGCAAAATTATAAAAACCAGAGTGGACCCAAAGAAAAGTTCTGAAAAGATAACTCCTCTCACTGCTTGGTGGAGATAGGAAATCAAAGTATAGAACTCTGAATATATTTTCAGATTTTTTTTCAATGTACTGATCGAGTTTACTGATTGTTTTTTCTCTTCTATCATTTCCCCCAAAAAAACAATATTCTTTGATATACAGGATGTTTTTCTGAGAGGGGGCAGGGTGAGGAATACAAAGGTAGTAACTTTAGGCACTGTTAGAAATCTTTTTCAGGTAGGTGCAATCAAAAGAAAGATTTCACTAAGAAAGAGGCATCTGAGTTGTGCCTTGAAAAAAAGGTGGAAGGAGTTAATTGGCAAGATAGAAGAAATCCATTCCATGCAAGCAGGATGGTATGAAGAAAGGGACTGAGGTAAGTGAAGGCAGAAGCAGAACAATTATGTTGGATAGTGAATAGGATAGTTTCACTAAAAGAGAATATCTGAAATAGAGCGCTCTGAGATAAGAAAATACAGACTAAGGTGGAGTAGGATTGTGGAAAATCAGAATAAAGAGCTTTAGACTTCATTTAATAAAGAACGGGAGTTCCCTCATCTTACAAAATGAACAGAATGCAATGTGGTATATCAAAAAAAAAAAGCCCTGGCCTTAAAAGTTACCAAGTTCTAGGTTTAAAATTTCTCTCTTGAGAAGCTTTGGGTTGCTACTTAACCTCTTTAAACCTCAGCTGACAGATCTACAAAAGGAGGAAGTTGGATTCTTAACCTTTAATGTGTCATGGATTCCTCAGCATGTTTTTAAATGCATAAAATAAAATACACAGAATTAAAAATGATACTAAAACAAGTTATAAAAATATTGTTAAAATAACATCAGAGACTCCAGGTAAAGAACCCCAGGATTAGATAATCTCCAAAATTCTTTACAACTCTAACATTCTATGACACCATAACTGATGTTCTATTATTCGATCACAGTGAATTTGCACATATTCTTTAGTTCAAGAATTTCCATATTATTTGCATAGCACTGTACTATACATACACACTGACAATTTTAAGATTTCAATGTCAAAAACTTTTTTTAAAGTTAAAGGTGCTTAAAATATATAACAATTTGCTTTCAAACATAGCAACTAGAGTTTTCCAATTGACAGCTGACATTTAGACAAAGTTTTACAGTTGCAATTAGTTATCTCACTTGAACATTCCAAAAACCCCATGAAAAACAGACATCAAGAAACTGAGTGACTTGTCCAAGGTCTCAGAGTGATATAAATGACAGAACCAGAATCAGAACCTGAATAATGTGCTAAAATGAAATCATCTAATACAAGTATTGAAGACTTGAATGCTTCCATTATGATTTTACTCTTAAATTAAAAGAGCCTCTATAAACAAACTCAAACATAGATTCAAATATCCAAATGTTTGCAAGCACAAATGTTTTCTCATCTTAACTAAGTTAGTTCCCTTTTTTGCCTTCTTATATTATTCTGCTAATTAGCTCAGACTGATACTCAGACAGCATATCTTGAATATGCCTGTAGCTACACAATTCACAAAAAAATTAAACTGAAAACCTTAAATACTCATCTCATATTTTGTCTTGAATTTGGAATTACAAAATTAGGCAAAAAGTTGTCTCCATAATAAACTTAAAAAGGCTTTACTATGAAAGGAAAGTTATATAGCTCTTTTTTTGCATGGCAATATCTTAGTTTTGTTCTAAGCAATGAACAAGGAGCAGATTAGAACTATAGAATTTTAAGAGAATTTTTTGTTTAGTAGGATTTTTAGAAATGAATCTTTAAGATTATATAGACCAAAAAGAAGAAGTGGCTATTTTAAATTCTTGTTGGAAATAGTAATAAATTTGTTGCTGATCTAGGTCTTGAAATACAGTATATTATCAATTCAGAAGCCCAAGGCCCAGATAAAGAGTAATGCTTCTAGTTGTTGTTCAGTCATGTATAACTTAACACTTTGGAACCTTGTGGTCACAAACCATGGGGTCTTCTTGGCAAAGAGTTACTGGAGTGGCTTGCCATTTTCTTCACCAGTGCATCAAAGCAAACAGGTTGTCATGTGCCCAGGGTCACAAAGGTAGTAAGTATCTGAAGCCAACTTTGAACTCAGGTCCTCCTGACTAAAAGCCCTCTGCAATATCCACTGAGCCACCTAGTTATCTCCTAGGCAAACTGAGGTTAGGTGACTTTCCCAGAGCCACACAGCTAATAAGTGTTTGAGGGCAGATTTGAATTCTGAACTGACTCTAGGTCCAGAAAGTACTCTTATCTAATGAACCACCTAGCTGCCTCAGGCATAATATATTTCTCAATTAACAAGTTCACCCTATCTGGTATCTTGATGAATTTTGCTTTGAAACCATAGGTGATTCAAATCACACATTATTTTGAAAAAACGGCTATTATTTTAACAAAGGTTGCTGTTAGTGCAAGGTTTTGAGATTAGACACATATTTCAAAACAATAGTACTATACTTACTGAAGGAAAGGAATGCGATCTGTTGTAATAGAAGTCTTAAAATTAAGTAAAATATTGCACCTAAGGAAAACAAATTATGACATGGCACTCTCTTTATAAGAGAAAAAGTTGAGGTTGTCATTCACACAGCTGCCCCCCAAAACTCTCCAAAATCTCTTTTACCAAATTCCTCAAAGTGTGGGCGGAGCCAAGATGGCGGAGTAGAAAGACTCACCTATGCTAGCTCTGAACCCACAGCCCATGGATTTCCTCTAAAAAGAACTCCCAACAAATTCTGGAACACTGGAAGCCACGCAGGAACACAGTGAAGGAGATTTCCATTCCAGAGAGCCCTGAAAAACTGACCCCAAAGGTCCATCGCACACCTGATGGGAGCGGAGCCCTCCCCTGCACTGGTCGCACAGCAACGAGAGGAGCGAGTAGACCCGAGAAGGCTTCAGGGACGGAATCTCCAGTGGCCGCGAAGGTCCCTCCACCCACAGATGAACAGGTCAGTGAGAGAGACGGGCTGAGAGGGAGCGGGGGGTCTCCGGGACTCAGGCCCCCTCGGGAGGCAGCAGCAGAGGAAGCAGCAGCCAGAGGCTCCCGGAGCAGGCAGGAGCTCGGCAGCAACTCCATTACAAAAGGTCTCTGCATAAACTCCCTGAGGGAACTGAGCCTGGGAGGAAGCCCTGCCCCTACCTGAGCACCAGCAGATAAGCTCCCATTGAATAGCAGCCAGGCCTGCTGCCAAAAGCCCTGAGGCTGGGGAGCAGCATTTGAATCTCAGACTCCAAGCACTAGCTGGGCAGAGGCCAGGGGGTGGAGAGGACTCTCAGAAGTCAAGTAACTGGCTGGGAAAATGCCCAGAAAAGGGAAAAAAAAATAAGACCATAGAAGGTTATTTTCTTGAGAAGATGATTCCGCCATTCCTCTCTGATGAAGAAGACCAATGCTTCCCATCAGGTAAAGAAACAGGAGTCAAGGCCTCTGTATTCCAATCATCTGAAATAGATATCCAATGGGCTCAGGCCATGGAAGAGCTCAAAAAGGATTTTGAAACTCAAGTTAGACAGATGGAGGAAAAACTGGGAAGAGAAATGAGAGAGATGCAAGAAAAGCATGAAAAATGTGTCTTGATAAAGGAGGCCCAAAAAAATGCTGAAGAAAATAGCACCTTGAAAAATAGGCTAACTCAATTGGCAAAAGAGGTTCAAAAAGTCAATGAGGAGAAGAATGCTTTCAAAAGCAGAATTGGCCAAGTGGAAAAAGAGGTGCAAAAG
>CM053770.1:170235580-170392399 GCA_028658325.1 Potorous gilbertii
AACAATATTTGTAACTCCTGAAATTTTTCAGTATCTGGGTAGTTGGTGGTATTACACACACACACATACACACACACACGTACACACACATGTACAGGCTTGCACGCAAACACACACATACGCACATGCAAGCATACACAGAGGCAGAGAGCACAGAGTGAACTGAATAGGATAGGATCATATCTCAAAAGAAATCAAGGTAAACAGTGAGAGAGAAATGTAGAGGGATGAGAGAGGGTGAAATGGAATGGGGTAAATTATCTCTCATAGAAGAGGCAAGCAGGAGACTTCTTAGTGGAGGGAAAAAGAGGAGAGCTGAGAAAAAAAAACCATGAAGTTTACTCTCATCACATTCGACTAAAGGAAGGAATAAAATGCACACTCATTTTGGTATGAAAACCTCTTACAATACAGGAAAGTGGGGGAGGAGATAAGCAGGGTTGGGGGGGTGATGGAAGGGAGGGTAATGGGAGGAGGGAGCAATTTGAAGTCAACACTGTTGTGAAGGGACAGGATCAAAAGAGAGAACAGCAACACTTGGGGCAGGATAGGATGGAGGGAAATATAGTTAGTGTTACACAACATCACTATTATGGAAGTCATTTGCAAAACTACACAGATATGGCCTATACTGAATTGCCTGCCTTCCCAAAGGGAATGAGTGGGGAGGAAGGGATGGGAAGAAGCTGGAACTCAAAGTTTTAGGAACAACTGCTGAGTATTGTTCTTGCTACTAGGAAATAAGAAATACAGGTAATGGGGAATAGAAAGTTATCCAGCCCTACAGGACAAAAGAGAAGATGGGGTAAGGGAAGGGAGGGATGAGAGAAGAGAGGGCAGATTGGTGATATGGGTAATTAGAATGCTCAGTGTATTGGGGAGGGGGGAGGGGATAAATGGGGAGAAAATTTTGTAACCCAAAATCTTGTGAAAATGAATGTAAAAAGTTAAATAAATAAATTTATTAAAAAAAAAAAAAAGGAAAGAAAAAAAAAACTGTGGCCCTCATCATACTCCCGCTAATCAACACGACCATAATCATATCTATTGCAGCCTCCTTCACCAGGTTTCTTGAATACATTATTAACTACTCTATGGTAGTCATCCTAAAACAAACAAAAAGAAATATATAAAATCACTAAGTTCTCTACTAGAAGGGCTTTTTTAAAAGCACAGGATTCTTTTCCTTTGAATAAAATGGGTAAACTTGAAAAAAAAAAATCTTATTAACCTAACACTATAAAGCCTTTAAAAGACCAGAAAAATTTAAGTAAGCTGTTCGGTGAAAGAAAGCTAATTATAAAAACTATGGCATTTCTTCTCTCCATTAATGTAAATAAGTTAAAGTTTGAATGTATTCAGAAAAACTAAAAAGCTCTATACAAATATAAGATATAATTGAGTTAAATGTATTTGTATAGACCAGTGAAAGGCTTAATAAAAAGCTGATAGTTTATACATTAACTTGGATATCTCCGAACTTCTGCAAAATAGAGCAAATGACCAGAGTTAATGGCCACGACCTTAAAATATTTCTAGTATACAATAAATTTAGAGTCTGCAAGCCCAACAGCTAAAAAATTAGAAAGATACATGGCTTTGACAACGCTATTTTGAAAGCAATAAAATCACTATTTCACTCATGAAAGGAAGATTTTACTTGTGTTTACAGAATTCCAAAGCTGTTTCCAGAAGTTCTTTAAATCCTTAGAACTTATTTATTTATTTATTCAAAATTCAATTGATGTCCTAAGCTCAGGGCAAAAAAGAACTCATAAAACATGCAATAAAACAATATAATTTCATTATCCTCTTTTCTAAAAATCAATCTGTGGATTGTAACTTATAAAAACTACGTGTGTGTGTGTGTGTGTTTGTGTGTGTGTGTGTATTAAGTAGACTTAAGGAGGATACAGAATAATTTTCCACTGTCAGGATAGGTTATATATTAAGATATATTTGATATGTCGCTTATATTTGAACAGGAATAATAACAAACTAACACACCAGCAAAAAATCAAAACAAATAATACTCTCTCTTCCCAAATAAAGTCCCTGTAATTTAAAGACTTAAAAACACAAAATCAGAAGAGACCTCAAAGGCTGTGTGGTTCAATTTGCCAAATAACAATACAATATTATTTGTATGTAAAACACTCCAGAGTAGGACACAATTTGATTTCACAATCTGGTTTCCAACTTCATCATTCAAGTCAAACTATATTCACAAAAATTACTACAGAACTTTTAATTGCCAAATTTAAAATTGTGTTTTCAACCTTTAAGTTCTGTGCAGTCTCTGACTTTTCACTTTTCTTCTGAATACTCTCTACTCTCTAGGTTTTCGTAATCCATCTCTCCCCTCCTCTTCTCCTACCTATCTGAGTGCTCCTTCTCAGTCTCTTTGATGGATCTTCCTGAATGAAACAGACATATGTATTTTAAAATGTTTCTATGTCAAGTACCACTATTACTGAATCAATTTTATGTCACTGAAAATATATCACATTTGAAGGTAATCTGTCACACTGGCACAGAGTCATTCAGTCTAATATTCCAGTAAGGAAAAACAATAACACTTTAAAAGATAGCAAGATAGCAATAAACAAAGACGTAGAAGCAAGCATTGTACATAACTCAGAGGTCACATGGTATAACACTTTGATTTTAAAGATGACAAAACTGAGGCTCACATTGAAGAAGCAACATCCCTAAGGTTACTCACAGCTAAAGGTAAACGTACAAATAAAGCCATGATTGTTTAATGACAAAGCTGTGCTATTTTTACATTAATTACTATATCTACCAAACATTTACTTCATAGTAACTATTCAAAATTTTCCTGAATCATTTATTTTGGTCTCACAATTTCTGATTTTTCTATACCTTACTTACAATTTAATTTTTACACAGTAACATTTATTTAGATAACAAAAAACTACATTCTTTTTGGTTTTTCTTATAAATTGTTTTCATTTAAAACTTAAATATAAAATAAGAAAAAATTGTCACATACACAGCATATCATAACAGAAGATTCAACATAAAATAATTTTCTATTTCAAGAAAACCTATTATACTACACCTTGTTTTCCAAGCTACCCACCTTTTCTTTGCTTCATTGTTCCTTTTTTTGTTTTCTGCTCCAGTTTTTAATTCCTCGACCTCCAAAGAAGGCTAAAATTTAGCGTGGATACACACACAGACAGATATCTATAAAGGGACACATATATACACAAACACACTCATACACATAGGACCATACTATGCTTATTTCCACCTGTCATCTGTTTATCTAAAGGTGCATAGCATCTTCCATCATACTTTCAAGTCTTTCTATGATTCTGTAAATCACCCAGCTCATCATGACATACACCACAGCAGTATTCCAATCCAATCACATCCTACTTGAGAGCCTGAAAGTTTTTCCAATTTTCTGCATTCCTTCTATTCTTGGGTACACAAGTTTTACTTATATAAGAAAATTTTTATTTAAAATAATCAAATCACCCTTTTTACACTTCAACAGTGCTCTCACCTTATAATATAGTTTAAGATCTGATACTGCTGAATCTACTTCCCTTATACCTTTTCTACCTCATTTCCTTGAAGTACTGGAGCTTTTAATCTTCCAAATGAATTTTTATTTTCTAACTCAGTATGATAATTTTTTTAGTAATTTAACTGAGATGACACTGAAAAAATAGGTTAGGTAAAATAGTCATTTAAAAAATTATAGTGGCTTTACCTCCCATGAACAAGAAATATAATTTCAATTTCTTAGATCTGAGTTTATTTGTATAAAAAAGCTTTTCATGTTTATGATCACACAGGTCTTTCTGTTTTGGCAGGTCTATGTTAAAGCATTTTCTACTAGTTAGGTATTTCAAATGGTCTAAAATAATCCTGAAAATTGTTGACACAGTACAGTTTCTATTTTAACTTTAACACTGTCTGAGATGATGATTACTATCCCTGCTATTTTTACATAATAAAGTTTAACTCTTCTCCTTTATCTTTCTGTGAAGCCTTATTTTAATGTTTCCTAAAAGCAACATATTGCTGAATTCAATTATTTAATCTGCTATCCATTTCCATTTTATGGACAAATCTGTCCCATTCACATTCTAAGTGACAATTCCTTGTTTTGTAAGGGAAGAGTGGGGTGTGATAGAAGGGAGGGTACACTGAGGGAAGGAGTAGTCAGAATGCAAGGTATTAGGAAGGGAGGGGAGTGATGGGGAGAAAAATTGGACATGTCACAAAGTAAGGTAAAAGCAATTAATATTAAAACAATTCACTGAAGTAATTACTGAGAATAAGTCAATGACATCTTTAGTTCAGGGGAAAGAACTTTACTCTAAATTTCCTAGAGGAAGGTAACCTGGGGTAAAATTTGGCATTGATGGAAAAGCTAAGGTTTTCATGGTAAATTTGATTTTATGACTGCTATTTAATCAGGAATCAGAACATGCATAGAAAGGCATGTAAGCCACTTAAGACTTGCTTCAAAAGATGTTCCTTAGCCAAAGTGAAATTATAATCATATTTGAAACCTGGTTATTGGAACTTGCCATTTTTAGATGCTATGGGACTATTAAGTGACTGTTCTTCTGAGTCAAACTCTAGGTATAGATAGCAAGAAAGGCAATCTGAGCCTCCAATCCATGATGCCAGTAAGTCAGTGAGATGCTGGTATGAACTGCAAGGTGATCTCATGGGAAGGGTGAGAGAGCAGCTGTTCAGCCTGGGCTGAGGTAGGCTTCTCCTGACTCAATTTCCCCACTGACACCTGGCAGACTTTAAGCCTGACAATGCAAGTGGACAATCTAATCCTGCCTGGAACTGACATGAAGTTGGGGAGATACTGTATCCCTGCAATGTCCCTACTCTTGGGGGCAATTTCCTATAGTCAAAAGGTTTGCAAGTTTAATAGCCCTTTGGGCATAGTTCCAAATTCCTCTCCAGAATGTTTGGATCAGCTCACAGCCTTATCAACAAATAATTAGGGTTCCAGCATTCCCACATCTTATCCAACATTTATCATTTTCCTATTTTATCATGTTAGCCAATCTGATAAGGTGTGATGTGGAGCCTCAGAGTTGTTTTGATTTGCATCTCTCCAATCAATAGCAATTCAGAGCATTTTTTCATATGAATACAGATATCTTTAATTTCTTCCTCTGAAAACTGCCTGTTCATATCCTTTAATCACACTTTTCAATTGAGGAATGGCTTGAATGCCTGTAAATTTGACTCACTTCTCTATACATATTTTAGAAATGAGACCTTTACCACAGACACTACTTATAAAAATTCATTCCCAGTTTTCTACAGCCCTCTTAATCTTGGCTGTTTCGGCTTTATGCAAAACCTTTTCAATTTCCTGTAATCAAAATAATCCATTTTGTATTTCGTAATGTTCAATAACTGTTTCTTCATAAATGCTGCTGTTCTCCATAAATGTGACAGATAACTCTTCCTTAATCCCCTAATTTGTTTATAGTATCGGCCTCTATAACTAAAATGTGTACCTACTATTTGGTCTTTATTTTGGTACATGGTGTCAAACATTGGTCTATGCTCAGTTTCTGCCGTAATATTTTCCAGTTTTTCCAGCAGTTTTTGTCAAATAGTGATTTCTTATCCTGGAGGCTGGAGTCTTTGGGTTTTATCAAATAGTAAATTGCTATAATCACTGACTACTGTGTCTAGTACCTAACCTATTCCACTGATCTACACCTTTATTTCTAAGCCAGTAGCAAGTAGTTTTGCTGAATGCTGCTTTTTAATACAATTTAAGATCAGGTATGGCTAGGGCACTGTCCTTAGCATTTCGTTTCATTAATTCCCTTGATATTATGGACCTTTTGCATTTCTAGATGGATTTTTATGTAATTTTTTTCCAGCTCAATAAAATAACTGTTGGTAATTTGATTGGTATGGCACTGAATAAGTAGTAAATTTAGGTAGAATTGTCACTTTGATTATATTAGCTCACCCTACCCATGAACAATTCATGTTTTTCCAATTATTTAGATCTGTGTGAAAAAGGTTTTGTAATATCGCTCCTAGGACTGTATCCCAAACAGATTATAAAAACGGGAAAGGGTCTCACATGTACAAAAATATTTATTGCAGCTCTCTTTTGGTGGCCAAGAACAGGAATTTAAGGAGATGTCCATTAATTGGGGAATGGTTGAACAAATTGTTGTATATGAATGTAATGGAATACTACTGTGCTATAAGAAATGATGAACAAGAAGACTTCAGAGAGGCCTGGAAGAACCTATATGAACTGATGCTGAGCAACAGGATTAAAACCAGGAGAACTTTGTACACAGCAACAACCACAGTGTGCAGGGAATTTTTATAGTAGACTTAGCCCTTCACAGCAATGCAAGGACCTAAAAAATTCCCAATGGGCTTGAGGCAAAATGCCTTCCACATCCAGAAAAAGAACTATTAGATTGCAGGTTGAAGCAGATCATTTTCTCTTGTTCATATTTTGGTTTGGTTTGTTTTCATGGTTTCTCCCATTCATTTTTAATTCTTCTAATGCAACATGACTAAGGGGAAAATGTATTTAATAAGAATATGTGTGTAGAACCTATTTAAGATTGCACACCATCTCAGGGAGGGAGGAGGGAGAGAAGGGGAAAAAAATCTAAGCTATATGGAAGTGATTGTAGAAAACTGAAAACAAAAAAATTAATTTTTTAAAAAAGGAAATAAAAAAATTAAAAATAAAAAGTTTTGTAATTGTGTTCATGTAGTCCCTGGGTACATTTTGGCAGGTAAGACTCCCGAATATTCTGTAATATCTACACTAACTTTAAGTGGAATTTCTCTGTCTCTTGATGTTGGGTTTTGTTAATAATTTATAGAAATGCCAATGATTTATGTGGATTTATTTTATAACTTTCAACTTTACTAAAGTTGTTTAATATTTCAAGTAGTCTTTTACTTGATTCTCTAGGATTCTCTTAGTATCATACTGTCTGCAAAGATAACTTAGTTTCTTCTTTGCCTATTCTAACTCCTTCAATTTTTTTCTTCTCTTATTGCTGAAACTAATATTTCTAGTATCATGTTGAATAACAGTGGTGATAATGGATATCCTTGTTTCATCCCCAATCTTATATGAAATGCATCTAGCTTATCCCTATTACATATGATGCTTGCTGAAGGTTTTAGGTAGATGCTACTTAACATCTTAGGGGAGATTCCATCTATTCCCTATGCTCTATAGTGTGTTCATTAGAAATGGGTGTTGTATTTTTCAAAAGCTTTTTCTGCATCTATTGAGATAATCATATAGTTTGTGTTAGGATGCTGTTGACATGATCAATTATGCTGATAGTTTTCCTAACACTGAACCAGCCCTACATTCCTGGTATAATCAATGTATTATTCTCCTGATAAGTTGCCATAATTTTTTTGCTAATATTTTATTTAAAATTTTTACATCTATACTCATTAGACAAATTGGTCTATAATAACTTTCTTTCTCTGTTTTGGCTCAGCACAATATCTGTATCACAAAATGAATTTAGTAGGACACCCTTCTTCACTAATTTTCCCAAATAGTCTATACAGTACTGGAATCAATTATTCTTTAAATACTTGATAGAATTTTGCTTGTAAATCCATTTGGCCCTGGAGATTTTTTCCTAGGGAGTTCATTGATGTTTTGTTCAATTTCTTTTTCTGAGATGAGATTTTTCAAGTGTCTTAATTCCTCCTCTGTTAATCTGGGCAATTTATGATTTTGCAAATATTCATTTCACAAAGACTGTAAAAAATTATGGGCATATAATTGGGCAAAATAATTCTTAATGACTGTTTTAATTTCCTCTTTATTGGCGGTTAATTCGTCTTTTTTGTTTTTGACACTGGTAATTTGGTTTTCTTTTTTTTTAATCAAAGGTTTATCAATGTTATTGGTATTTTAATAAAACCAGCTTATTTTTATTTATTAATTCAATAGTTTTCTTAATTTCAATTTTGTTAATCTCTCCTTGGGTTTTCAGTATTTTTAATTTGGTATTTAATTGGGGATTTTCAATTTGTTCTTTTTCTAGCTTTTTCATTTGCATTCATTGATCTGTTTTATTCATGTAAGCATTTAGAGATATAAAACTATCCCTAAGAATTGCTTTCACTGAATCCCACAAGTTTTGGTAGGCTGTCTCATTATTGTCATTTTCTTGAAGTTACTGATTGTTCCTATGATTTTTTTGTTTGACCTACTCATTTAGGAGTTTTTAAGGACTACTAGTTTCCATCAATTTTTGGTCTATCTTTCCATAGCCCTTTATTACATATAATTTTTATTATATCATTATCTAAAAAGAGTACATTTTTATGCCCTACTATACAGTCAATTTTTGTGCATGTGCTGTGTACCACTGAGAGAAAGGGATATTCCTTTCTATTCCCATTCAGTTTTCTCCAGAGGTGTATCATAACTATCTTTTCCAGAATTCTGTTCACCTCCTTAACTTCTTTCTTGTTTATTCTGAAATTAGATTTATCAAGTTCAGAGAGGGGGAGGATAAAGTACCACAGTAGTATAGTTTTGCTATCCCTTTCTCTCTGTAACTCCCTTAAGTTCTCTAAGAATTCAGATGCTATACCACTGAGTGCGTATATTTAGTAATGATATTACTTCATTTCTATGGGGCCTTTTAGCTGTATATAGTTTTCTTCCTTATCTCTTTTGATTTGATCTATTTTTGCTTTTGTTTTGTTGGAGATTATGATTGCTATCTTTGCTTTTTTTACTTCAGCTAAAGCTTAGTATTCATTCTATTCAAGTGTGATAGTATCCCCATTTCAAATGTGTTTCTTGTAAACAACATATTGTAAGATTATTGTTTTTAATCCATTCTGCTATGTACCTCCATTTTGTGGGAAAGTTCATTCCATTTACATTCACAGTTTTGATTATTTTCTAATCCCAACCTATCCCTTATGCTTTTATTTCTCCTCCCCTGGCCACCTCAAGAGAGTTTTGCTTTTGACCACCACCTCCCTCCATCTCTCCTCCCTCCCTTCTATCAGCCCCCCTACCTTTTCTTTCCTTTTTCCCTTACTACTTCTTCCCTCCCTTCTAACTACCCCTTCCCTTTCCTTTCCCCTTTCCCCTCCTAGAGCCTGTAGGACAAGTTACATTTCTATACTTAACTGAGTATGTTAGTGCCTCCTTGAACCAAATCCGATGACAGTAAAGCTAAAACAATACTCAAGTCCCTCCCTTTTATCCCTCTATTATGTTTCTGTGCCTCTTCATATGATGTAATTTACCCTTTTATGCCTCTTCCTTTCCTCTTCTTCCTTTAAACCCTTAATTAGGTTTTTTTATCATCATATGTGTTAATTTATAACCACATCCTCATGTATATGCCTTTCAAATATCATAATAAATATACAATTATCAAGATTAACATTATCATCCTTTCAGATAGGGATGTAAATAGTTTGCCCATATTAAATGACAAGTTGTTTTTTTTTCCCTGTTTACCTTTTATGCCTCTCCTGAGTCTTGTATTTGAAGATTAAATTTTCTATTGAGCTCTACTACCTTTTTCATCAGGAAGGTCTGGAAATCCCTTATTTCATTGAATATCCATTTCCATGCCTGAAAGATTATGCTTAACTTTGCTGGATAACTGAGCCTTGGTTGTAGCCCTAGCTCCTTTGCCTTACCAAATACCATATCTGAATCCCTCTGATCTTTTAATGTAGAAGCTGCAAGATCCTGTGTGATCCTGACAGTAGTTCAACAATAACTCAATTGTTACTTTCTGGTTGCTTACAGTATTTTCTCCTTGATCTGATGATTCTGGAATTTGGCAACAACATTCCTTGGCGTTTTCAATATGGGATCTCTTTCAGGAGGTGATTAGTGGATTCTTTCAATGACCATTTTGACCTCTGGAGCAAGGACCTTAGGGAAGTTTTATTTGATGATTTCTTGGAAGATACTGTCCAGGCTCTTTTCTTCTTCATGGCCAATAATTCTTAGATTTTCTCTCCTATACTTATTTTTCAGGACAGTTTTTTGTTATCTCAAAAGAGATTTTGAAATTTTATTTGTTTTCAGTCTTCTACAATCACTTCCATAAATCTTAAATTTTCTCCCCCATGCTTTCCACTCATTCCTTCCTCTGTCCCCAAGACAGCATGCAATATGGGTTCTACACATACATTCTTACTAAATACATTCTCACCTTAGTCATGTTGCATGGAAGAAATTAAAATGAATTGGAGAAACCATGAGAAAAACCAACACAAAACTAAACACAAGAGAAAACAGTCTGCTTCATTCTGCAATCCAATTCTATAGTTCTTTCTCTGGATGTGGAAGACATTTTGCCTCAAGTCCATTGGGAATTTTTAGGTCCTTGCATTACTGTGGAGAGCTAAGCCTATCAGAAAAATTCCTCACACATTGTGGTTGTTACTGAGTACAAAGTTCTCCTGGTTCTGCTCTTTTCACTCAGCATCACTTCCAGGCCTCTCTGAAGTCTTCCTGTTCATCAATTTTTATAGCACAGTAGTATTCCATTACATTCATATACCACAACTTGTTCAGTTGTTCTCCAATTAATGGGCATCCCCTCAATTTTCAGTTCTTGGCCACCACAAAGAGAGTTGCTATAAATATTTTTGTACATGTGGGACCTTTTCCCGTTTTTATGATATCTTTGCTACAGTCCTAGAATTGGTATTGCTGGGCCATTCTGAGACCAGTTCATGTTCCCTTTTGAGGTTTCAGGTAAGAGTATAGTGTCAATGCTGTCCTCTTCTGAATGCATATTTTGATCTTCCCTGCAACCACAGTAAAAATCTATGGTCTTTGCTTTTCTAAATTTGCTTCTTGTTCATGGTGATTGCCTTTTTCCTGGCTTTTAAAGTAGATCTCTGCTTCTTGGGCACAGAGGGCTCTGTCTCACATTTCTTATGCTAGGAGTTAGGGGCCTGATTACTGGCTTTGTATGTGGTGACCTCTGGTTTTTTCAACCAGAAGTTATATAATGCTACAACTTATCAGCCTGGCTGGTGTGTGCCAAGGCTGAGGCCAGGTGAAAACTATCTGAGTCTCCCCAGGGTCACTCTAAACATCTTGGAGTGAGGTGTTGAGTAGGGGTGGTCTGGCAGCTGGAGGTCTCCTTCTCCCCAAGGACTGCACTAGAACACCAGCAGGCTCAGTGGCTGGGGAACCCCATCTGTGCTGGTGTCTGCCCAATTCCCCTGGCTGTCCTAAGGCACACCTGGAGTCCTGGTGTTGGCACTTACTGGCTCTATGCAGTTAGGGCTCAGAATTTCCTGCTAGTCCACTGAGGTGGGATTTGCTTGGATGCCTCTGGTCCTGCACTAGTCCCCTTCAGCCACAGCAAGGGGGACCCTTCACCTCAATCTCCCCAGACTTCTGAGGTAAAAGACTACTGTGGCCCTTCTGTTGACTCCACTATTCCAGGATTTTTTCTGAGGCACTGTTCTCTAGGTTTTTCAAGGTCAGAAAGGGAGAGTGAGAGCACTCACAATTTACTCTGCCATCGTGGCTCCCAAAAGTTCAAGTAGGGGACTTTCAAGCTGTTACTACTACAGTCCTATGCTTTACAATTGTAATTTACATTCATTCCAAGCCAATCATCTCCTAAACCTTGACCAAGTAATGCTTGGTCTGGGACCAGAGTGATTTGGGGTTAGGGTTGGTCTTCAAGAGAAAAAAACAATACCAAAGTTTCAAGGATTAAAATTTGCATTCCCTTCGAGCAGAGCACCAACAGATAAGTATATGAAAAAAGATCTAAAAATTTAAGGAAGAAAATAGCTCCTTGAAAACCAGGGAAAGCTAATGATGTTATAAGACACCAAGAAATAATTTTTTAAAAAAGAAATGAAAAAACAAAAAAAATGTGAAACACTTCACTAGAAAAACAAATGATCTGGAAACTAAATCAAGGAGAAACAATACAAAGACTGTTGAACTACCTGATAATTACAATAAAAAAAAAAAAGAATCTTGATAAGTTACAAGAAATTATTAGGAAAACTGCCCTTAAGTTCTAGAACAAGAAGGCAAAGTAGAAACAGAAAAAATTCACAAATCACCACCTGAATGAGATTCCAGGGGGGAATATCATAGCAAGCTTCAAAGCTCCCAGGTTATGGAGAAAATATTACAAATAACAAGGAAAATAACCCCAATTTAAGCACTGCAAAGCTACAATCAAGATCATCACACAAGACTCAGTAGCTTCTACGTTAAAAGACCGTAGGTCTTACAACATTACATTTTAAAGAGGTATAGTTGCCACCAAAAATAACTTACCCAGCAAATCTCAGTACAGTCCCAAATTACAAAAAACGAACACACACAAAAGAAGACGTTTAATAAACTGAAAGACTTTCACGTATTACACTAAAAAACAAAAACTCAATGGTCATGTAAGAATCAGGAGAAACATAAGGTAAACATAAAATAATAATTATAAAGAACTCATTAAGATCAAACTGTTTACTTCTTATATGTGAAAATGTTATCAATACTCAAGACTGTCATTGCTGAGGTGGAGCCAAGATGGCAGAGTAAAGGCAAAGACTAACTTAAGATCTCTCTCAAACCCCTCTAAATACATGTAAAATATGACTCTAAACAAATTCTAGAGCAGCATAACCCATGAAATGACAGAATGAAACATATTTCCAGCCCAAAACAACCTGGAAATCAGCAAGAAAGGTCTGTTGCACCAAGTTGAGAAAGGAGTGCAACCCAGGGCAAAACATGCCAGTATAGAACAGGTTCTGGCAAACCTGAAACAGGCCTCCTGGGACTGAATCACTGGCAGCTGTGGTGGTTTCCAGACTTCTCAACTCAAAAAAGCCAAAGAAAACTTAAAAGGTCAACAGGAAAGGTTTGACAAACTGGGGCGAGAGAGGAGAGTGATCCAGCCCCAAACCTGGTGGTGGCAGCTGCTTCCTGAGCTCTCAGACAACAGAAGGTGGAGGGATCGAGTGGCTGATCAGAGAGGATTACAGGGATCTCTCTTCTGGTACCAAGGCAGGAGTCTCTTGCTTTGCCCTTGCTTGGAACTGGGTTGCAGTCTTGGGTGGAGGTCCTGGAGCTTCAAGGATAAGCGCTGCTGTGGCAGAGCTTGTGGTGGCAGTTGAAAGGGAATCATCCTCAAAGTTCCAAGGCAGAAAAGAGTGCTTGTAGTCACTCATAGACCAGAACACAGGTGAGGAAAGGAGTAATCACCTCCCTCTCCTTGGACCATATGTACCACCTTAGAAGAACTGAAAATTTGCAGTTCCGTAGCAGTATCTCTGAAAACAGCTGCTCAAAACCACTGATGCTTGGGACAGTATACCCTCCATACTGGAAGCAGAGTTCTACCTTAACAAAGAGTTTAAAAGTCTGGAAAAATGAACAGTAGAGAAAACCTCAGACTATAGAATCTTATTTTGGTGACAAAGAAGATCAAAACATATAACTAGAAGAAACCAACAAGGCCAAAGCTCCTATATCCAAAGCCTCCAAAAAAAAAGAATTGGTCCAGGCCATGAAAGAGCTCAAAAGGAAAAACTGGGAAGAGAAGTAAGAGTGATGCAAGAAAATCATGAAAAACGAGTCAATAGCTTGCTAAAGGAGACCCAAAAATACACTGAAGAAAGTAACACCTAAAAAAACCGGACTAAGACAAATAATAAAAGAGGTCCAAAAAGCCAATGACGAGAATGTCTTGAAAAGCAGAATTGGTCAAATAGAAAAGGAGGCCCAAAAGCTCACTGAAGAAAATAATTCCTTAAAAATTGTAATGGAGTAAATGGAAGCTGATGACTTTGTAAGAAATCAAGAAATAATAAAATAAAACCAAATGATGAAGAAATAGAAGACAATGTTAAATACCTCACTGGAAAAACAACTGACCTGGAAAATAAATCCAGAAGAGATAATTTTAAAATTATTGGACTATCTGAAAGCCAAGATCAAAACAGGAGCCTGGACATCATCCTTCAAGAAATTATCAAGGAAAATTGCCCTGATGTTCTGGAACCAGAGCATAAAATAGAAACTGAGGGAGTCCATCAATCTCCTCCTGAAAGAGATCCCAACAGAAAACTTCGAGGATTATAGCTAAATTTCAGAGTTTCGAGGTCAAGGAGAAAATACTGCAAGCCACCAGAAAGAAACAATTCAAGTACTGTGGAAACACAATCAGGATAACACAAGATTCAGCCACTTCTACATTAAGGGATCAGAGGGCCTGAAATATGATATTCTGGAGGTCAAAAGGTAGGATTACCCCCAAGAATCACCTCCTCAGCAAAACTGAGTATAATCCTTCAGGAGAAAAAATAGACATTCAATGAAATACAGGACTTTCAAGTATTCTTAATAAGAAGACCAGAGCTGAACAGAAAATGTGACTTTCAAATACAAGACTCAAGAAAACATAAAAGAGTAAACAGGATAAAGAAATCACAGGGACTTATTAAAGTTGAACTATTTACAAAAGTTGGTATTTGTAACTCCTGAGACCTTTCTCAGTATTAGGGTAGTTGGAGGAAATACATGTGTGTGGGTGGGTGGGTGTGTGGGTGTGGGTGTGTATGTGTACACACATAGATAAAGACAGAGGGCACAGGGTGAGTTGAATGTGAAGGAATACCTAAAAAATAAAATTAAGGAATGAGAGAGGAATGTACTGGGAGAGTGAGAAAGGGAGAGGTAGAATGGGGTAAATTATCTCGCATAAAAAATGCAAGAAAAAGCTTTTACAGTTGAGGGGAAGAGGAGAAACGTGAGAGGGAATGAGCGAAACTTACTCTCGATGGATTTTGCTTAAGAAGGGAATAGAGTAAATACACACTCAATTGGGTATGGAAATCTGTCTTCCTCTACAGGAAAGTAGTGGGAGAATGATAGAATGATAGAAGGGAGGGAAGACTGGGGGAGGTGGTAATCAGAAGCAAACACTTTTGAGGAGGGACTGGGTCAAAAGAGAGAAGAGAATAAATGGGGGACAGGTTAGGATGAGGGAAATATAGTTAGTCTTTCACAACATGACTACTGTGGAAGTGTTTTGCATGACTACACATGTATAACTAGCGAACTGCTTGCCTTCTCAATGAGGGTAGGTGGAGAGGAAAGAAGAAAATATGAAACTCAAAGTTTTAAAAATAAATGCTAAAAATTGTTTTTACATGCAACTGGGAAATAAGATATATAGGCAACGAGGTATAGAAATCTATCTTGCCCAAAAGGAAAATAGAAAGGGAAGGGAACCAAAGAAGCAGGAGAGAGGGGTTCTGTTTACAACAGGGAGGGCAGATTGGGGAGGAGGTAATTAGAATGCACACTTTCTTAAGGTGGGGGGAGGAGGGAGATGGAGAGAAAATTTTGAACTCAAAATCTTGTGGAAGTGAATGATGAAAACGAAAAATAAATTATTTTTTTAAAAAGACTCACTGCTGAACTGAATGATGGAGTGATTCTAAAAAAAACTCGGTAGAGAAAGATTAAAAGGAGCAATTATCTCACACAAAAAAGGCATTGAAAGGAAGAACTTAATAGAGAGGAAACACGTTAGGGTGGAGGGCTGCTAGTGCCGAAACCTTACTCTCATGAGAACTGGGTTAAAGAAGGAGTGATATAAACATATAGAAAGGTATAAAAAAATCTTCTAAATTTAAGGAAGTAAGAGGATGCAGGCGATGACCTTGGCATCTTTCATGTCTTAGTTCTAAGCACTCCACAGCACCTGCTACAACTGCCTTAGTTACTGTTCAAACTGTTCTCATTCTCCCCTTCCACCGCAAGAAGCCTTCACAGGCTTGAGGTGGACACCTCCCTAAGTCCCTAAAGAGTTTGCGACCCCTCAGTTACCCTCAAACTGGTTTAGTTCATTTGCCAAAACAGTTTACTGGAGAGTAGCTGCTGTGCATGCTACAGCTTCTTGGACACACAGGTGAGAGCTAGGAGAATCAGGTGGACACTAAGGAAGAAAGCAGCTCTAAAAGGTCACAGCAGCTCTCATCTCCCCAGCTTGTAAAACATAAATTGGAGGACTTCAATTTAACTCTCCTAAACTTTGATAAATGAAAACAAAAAAGAAACAAAAAATAAGGTAAGGTGTTGAATAGAATTTCAGAAAATGACATCAGAAAATTTTTGAACTGTGAATACAAAAGGAGTCATATTTCTCAGCTGTTTATGATACGTTTACAAAAACTGAGCATGAATTACAAAACCTTATAAACAAATGACAAAAAGTAAAAATGCTAAATATCTTTTATGGTCCATAACAAAAATCATACCGACAAAGTGGACTTGGAAGCAAAATTTAGAATTATTGGAGACTAAATAAATCCTAAAGAATGGATGGGTCAAAGAATAAATCAAAGAAACAATTGATAATTTCATTAAAGATAAGGGCAACAAGAAGGTAACACGCTGAAGTTTTAGAGATATCACTAAAAAAGTCTTTAGGGGAAGTGTGTATATAAATGTATGTGTATATACATATTCATGATAGATATATAAAACACTTTAGTCAACAAAACAACAACAAAAGAGAGAACAATAAATTGCATGTGCAGCTAGACAATTAGAAAAGCCAATAAATGCTTTAGGTCCCAACTAAGGACCCAAGGAAAATACTGAAACTTGGAGATCAGCATAACTGAAAACAAAAGTTAAAAAAATTAACAAATAAAAGCTAGTTTATTGGAAATACAAAAAAAAATGCCAAAAAATCATTAGGGTACTTAATTTTTAAAAAAAGAAAATCAAATTAACTATATCTAAAATAAAAAATGAATACACAACCTTTGCAATAACAAAATAGAAATTATTTCACTATTAAATCAGAAAATATTTCAATATACCAATAAACTTCATAGTCTAAATGATGTACATGAATATTTTACAAAAATAAAAATACTCAAATTAACAAGAAAGAGGACTTAAATATCCTAATCTCAGAAAAATATATTGAACAATGTAATAATGAGTTATAAAGGAAAAATCATTAGAAAAAAATGGAATTATAAGTAAATTTTATCAGACTTACGAAGAACAATTCTAATACTATAAAAATCTAATTTCCTTCACATCACAGGCAGCACTTCCATTACTTGAAGGCAGCTACATTAGACACTCTTCAGTTTATAAATACCTTCTTAAAACATGGAGTCTAGAAATGAATGCAATATTCCAGATGTGGTATGACCAATATAGAGAACAGTGAGACTATCATCTCCCCACATCTAAACATCATCACACTCTTAATGAACCCTACAACTGAAGTTCCTCTCTTGGATGCCACACTATTCTCAGTACAGTCTTTAGTACACTGAAAATCTTACATCTTTTTCAGGCAAAATGATATGGAACAATACCTACCCAATTTTATATTTGTGAAGTTGTTCTGGCACACAAGTGTAAGATTTAGTATTTCTCCTATTAAAATGTCTTTACTAGACTGTATCTAATATTCCAGACAATCAAGATATTTTTGAAGACTTAGATCTTAACTTACAGAGTAAAATCCTGAAAGATGTTAGGTACCCATCACAGCTTTGTGACATCTGGAAATGATAGACATGCCATCTATTTCATTATCGAAGTCAGTGACGAAAATCACATAGCCCTAGAGCATCCTACTAGAAATCTCCTTCTAAGATGACAAAAAAAAAACCATTAAGGACTACTCCTTTGGGTCCAAGTATTCAACTAATTCAGAATTTGCCTAAAGGCACCATCAGCTAACCATTTTTGTCCAAGTGAATCACATGTGAAAAATATTTTGTTAAAATCTAGGTAAACTATATCCATAGTGTTCATCTGCTATGCTAGATTCATATCCTTGTCACCAGTTTTACCCTTTGAGTGAGACAAATGATTATTCTCTCATATTAATAAGCAATCATTAAATTAGGATTAAAGTTTTCTCTTATTTCCTCATTCAGAAACCAGCCTCCTATAGGTTAATCAGTCTCTGAAGCACACTGTAATGGATGAGATTGCCCAAATCCAAAGGATACAAGTTTTTTGATCCTTGATAGGACCGCAACAAGGAGATCTTAAAAGAGAATATTATCTAGGTGGAATTCTTGCCCCAACATCATTCATTTTCATTGACCGGGTAGACATGGATGCCTTTGTTTATATAGTTGGAGGTAGCTGAGCCTTGTCATGTCCCCAGAAGGAGGAGCTGAAGGTCTTCAGCCCACCTCTGTGTCAATCCCCCTCACTAGCTGTTAACCAATCACAGTTAATTTCCACCCTCAGGTACACCCCCTTTTCCAAAGGCATTCAATGTTCCCCAAGGTTCATCTTTGATTCCCAGGAGTACCACTGACATCATTTTATTAAATATTTGCTAGCCATAATTAATAAATTGATTATTAGTTACCCAAAAACTGTGTTTCAGGAAATTTTATTTGTCGTACTGGGCGAGACACAACCTCAACAAATGTCAGTTTTCTACTCTGTAAGATGGAAATAGCATTACTTATACAACCTGTCTTACAGCACAACTATAATAAAAACCCTGGAAACTTTTTAAGATTACACAAATATAATTCATTGATACTACCACTAGTGCTCACATTCACACTGTATGAAAGACATCTGCGTTTCATGTCTGACTGACTCATTTGCAATGGAAAAGCAAGCAAATAATACCTATTATCCAACTAGTATTTTAAGAGTTTTTAATACTACAGAATTTTACTGTTTTCTTTGAAAAGCAAAGTAATGATTTTAATGAAAGTCTATTAAAACTCCAAGTTATTTTGTGTTTTTCTATTTATAAGAGCAACTAACCTCAGGATGACCTCGAGGAGGTAAGCGTTCTCTTGGGAGTCTGTCATAGTCATAGCGTCCTTCAGACCACATATCATCTCTTCTATATGCCACTAAGGAATAAAAGACAAAAAAGAATCACTGAATCATAATTTGTATACTTATTTAGATAAACTATTTAATAAACTCTCTTGCCTAACGGTTAAAGCCCTTCTGTTACAACCCCTTTACACACTTGATGACTCGGTCAAATTGATTATTACTATTATACTCCTGTATAACCCTACCCCACCTTTGTAAATGTGCTTACCCATGAAACATGCCTCATTCACCCATCTGATGGCATCTGTCCTCCCCCCATCTTTAAAGGTTCACAGATATTGCTTCTACTTCCCATAACATTTTCCTTGATGCTCTCAAACAGATATAATCTACAAGCCCTCAACAAACCACTGCATAATCACATTTTATTCTACATTACAATTATTTGTATATTTGCCTACTTTCCTTTCTAAACTGTAAACTATGGGGCAGAAGTTACTTATTAATCATCCATTTATCCCCTCCTCACTCCTCACCCCTTAGTCAGTACAGAGCCTGACATAAGGTATATGTTTTAATACTGTATTGGTTCGAACAGAGGCTGTGAGTTTCTCTAAAACAAAAATTAGTCAAATAGTTTCCCATCTTCATCCAAATATTTTAGAGAAAATTTAAACTTTTCAAAAAAAAAAGTTTTATTTTCCAGAAATGGGAAGATTATGAAAACATTTATGCTATAACTTTTTAAAGTAATTATCAATTAAACTTAAAATAAGCCTATATCAGATTGTACACTCTCTTGGGTAGGGAAGGAAAAAAGGAGGGAGAGAAAATGTAGAACTCAAATTCTTATAGAAGTGAATGTTAAAAACTAAAAGCAAAAAAAGTAAGCAAAATTTTTTTTAAAAATACCTTGGATGAAATAATAAATAATTTGACATGAGTAAAATACTAACCTATTTTAATGTAATCTATTTAATGTAAATACTGGTGAATTTGGCTAATCTGTCACCCTTCCCTCCAAATAAATAAGAGAACTTACTTGTATCTATCCTTTCAGGAATCAATAAACTCCTATAGGAGGAAAAAAGTACAGATTTAAACAGTTGTTTCTATACAAAGAATTCAACAATTAATATAAAAGTCACAAATATATATAATCAATATTGCCAGAAACTGCACAGCATTAAAAACATAAGGTTAAGATTCTGGGTCTAGGAGGGCATTTGTAATGAAAATGAATGAAAAATAAAATTAATGAAATAAATAAAAGCTTATAAAATTGAATTATATATTTAAAAATCTGAACCAAATATTCTCCTTTTCATCAAAGCTAAATGACATCTTCATATATTCACCTTCAAATAAGTCATGCCTAATATTTCCTATAACTAAACATATTCAAGGCAAAAAACGACTCCATGGCAATATTAACAAAATTAACCAACTAACTATGCATCTCCCTCACCTTTATATTTTGAATAAAGATTTGTCCTTAGCAAATAAATTATTTCACTTTACAAAGCATTATAAGTTTCTTCTTCAATAAACATTTATTAAGTATCTACTATGAGCAAGGCGCTGCAGTAAGTACTGGGGACACAAAAAGAAAAACAGTTTGCCTTCAAGAAATTAAGGATCTAATGGGGTGGGGAAAGAAAAAACACAAAAAGAAATTGAAAGGGGAATGATGGAGAAGGTATCCACTGGAGGGATATAGTAAAGAAGTCAATCAGAGAAGTCAAATAATGATGCACAAACTAAAAATGGCCACGTAAAAATATATTCCAGATGACTAACAGTAAGAGAAATGGGAATCAAAACAACTCTTAAGTTTTCACAACTGACTAAAACAGCAAAGGTGAGAAAAATAAAGAAAAATCAATGTTGGAATGACTGGGCTAAGAGAAAGCACACTGAAGTCCATGATGAAAATGTGAGGGGTCCAACTATTCTGGGTTTCAATTTGGAATTATGAAAGAAAAATGACTGAACTATCCAAACTATCTCAAACAGCAATAACATTACTGGATAAATATCTCAAGGAAGTCAAAGAAAGAAACAAAGGACAAAGGAACAACAAAATATTTGTAGATATAGCCAAAACTTTTAAAGAAAATTTTACATCAAAGGGAAATGGCTGAAAACATGGCATATGAATGCAGTATTATAATATGCAGTGAAAATAATAAAATAGGAATTTAGGAAAGATTTAATAAGCAGACAAAAGAGACTATATACAACGATTATAGCCACATCAACAAATCAGAAAGTCAAAATCTCTGAGTTAGGGAAGGGGCTATCTAGTCCAACCCATATATTTTTGTCATTGTTCAATCATTCAGTTGTATCCAACTCTTTGTGACCCCATGAACCATAGCATATCAGGATCTTCTCAGCCAAAGAGCTGAGATAGCACACCAGGGCATAAACCCCCAAGTGCAGAAAGAGAAACCAGAAGACCCTTGAACTAAGGATGCAGCAAAGTCAAGATTAATGAGGATTCAGCAGAGGTTATTAGATTTGGCAACTAAGAGAGCACTGGTAACCTTGGAGAGAGCAGTTTCAGGTGGTATAAAGAGTTAACTCAGCTCTGCAACTTACTAGAGTAATCACATACTTAATCTTGTGATTACCCAAAAATGTACCACCTCCATGTTCAAGAATTCCATAATCTCCTCATTTGACTTAAATATACTGGCTTGCCACATCTCTTGCCTTCCCTTACCAAAACCTATTTATTGTCCATAATGGGACCTCCAATCCTGTGAACCCTCATTTCTCTTCTAGACCATCTCCCCTGCACTTTTACTCCTTGGTGAATTAGTTTCAACTCTACATCTATTGAATTTGCTGGCTCCCCTATTTTATCTCTAATTTTGCCCTCCCAAGCCTCAGCCTTGGATCACATACTATTATTGATGCTACTGAATGAAGGTAAAGAAAATCACACAGCTATTCTGACTGGGCCCACTACTCAGTTATGTTAGACAACCTCATCTGGAACACTACTACTAGTAGTCTTTCTAAACCAGACCTGCACAACATGTGGTCTGCCAGAGGATTCTAGGCAGCTGTCATATGACCCACACCAACCAAAAATCTTCAATCTGTCTGTAGTCCCCAGAAATCTCTAAACCTTTCTTATCAACTTACTGTCCCTCTTTCCACAGTTCTTCCAAACCTTCTCATCCTTTCTCAAAACTCCTATAGCTCCATCTATCCCCATTCTATCAGCTGATATCATATTTTACAGAAAACAATGAAGCTGTTCACCACCAGCTCCCTCTTCTTTCTCATCTCACATCACTCAAATGCTTTCTGCCCACCCACACCTCCTCCTTTACCCTTTTCTCTCATTTATTACTTAGCAAGGATTACTCCTTCACTTGGACAAGCAATCTCATTCCAACCCATCTTCTCTAACAAACTGCCCCCTGTCATCTCCTCTCTAAAAACTTATCTTCAGTCTCCATCTAATGGTTCTTTCTCTACTAACTACAAACATTTCCTGGTTCCTCCACCCTCAAAAAACTCTCACTTGACCCTTCCATTCCCACTATGATCCTCTAGCTAGACTTCTGTCCTTTGCTCCCAACTCCTTGAAAAAGTCATCTACAATAGATGCTTCTACTTCCTCTCTTCCCACTCTTCTTAAATCAATACAACCCAGCTTTCAACTTCATCATTCCAATGAAAATGTTCTCTCCAAAGTTAGAAATCATCAGTTAGTTGTCAAATTCAATGGCCTTTTCTCAAATCTCATTCTCTTCAACTTCTCTGCAGCATTAGACATTCAATATTGTTAATCAATATTATCAAAATATAATATTAATAATAATTAATAATCCTCCTTGGTACTTGGTTTTGAGACATCACTCACTCCTATTTCTCTTCCTATGTATATGAGAGCTCCACTGCTTCCTCTGCAGGATCATCATTCAGATCATGGTCATCTACGACTACATAGATGTCCTAAAAGATTCTGTCCCATGCTCTTAACTCTTCTCCCTCCAGACTGAGTGGCTTGCTAATCTCATTAGTTCCAAAGGATTTAAATACTACCTCTATTCTGATGATTCTCATACCTACCTATCCTGCCCTAACCTCCTTGGTAACCTCCAATTTTGCATCTCCAACTGCCTTTCAGACATCTCCCTGGAAGTGCAGAAGCTATCTGAAACTCAGAATGTCCAAAACAGAACTCATTATCTTTTCTCCTATATTCTCTACTCTTCCTAACTTCCCTATCACTATTGAGTGCATCCCAGTCCTTCAGATTCTCAAACTAGGTGTCCCTCTCAACTACTCTCTCATCTTCAATATGCAGTCTGTTGATTTCACCTTTGCAATATCTCTTAAATATATCCCCTTCTCTTCTTTGATACTGCTACTCCACTGATACAGACCCTCATTACCTCAAACTTGGACTACAATAGCCTGTTGATGAGTCAGCCTGTCCACTCTAACCAGTCTTCCATTCAGCTGGCAAAGAGACTAAATAAAGTACAAGGCAGACCATCTCATGACCAGCTACCTCTCCCCTCCCCATTTACTCAATAAACCCCAGCAGCTTTCTTATTTTCTCTAAGATCAAATACAAGATCCTCATAACCTAATTCTCTCCTCACCTTCCATTTTTTACACCTTATTCCTCACCACATACTCTTCCATCCAGTGATACTGGAATCCCTGCTGTGAACCATGAACAGGACATTCTATCTCTTGGCTCAGTATATGTATATTTACTTATAAATTATACAGATTTACTATTATGTCTACATATATAGCACAACACATTATATCAACTGTGCATTCTATAGTAAGGCAGGGCAAACATTCTTTTCATCCCTATTTGACTTGCTATTCCATCACACTCTTTCTGAAACCTCAGCTCTCTTCAAGCCTCCCACTGTACTGAAAAACTTCACTGAAAAATCTGAGACCATTTACAGAGAGATCTTTCCTTTTTGTCCTCCTCCTGATCTCATATCATTTCAGACACCTTCCTCCATGATCTCCTCTTTTGCTGGGATGAAGAGATGGCCTTCCTTCTTGCCATGGAAAACTTTTCTATAGGCCCCCTGGATTCCATTCCTTCCCAAATTTTCCACCAAACTGCGCTTACTACCTCTTATCTCCTCTTACCTCCCTTCTCTTATCTCAATTTCTTCAGTTATACTGGCTCCTTCCCTCCTGCATACAAATATAATCATGTCAAACTCAGGAATAAAGAGAAACATTAAAAAGGTAAACATAAATGAACGATGACAGAAACTAAACAAAGAATCAGGGTCAGGATCACACACAATATAGTAGTCACCAATACGAAGCAGCAGAGAGCTTAGCATACCTGTATTCCAGGTGCCAAAGGATCCAGGCTTACAGCCAATAATAAATTCTCTAGCAAAACTGAATATAATCATATGGGCAAGAAAACTGTATTTTTAACAAAGGAAAGGGAATAAGGATCTATACAGCACCGACTGTGCGCCAGATACCGTGCTAAGTGATTTACAAATATTGGCTGATTTCATTCTCACAACAACCCTGCAAAGTAGGTGCTACTATTATCCACATTTTACAGCTGGAGAAACTGAGGCAGGGAGCATTCAAGTGCCTAGCCCAGAGTCACACAGCTAGTGAGTTCCTGAGATGGGATATGACCTCATATTCTTCCTAACTACAGGTCCACGTGCTCTATCTACTGTGACATCTAGATGATACCTATGTCCTTTCTGGGCCCTAACATCACCAAGAGTCACAGCCGGAATTCAATTAGACCGGACCTGAAAGTGGCTCTTTTATGTCTTAATGAGCTTAAGAATGGAAAAACAGAGAAATACATGTTGGGGGTGGGGAGGTACAGATAATTATTTCACATCATCAGGATACCAAGCAGACATCTTTATAAACAAGGAGAGGGGGATGATGGCACCAGGTGACACTTGAACTGAGGTTCTCTCTCATCTGAACTGGTTTAAAAAGGAAGAATACACACTGGCATACACATTCATATGTATGCACACACTCATACACAAGTATAGAAATACATTTTATTCAATAGAGAAATAGAAAGAAACTGGAGGGAGTGATTCATATTAAGGAAAATAAAAACTAAGGATGTACCCCCCAAAAAAATACTCTTTCTGAGGTGATGAAGATTGGAAATCTTAAGGGGTGCAGACACATCCGAAAATGAATAAACAAGTTATTCCAGTAACATAAAAATGTGATAGAATACTGTTGAAATTTTAAGAAATCATAAAGAAACCTAGGAATACTTACTTATATTAGTTTAAAGAGTGAAGGGAATACAACCAGAAGAACAATTTATGAAAAAGGCAAACAACTTGGAAGGAATTAGGAGCTCATATCAAGCATATAATGACCAACTCAGAGGACTAATGATGAAACAAGTTTCTACATACTGATAAGACAGATAAAGGACTCAGGGTGCAAAATGAAACAAATATATTTATTTTTTGACATGACCAATGTGAACATTTGTTTTAATTTACTATACACGTTGGCAATGGGGTTTTTTTTCTATCGTTCTCAAGTTACGGAGGGAAATTTGGGGTCAAGGATTGAAAAGGCAGATTTTTGCTGACTGAAAAATGTGTGTACACATGTATGTAGTAGCATGTATATACAGATTTTTTTAAAGAAGTCTGAGATTCTCCCCTGCAAAATTTATACAAAAAGATCCAGAAAATGCTGAATCCTAATGGGAAAATCTAAGTAAAACTCACAGTGAATCATTTTTCCAGCCCAGGTCAGCATAGAGAGACAGGTCTGAAGGCACAGATCTGGACAGGGTCATGCTACAGACAGAGTATGTCAGTACAAGAAGTAGTTATAGAACAGGACAAGAGTACAAGTGTCACCTGGCATCTCAGTTGCTTACTATCCAGTTTCAGGGGTCAGATCTAGAATAGATTGAGGAAAACTGTGCTCCCAAGTGGTCTTCTGATCAAAGGAAACAGCAGTGGAAGGACTAGAACCTAGTAAGGAACAGGTTCAATCTCACTTCCACTTTCTAGTCCAATCTGAAGCCTACAAATGAATAACTAAGGTAGGTTGACAATGGCTAAGTCCAACATCATGCTACTGTTGTTCAAATCCAAACCCAAGTTATTAACCTGCAGGCTTCAAACCAAAAAGGCAGCAATCAGACTTTACCTTGGATCAGACAACTCAAGAGAACTCAATATCTCCAAGAAAACAATAACAAGACCAGATCAGCAGACTTTCCCTCCTGAAGTGCACAGAGCCAAGTCTTAACATCACTTGACATCAGGAAGCAAGCTGGAAAAATGAGGAAACAAAAAAAAGAATCCCAGCATAATGAACTATTATGGTAGCAGGGATGCTCAAGACACAAACAAAGAAGACAAGAGTGGCATCAAAACATCTACAAGCCATAATGGTTCAGAAAAAAAAACACAGATTGGGCACAAATTCAGTAAGAATTTTGGGGGAAAACGAAGTAAGAGTTTAAAAGATTTTGAAAAATGGGATGAGTTTTTGGGTTTTTTTTTTTCACAGAGTGAGATCACTTGAGAAAAAAACTAGAAAAGATAAATTATGGAAGAAAGAATTAGAAAAAGAGAGAACAGTCTGGCATAAGAAATACAAAATCCTGCCCACACAACAAACTCCCTGAAAATTGGAATGGACCAAATAAAAGCTCATATTTCAATGAGGTTTCAGGAAATACTGAAACAAAATCAAAAGGCTGAAAAAATAAAAAGCATAAAATTTCTCACAGAAAAAAATGATTGAACACAGATTGAGGAGAAAAACTTTAATAATTATTGGACTATCTCAATGCCATGACCAATGAGCATAATATTTCAAGAAATCTAAGAAGAAAATTGCCCAGATTTCTTAGAACTAGAAAGCAAAGTGAAAATATAAAGAATCTACCTGTCAGCTCTTGAAAGAAACCCCAAAATGAAAACCCCAGGTGAAAGAAAAAAGTCCTGCAGTCAGAAAGAAATAACTCAAAAACCAAGGAGCCTGAGTCATGAGTGCATACAAATTAGCAGTCACCAATATGAAGCAGCAGAGAGCTTAGCATAACATATTCCAGGTGCCAAAGGATCCAGGCTTACAGCCAATAATAAACTATACTTTTAACAAAATAGAAGATTTCTTAAAAATTCCTGATGAAAAAACCAAAGTTGCATAGATACTCTGAAGTTCAAATACAAGAGGTAAGAGAACATAAAAAGGTAAATACTTTTTTATTAGGATAAACTGCTTACATTTAAATATGAAGAGATGATAAAAAAAAAAAATGTCCCCACTGAAACCTAACATCAAGGGTCATACAGGGAGTCAAATTAGCCTAGGCCTGGGAGTAGTTTTGTTTTGTCTTGATGATCTAAAAGAAGAATAGAAAGAAAGGAAAAAAGGAGTAAGGGAAGAGGAAGGGAAAGAAAAGTTAAAGAAAATGACCTTTGGTGATATGGGTAATTAGAATGTCCAGTGTATCGGGGAGGGGGGAGGGGACAAATGGGGAGAAAATTTTGGAACCCAAAATCTTGTGAAAATGAATGTAAAAAGTTAAATAAATTTATTTAAAAAAATAAAAATAAAATAAAAAAAATAAAATTAAAAAAAAAAGAAAATGACCTCATATAATTGGGGTACAGAAATATGATTATATAAAAACAAGGAAAAAGAGATAGGGAGAGCTGCTAACAAACTTCACTTTCATCAGAACTGGTCAAAGGAGGAAAGAATATACAAAGACACAACTGGGTACAGAAATAATTCATGCAATAAAGAAATACGAAGGAAAGTGGAGAATGGCTAATCAAGAGGGTAGTTTAAGAGAGGAATTAGTACTGAACATAACAGACTTTAAAAGTATAAGTATTTTTACATTTATTTTTGAGGTAGCAAAGAAGAGGAATCTGAGGGAGTACTCATAAATTGGGATTATGGTATATAAATGTGATTCAATATTGCTGTGCTATAAGAAATGATGAACAACAAAGTTTTTGAGAAACCTGGAAACCCCTCAAGAGTAAAACAAACAGGAGAAACATTATACAACAACAAAATAGTAAAGATGGACAACTTTGAAAGATTTAGGTACTCGGATCAGCCTAACAACCAACCACCATCCAAAAAGACTAATGATGAAAACGTTACTTCCCTACTGCTAGAGAAGTGAAGGATTCAGAATACAAAATGAGACTGCTGCGGTTGTCCTTCCTTCTCAAAGAGGCCCATGACATCAAGATGCTGACATCACTTGCACTTGACTTTGATCTGAGTGCTGGAGTGCTGTGCATTGTCACTAACCTCACTTTCTTCTCCTGAGCCATCAGGGTCCAGTGGCCTGATATTTATCAGTTCTACTGGAAATGGCCCAGGATGAGGTGTGTGTACATGAATGTATGTATACATATGTGTGTATATATTTTTTTTCAGTCCTGCACCTTTCTGACCTCATTTGGCAAAGATATTGGAGTAGTTTGCATTTCTTTCTCCAGTTCATTTTACTGATGAGGCAACTAAAGCAAAGAGGGTTAAGTGACTCACCCAGGATCACAAAGCTAATGTCTTCAACTTCATTTAAAGCTAGGTCTCACTAACTTCAGACCCTGCGCTCCATCCATTATTCATTGTGCTACCTGGCTACCCATTTGAGAAACTGCCCAGTGCTTTAAATTATCTCAAGCTGCAAAATGACATCTTTAACATCAGTATGATCCCAATAAAACTTACACGGTTGCAATCACCGAATACCACTATCTCCAAAGAATCCACTGCTAACAAAAGGTAGCCAAAATACATCTGGTCTACCTGGGCCTCAATGTCCCGCTCTGTAAAATGTGGCCTTTAAGTGGCTCGGTGCGTAGAGCCCTGGGCCTGAGATCAAGTTCCGCATCTCACTAGCTGGGTTACCTAAGGTAAGCCGCTTACTGCCAGGTGGGGATGGTACCCAGCACCTAGTTCCCAGGGTGAGGCGGCCCGTACCGGACGCTAACTAAACGTCTATTCCCTTCCCCTCCGCAAAATGAGAACCTTGGAATCCAGTCTGAACCTGAGGCGGTCCATTGCGGGTCGCCTGGCGTCCCTCCGCGGTTAGGTGAGGCCGTCTCCGCTAGTTGGGCTGGGAACCGGGCTGTTTTTCCAGGGGAAGAAGAAACCACCCCCCCTCCCCGGGGCTAGACCGAAGACTGAGGCCTCCACACCAGCCTCCCTCACTCCTGCGTCTCCAGGTGCTCCCGGCTCAGGAGGGTTCGGCGCACGCAGGCCTAACCGAGTCCGACGGAACCAGTACGGAAAGAGACTCACCACGGCCGGGGAAGGTACCAGGGGAAGGCCGCCCCACGCCGCCGCCTCCACGGCCTGGGGCCCTCTACCGCCCGCGGACTCACGGGAAACCGGGAAACCACGGCACGCTACGCCGTTCCTCCTGGATGACCACATCCGGCGCGCGCCACTACGTCACACTCCGCTCGTCCTCCTCAGCCTGAAAGCGGAAGTTCGAGCGTCTTACGTCATCCGAAAAGCGACGAGACCAAAAAAAAAAACAAAAAAACAAAAGAGACCCCGCTGCTGCTGCCTGTGTTTTAGGACCCCCGGCCTGGTGGTGACTGCCGTTGGAGGTAAGAAGGTCAAGTCGGACCGACTCCAGCGGTCCGGGGGCCCTCCAAAGACCTCCCGGCGCCTTGAGCTGTGCGAGAAAGGTAAAAACCGCTTTCCCCTGCAGCCTTCCGGACTTTGTGTTGACGACCACCCGCCCTCGGGGTTTTCGGCGAGCCTTTTTAAGTGTATGCTGCGTGCCTTGGGCGCAGGCGATCTAGGTGAAAACTTGGAGAGGAACCTCTACCAAGTGCTTCAAGGGGTGCGGCTGGCTTCGGGGAAGGAGCGAAAGCTCTGCCTTTCTGGGGCCACCCTCAGGCTCCAGCCAGGGGTGAACAGCGGCTCCTCAGCAGTAGGGTCCCTATGCGAGATACCCTACCTCTTCCTCTTGGTTTAATTAAACTGATGAATTTCGTTGCAGGCTCATTTCACTGTGGTCACCAGACACTTTCCTGTGTGATTTACTGATGAGGAAAATGCCACTATTTAAGTGGATGACATTTTTGTGGAACCTATAAGCCTAATAAAGCTATAGCTAGGACGTTATGCAAGTAATGATAGTAACGGTAGTTTGTAGAACTTATATATGGTCGATCATGTGCTAAGCACTTCGCAGAAATCTCATTTGATTCTCCCAACAGCCCTGGGAGGTGGGTACTACTCTTATTAGCCCCCTCTTACAGATGAGGAAACTGAGGCAAGCGGAGGTTAAGTGACTTGGTCAGGGTCAAAGTATGCTTTATACCAAAAGAAGGAGTTATTGCCTGTTCCTCACTGAAGGGCGAGGAGATGTTCTTGATTTTTTTTTCTTATTCTGATCTGTGATTTCATCACTGTAGAATTTCTTGACTGTAAGGAAGCTAGGCAGTTGTGTTCTCTGATTTAGAATTTTGGCAAGTTGCCTAAGACGTTTAAGTGACTTGTCCAGGGCTGGTGGCAAGTACACATCAGAGGCAAAACTTGAATTCAGGTCTTTGTGCCTCTGAATCTGGTTCTCTTTCCACCACAGTAGGCTGATTCTATTCTTAATTTTAGCGTGTCTTAAATATAGTTTCTTTTTCCCACACATTGATTTTATCCTCAGTTATTTTTCTTGACGATATTTTGGAGAAAACCAGTTAGGAGACAAAGGGAAAGCTATCTAGCCCAGTAATGCTTTAGTCTCAGAAGATGTTATGGCATATATAAATTTAAGCATATGCCCCCCCTTAACTTCAGCTAAGTTGAACGGGCAAAGATAAAGAGAATGAAATATAAAGATGACGTCCTTTCAGGAGTAATTGAATTATTTTGTATTTTGGGGGGAATCAAGTAGCTCAATTACATAAAGCTAACAGACACATTGAACTTAGAACCAGGATATAGATCACTTCAGTAACCTGACCCCAGCCAGTAAGCATAAGAGAAAGGTAGATTTTCAGATATGTGCTAGATGGTCACAAATTAGCTAGAATTAAATCTCTTACCAAGGTAACCAGAAAGAGTCTGTTCATCCTTCATTTTTGAAGAAGACCATGACATCAGAGAAATGATGACATGACTTGCATTTGAGAGAGGGAGGGCTGTACAGGGTCCCCAACATCACTTTCTCCTCCTGAGCCATCTGGGTCCAGTGACCAGATATTTAACAGGATAACCAGAGATGGCCCAGGATGCAGTGGGAGACCTTGACCTTTTCAGGTACTCTAAGGAGTTAAACTAGAAAGAGTAATCAAAAAAGCAAGAAGCTACTTCCTCTCCCACTTCCTTCATGAAAGGTAACAAACCTCAGAACTGAGATTCCGAGGGAGTTGAATTAGAAAAACTTCTTCATTTCAGCATTAAGGGTTTATACCTTTTTAAAAGAGTACTGCAGCACACAGACAAGCCTGACACTGTAGGTCATAGAGACTGCAGCTGCCTATTAAAGAGTGAGCCTAGTAAGTACAGTGGCTTAATACATCCAGGAAATACACCATGCTATTTGAGGAATCTGTTCAACAGCCAAACATCTGGCCCAGCCTAACAGTAGAAGAACTATCACCAATGCCATACCCCTCAGTTTACATCTTGAAGACTCTCCAGTTGTATGTCCATAATTGTGACTTGCCTTGGCCTCATATGCTCCTTCACATCTTACCCATTGCTGTTGTACTTCAAGTTTATGAACATTTTTCTCTCCAAAAGACTCTGATATATATTTGTGGGAGAACATGCCCTAGGACAGGGATGGTGAACCTGCAGTTTTGAGGCCACGTGTATTCTTGATCCTTGGGCATGGCCTCTTGACAGACTCCTATCCTTTAATTAAGGGGATTTGCTCCGTGAAATTTGGATTCAGTCAAAGGGCCATATTTGAGGACCTAGACAGGCCACATGTACAGCCTTGAGGCCACAGGTTCCTTACCTCTGCCCTAGGGTTTGAGGGGATGGATGTCTGAAGGGACTAGAAATATTTTATAACTATTCTTGCCATGTCTTTTGAGTAAAGGTCTTTGGTAAGAGCTACTGGCTGACTATTAAAATAAAACATACTGTTGGTAGCCAAAGGAGTGACCACACACAGTTCCTTCTAAAACCTGAAATAGTAACTGCCATATGGGAGCCCAATCTTGGAATCTATGTGCATGTTGGAGGAACAAGTCCAGAAAAGGGTGCTATACACAGAAGTCGTGTAAAGTTCTCCAGCTGCTTTCAAGCCTGTGGTGTAATTCAACTCTTCAGTTTCAACTTCTTGGTCACTGGACCACAATCTTAAATTTAGAATGATACCATAAGCAAATCAGGGGAATATGAAATAGTACACCTGTTGGATCTATGGATAAGGAAAATTTATGACTACGCAAGAGAAGAGAGCATTACAAGATGTAAAATGTATAATGTTGATTACTTTGAATTTTTAAAAATTTGCACAAAACCCATGTCACCAAGAAAAGAAGGAACGCAGAAAACTGAGGAGAATTTTTTTTTACATCGTTACTCTGATAAAGGTCTCATTTCTCAGATATATCAAGAACTGAGTCAAATGCATAAGAATACTAATTATTCCCCAGTTGGTAAGTGTTCAGAACATAAACAGGCAGTTTTTAGATGAAGAAATCAAATCTATACTCATGAAAAAATGCTCTGAAGAGAAATGCAAATTAAAACAACAGTGAGGTACCACCTCATGTCTGTTGAGACTAATGAAGACCCTAAGAGACTATTTTTTATTAATAATAAATCATTAGTTTATTAATTAGGCTAGACTGGTTTTTCACGGTAACCAAAGAGTACAAGAGAAACCCTAAAACATCTTAAATCCTTTCTGAAAGGGAACTCCCCTGACAAGTGGAAATCAACCCTGACTGGGGGACATATTTAATGAGGAGGTGAACTAAAAGTTTTGGTTCCTTCTGCTGAGAATGTAGCTTGATCATGAGATGCAGCACCGTCCAGGTATCTAGGCAGGGGAAGCTACCTCCAGCCAGACCTCTCCAACTAGTTTTCTCCTTCATGAATGAGTTGCCCTAAAATCTAATGGAGGGGACTAAGGATGAGGGCTCCTCTAAGCAAAGACTTCCCAGATCGAATTCTGTTCATACTCTAAACAAAAATTACCTAATTGTCACAGTTGAGTGGAGTCCTATCCAACTAAGGAGCATGTTCCTTTTGGTCTAGGAGCAAATCTCATCTCTCAGACATGCCCTTCAAAGACTGGTTTTTTCAGGAGTTGGTTTTTAAGAGAACAAAAAGGAAAAGAGTAAATCACAAATTAATAATTACTGATATAAAAGTATACCATTAATTTCTCTATCAGATTAGCTAATAATGAAACAGAGGAAAATGAAGACTGTTGTAGGGGGTGTGGGAAAATTAAAACACTAATGCATTCTTTGTGGCATTGTAAACTGATCCAACCAGTCTGGAAAATAATTTAGGACTATGACCAGAGAGCTGTAAAATTGCCCAGCAATAGCACTACTAGGTCTGTACAGCAAAGAGATTTTTCTTTTTGCTTTTCTTTTTTTTTTTAATTAATTTATTTATTTTTAGTTTCCAACAGACACTTCCACAAGATTTTGAGTTCCAAATTTTCTCCCTATCTCTCCCCTCCACCCATCCCAACACAGCATACATTCTGATTACTACTTGCCCCAATCTGCCTTCCCTTCCATCACATCCTTCCCTTCTCTTATCCCTATCCCCTCTATTTTCTTGTAGGGCAAGACAGATTTCTATACCCCATTGCCTGTACATCTTATTTTCCAGTTGTATGTAAAAACAATTTTTTAACATTCGTTTTTAAAATGTTGAGTTCCAGTTATTCTCCCCTCCTCCCTTCCCACCCATCCCCACTGAGAAGGAAAATAATTCAATATAAGTTATACATGTGTAGTTATGCAAAACACTTCCATAACAGTCATATTGTGAAAGACTAACTTTTTTCCCTCCATCCTATCCTGGCCCTCATTTATTCTATTCTCTCTTTTGACCCTATCCCTCCTCAAAACTATTTACTTCTCATTACCTCCTCCTCCCATATGTCTTCCCTTCTGTCATCCCCCAACCCCCCCTTATCCCTTTCTCCTTACTTTTCTGTAGTGTAAGGTAGATTTTCATACCAAATTAAGTGCGCATGTTATTCCCTTCCTAAGCCAAATGCAATGAGAGTAAAGTTCACTCTTTCCCTCTCACCTCCCCCCCTTCTACTCCATTGAAAAAACTTTTTCTTGCCTCTCTTATGTGAGATAATTTGCCCTGTTTCTGTTTCTCCCTTTCTCCTCCCAATATATTCCTCTCTCACCCCTTAATTTTATTTTTTTTAGATATCATCTACCTAATACTGAGAAGAGTCTCAAGAGTTACAAATGTGATGTTTCCATGTAGGAATGTAAACAGTTCAACTTTAGTAAGTCCTTTATGATTTCTCTTTCCTGTTTACCTTTTCATTGATTCTTGTGTTTGAAAGGCAACTTTTCTATTCAGCTCTGATCGTTTCAACAAGAATACTCAAAAGTCCTCTGTTTTGCTGAATGACCATGTTTTTCCCTGAAGAATTAGTAAATGATTCTGGGTTTTAATCCTACCTCCTTGGACTTCTGGAATATCATATTCCAATCCTATAATTCCTTAATGTAGAAGCTGCTAGATCTTGTGTTATCTTGATTGTGTTTTGACAGTACTGGAATTATTGCTTTCTGGCTGCTTGCAGTATTTTCTTCTTGACCTGGGAGCTTTGAAATTTGACTACAATATTCCTAGGAGTTTTGGGGGGGATCTCTTTCAGGAGGTGATCAGTGAATTCTTTCAATATCTATTTTGCCCTCCAGTTCTAGAATATCAGGGCAGTTTTCCTTGATAATTTCTTGAAAGATGATGTCTAGGCTCTTTTTTGATCATGGCTTTCTGGTAGTCCAGTAATTTTTAATTTGTCTCTCATGGATCTGTTTTCTAGGTCAGTTGTTTCTCCAATGAGATATTTCACATTGTTTGCTATTGTTTTATTCCTTTGGCTTTGCTTTATAATTTTTTGATTTTTCAGAAAGTCACTAATTGACCCAGACGGCTCAGGAGAAGAAAGTAAGGTTGGTGACCTTGCACAGCCCTCCTTCACTCAAATCAAAGTCAAGTACAAGTCATGACATCATCTTGATTTCATGGTCCTCTTCAAGAACGAAGGACAAGCACAGTCTGCTCCATTCTAATCTTTAAGGAATTATTTTCTTCAGCGAGCTTTTGGACCTCCTTTTCCATCTGACCAATTCTGCTTTTTAGAGCATTCCTCTTCTTGTTGGCTTTTGGGATCTCTTTTGCCATTTGAGTTAGTCTATTTTTTAAAATATTATTTCCTTCAGCATTTTTTGGGTCCCCTTTAACAAGCAGTTGACTTGTTTTTCCTGATTTTCTTGCATCCCTCTCTTTTCTCTTCCCAATTTTTACTCTACTTCTCTTACTTGATTTTCAAAGTCCTTTTTGAGCTCTTCCATGGCCTGAGACCAATTCAAATTTTTCTTGGAGGCATTGGTTGTAGGAGCTTTGACTTTGCTGCCTTCTGTTTGTATACTTTAGTTTTCCTTATCACCAAAGTAAGATTCTCTAGTCTGATTCTTTTTCTGGTTTTTTGATCATTTTCCAGCTATTTACTTGACTTTGGAGCTCTTTGTCAAGGTAGTTCTCTGCTTCCATTGGGGGTAGGGGGTGTAGTTAGCCATTTGATCCCCCCACACTCTGTGGGCCTAGAGCTCCAGAAACAGTTCTTACCCTCCCCCTGTGCCTGCTGTTGCTGCCATGGGCTCCTCCACCCTCTCTACCACACTGGGACTGGAACCTGACTACTCTACTCTCTCACACAGGTCCCATAGGTTCTTTTCCCCTGACCTTCCAATTTTTCCTCAGCCTTTTGTGGTCATGAATTCTGGAAACCACCACAGGTAGCTGAGATTCAGTCCCCCTGAGACCTGCTCAGGTCCCATCTGTGCCGAAATGGCCTACACTGGACTGTGCTCTGCTCCCAGAATGTCACGATAGACTTCCCAGTGACCTTCCACACTGTCTTGGGCTGGAAATTTGCTTCATTCTGTAAGTTCTGCAGCTCCAGAACTTGATTAGAGTCATTTTTTATAAGTATTTGACTGGGTTTGGGGGGATAGTACTAGCAAATCTATACTGTTACTCCTCCATCTTGGCTCTGCCTCTTCAGATTTTTCTTTTAAAAAATGAAAAAAGATCTGTAAGTACAAAAATATAGCTGGTCTTTTTGTGGTGACAAAGAATTGGAAATTAAGGGTATACGGTTGAACAAATTGTGGTATATGATTGTGATAAAATATGCTATAAGAAGTGAGAAGCAGGATACTTTCAGAAAAACCTGGAAAGACTTACCTGAGCTGATGCAGAGTAAAGTGAACAGAACAGTATGCATAGTAACAGCAGTATTATATGGTAATGAACTATTTCAGCAATAGAAAGATCAAAGACAATTCTGAAGGAATTGTGATGAAAAATGCTATTAACAATAGAAAATGAATTGATGGAGTCTGAATCCAGATCTAAGCATACTATTTTTTACTTCATTTTTCCCATTTTTTTTTTTGGTCTGTGTTTTCATTCACACTATGACTAATACAGAAATTTTTTTTGCATGATTGCACACCTTATGGAAGGGGGAGGGATGGGAAGGAGGAAGATAATTTGGAACTCAAAAATTTTTGAGACAAATATTAAAAATTGTTTTTACATGTAATTAGGAAAAAATTATTTAAAAAAAAAAAAGATCTATGGAACAGTTGTCGGTCACAACTTTAGTTCTCACAAATTTAGTGCTTCAAACTCTAGACTTAGCCAGCAATACAGGATCTCCCAAAGAAAGAACATGGTCTCAGTGACCAGAGTTCTGAGTCTGGCCCAGGAATACACCAGCTCTGTATGAGTGCTTCAAACTCTAGACTTAGCCAGCAATACAGGATCTCCCAAAGAAAGAACATGGTCTCAGTGACCAGAGTTCTGAGTCTGGCCCAGGAATACACCAGCTCTGTACCCATTTTGGTGCAAGGATATAATTTTTTTTCCAATTACATGATCCAGATGATCATGGACTCAGGCCAGCAGCACAGAGTCTTCTATGGAGCCAGTAGCACAGAGCAGCACCTGGAACCCCAAGTTTAGGAATACCCAGACCAGAAGTCCCATCACAGGACAGCACTGGTAAGGTTCCCCCTCAGAGGAATCAAGATCACAGACTCAGCTCTTAAACTCTTGACCAGAACAGCAACCCTAGATTTTCTGGCACAGATCATTGAAAGAATGAGCTCTTCATGTCAAAAACAATGGATTTGAAAAACAGATTAAGGAGAGACAACCTAAGAATTGCTGGACTATTAAAAAAAAAGTCTAGATATCATATTTCAACAAATGAGAAAAAAAGAATATTGCCCAGACCTCTTGTAACCACAGAACAAAGTGAAAATTTAAAGAAACCGTTGATCATCTCCATAAGGAAACCCCAAAATAAATACTCACAGAATATGATGAGCAAAATCCAGAGCTTCCATGTCAAAGAAAATAATATTACAAGCAACCAGAAAGAAAAGAGTTCAACACTAATGCATTGTTGGTAGAGTTGTAAACTGATCTAACCATTCTACAGAGAAAATTGGAACTATGCCCAACAGGCAATCAAATTGTGCATACCCTTTGACCTAGCAATTCCATTACTAGGTCTGTACCCTAAAGAGATCATAAAAAAGGGAAAAGGACCGACATGTACAAAAATATTTATAGTACCTCTCTTCTATAAAGTCTTCTGGCAAAGAATTGGAAATTGAGGGGATGCCCATCAATTGGGGAAAGGCTGAACAAGTTGTGATATATGAATGTATTGGAATACTATTGTTCCACAAGAATTAATGAGCAAGTAGATTTCAGAAAAACCTGGAAAGACTTACATGAACTGATCTTGAGTGAAGTGAGCACAACCAGGGGAACATTGTACACCATAATAGCAACACTGTGCGATGACCAACTCTGATAAACTTAGTTCTTCTCAGCAACACAGTGATCTAAGACAGTTCCAAAAGTCTCAAGATGGAATTTGCTATCCACCTCCAAAGAAACAGCAATGGAGTCTGAATGCAGATCGAAGCACACTATTTTCTCTTTACTTTTCTCTCTCATGTTTTTTCCCTTTTGTTCTGATTCTTCTTTGACAACATGAATAATGTGTGATTGTACATGTATAGCTTATATCAGATTGCATTCCATCTTGGGGAGGGAGAAAAAATTGGAAATTCAAAATCTTATAAAAATGAATGTTGAAAACTATCTTTACATGTAATTGGAAAAAGTAAAATAAAATACTATTAAGGGGGGAAAAAAGTTCAACTACCAAAGAACAACATACAGGATCACAGAAGATTTAGTAGGAGTTGAAAGCATAGTATATGATACTCAAGACACAAAAGATGTAGGCTTTAAAACCAAAAGTAACCTATGCAGCAAAATTAATAGAATCTTTTCCAAGTATTCCTGATGAAAAGACCATTACTGAGTAGACACTTTAAAATACATATTAATACACAAGTCAAAAGAAACATGAAAACCCAAATATAAATGATCAGACAAAAAGAACATTATATGCTTGTTTGCTTTTTAATAGAGGAAGAAAGAACCAAGCATTTATTAAACACCTGCTGTGTGTCTGTTGGGGCAACTAGATGGTGCAGAGCACTGAACTTGGAGTAAGGAAGGCCTGAGTTCAAATCTGTCCTCAGACACTTAACTGTGTGACCCTGGACAAGTCACTTAACTTCTGTTTGCCATAATCCACTGGAGAAATGGCAAACCACTCTAATATCTTTGCCAAGAAAACTCCATGGGGGTCACAGTGGGTCAGACAGGAATGAACTACAGCATGAGCCAAACACTGCTAAGCTCTTTATGGATATCTCATTTGATCTTTATAACAGTTCTATGAGGTGGATGCTGTTATTTTCCCCATTTTGCAGTTGAAGGACCTGAAGTACATAGAGGTAAAGTAATTGCCCAGGGTCACATAGATATTAAGTCCATACACAAAGACTTCTTTTTTTGATTTCTTTTGAATTTTGAATAATAATTTTTTTAAAAGTATGGTGTGTTTTCCCTGTTACATTTGGCATATCTGAGGTCATAAATGCTACATTTGCTTTTTTGAATTCACCTGAAGCATAATAGATTTTCTTCCTTTCTCTGTATTTAACTTTCTGAAACTTTGTTTCAAGTATCTTTTTTAATAAACAGTATGTTGTTGATATCTGCTTTCTAATCCATTCTCCTGTTTTGTCCCATTTTGAAGTTAGTTCCTCCCAATTGTTAATTGTATGTTTTCCCTCCATCTTTTTCTTTTATACTTTTACTTATACTCTTTTCTCCCTTCCCCCAAGCCCATAGCTTTACAAAAAAAAACTAGTCTAGTGATATATAATTGAAGAGATCTACTTCTTCTCTGCCACCTCTTTTTACTTTGACGAGATCCTCCATCACAGATTCTTAATATTTTTTTTAAATCTTTCTTTGCCATCCACTTTCTCAGATAGCAGTCTGTTTACTTATTACTAGTTTCTTCCTAAATCTTCTCTTCCTCTTACTACCCCACCAGTTACCTCCAGTTTCCCTGTAAATTTAAATGTGTTTCTACATGATAATCTGTGTGTGTATGTGTGTTGAAAGTGGGGTTTCTTTGAAATATTTATAATGCCCTTCCACACACAATCATCTGGTCTAGTATATGCCACCTTTCTTCTTTAGTTTAACTCCATTTCCTGTCCTTTTTGTTTGTTTTACAGTAATCAAAATGTAACAATTAGGCTGTCTGCCTTAACTCTACCTCCTTTCATGAAATTAAATTTCTAAGGGGATACTTGTTTCTTCTCCACTATTAAAATGTAAACACTATCTTCCTATTCTCCCTTCTGATTACTCAGTGTATTTACCTTTCATTTCAAGCTTTTCTTTCCTTTATAATAATTGTTGTCAAATCTTAGGGAATCTTCTCTATGGTTTCTTGGTAACTGAACCCTTATTCTGGATGTTTGTAGTTGTTGGTTTGCTTGTTTTTTTCATTTTTTTCATTTGACCTGGAAGCTCTCAAGTGTTAACTATGATGTTCTAGGAAGTTTTCATTTTGGTATTTTTTTCAGTAGATACCCAGTGTATCCTTTCTACTTTCACTTTGCTTTGTGATTTAATAGAGCTGGGCAGCTTTTATTTATGATAAAATATTAATAATAGCTAGTATTTTTATGATTGTTGAGATTTGCAAAGAGTTTTACAAATGTTATTTCATTTAGTCCTTACAACAACCCTGTGAGAAAGCTGCTGTTATCCCCATTTTACAGATAAGGAAACTGAGGCATGGAGCGATTAAGTGACTTGCACAGAGTCCAGCTAATAGGTTCCCCATCTCTGTCTAGGCATAAGGTGATGTGGGCCTACACCAGATGGTAGCAGTATCAGAGAAGGGGACACATACAAGAGATTTGAAAAAAAAATAGAATTGATAGGACTTGGCAGCAGCTTAGATATTGGGAAGTTAGAGAGAGAGGAGTTGAGGATACCCGGGATTGTGAGCCTGTGGGACTGATGGTGTTACTCCCAACAGTGATAGAAAAATTAGAAAGAGGGGTGAGTTTCGGGGAAAATATAATGAGTTCAGTTTTTAACATATTGAGTTAAAAATATCTACAGTATATCTAATTTGAAATATCCAATAAGCAGGAGGTGTGTAAAACTGGAGGTCACAAGAGAGTTTAGAGCTAGATAAATAGATGTGAGAATCATCAGCAGAATAGTAATAATTGAATCTATAGAAGTGATGAGATCACCAAGCAAAAATAGTGTGGGAGAAGTCAGGACTGAGCCTTTGGGGGGACACCCATGATTAACGAATATGTGACCTCAATGAAGATCTAACAAAGGATACTGAGAGTAGTCGGATAGATAGTAAGAGAACCAGGAAGAGAATGATAGTGTAAAGGTTATAGAGAGTTCGAGAAGAAGGAGGATTGAAAAAATGCCCTTAAATTGAGCAATTAAGAGATTGGGGTTTATTTTTATTTTTTATCTTTAAAGAAAGCAGTTTAAGTTGAATGATTTGGTTGAGAGACTGCTTCCCTAAGCAGTCTAATCAGAGGTATGATCTGATTGTGGCTTTCCTGTTCTGAGCTTTTCAGGTTTCAACTGACTTGGTTCTAGGTCTGTGCAACACAATTGTAGGTTTAACAATTTAGTCACTGCTGCAGTAGATAGTACTGGGCCTCAGTCTAGACCTAAAAAGTTCCACCAGATCAGAGTAATAGACCTGAAGGCTTGCCCTTAGTCCAAGTTCCCTGGCCTGGTACATAGCTATGGACCCCAGTCTTAATGTGCAGCCTAGAAAATGCTGTGAGGTCAGACACAACTGCAGCCCTTGCTCACTGCCTTCATACACAACTTCACCACACCAACACTCACCCTGATCTAAATACTGCAGAGCAACATAGCTGTAGACTCATCTCTGTTCTGGGGCTCCAGTAGGCTCCAACCCTGGTCCATATATTCTTGGTTTTGGCTCAGATAAACTTAGCTGCTGGCTTATTCCTAGACTGACCTTCCTATACTGGATATCCAGCTTCAGGCTCCATCAAGGCTGGAAAACTGTACGGCATCCCCTCTCCAGTGCCCAAGGGCACCTCTGACTGTCTTCCTGTATAATTCTAGGTTCAAAAAAGTTACCCAGTCTAGTTCCTGCTTGAATTTCCTGATCACCTTTTGGTGTGGTACTCTTCCTGTCTTTGTTGAACAGTTTTTTAAGAAATTTGGACTAAACTATTTCCTGTCATTTCACCAGCAATAAATCAGAATAAAAGAAATCTTAATTATTTGCTACTGAGATAAATTCTCTTCTGGTTTTAGATATAAGGTAAAAAACTACAATTTTTTGAGTTCTTTTTTTGATTTCATATCTTTACTTTGATTCCCCTGTATAGGAAATATGGGAGGAGGGGCAGAGCCAAGATAGTGAAATAAAAGCAGGGACTTCCCTGAGCTTTCTCCCCAAGTCCTCCAAATACCTATAAAAAAAAACAAAACAATAAATTCTACAGTTATAGAACTCAAAAAATGACAGAGTGAAACGAATCCCCAGTACAAGACAACCTGTAAAGTTAACAGGAAGAGTCTGTTGCACTAGGCAGGAAGTGGAGTGCAGTCCAGTGTGGTTAGTGAAGACAGGTCAGAGCAGGTCTCAAGGGACTAAATCATTGTGTTGGTTTCCAGACTTGTCAATACACAAAAGCCAGGAAGGTCAGTGGGAGAACACTGTGGGACATGGCTGGGGGAGCAGTGCATGATCTGGCTGGGTCCTGCTCCAGCCCCAGGGTGGAGAGGAATAAAGGGGGTGGCAGCAGCAGTGGCAGAGGCTGCTTCCAGAGCTCTGGGCCCACAGAATTGGTCGCAGGCCATAGAGGAACTCAGAAAGGATTTTGAAACTCAAGACAGGTAGAGGAAATATTGAGAAGAGAAATGAGAGTGATGCAAGAAAATCATGAAAATTGAGTCAAAGGAGACCCAAAAAAGTGCAGAAGAAAAACACATTAGAAAATAGACCCAAATGTCAAAGAAGCCCAAAAAAACAATGAGGAGAAGAATGCCTTAAAAAGCAAACTTGGCCAAATGGAAAAGGAGGTTCAAAAGCTCACTGAAGAAAACAATTCCTTCAAAATTAGAATGGAGCAAATAGAAGCTGATGACTTTATGAGAAATCAAGAAATTATAAAACAGAATCAAAAGAATGAAAACCTAGAAAACATTGTGAAATATCTCTTTGGAAAAACAATTGACCTGGAAAATAGATCCAGGAGAGATAATTTTAAAAAATATTGGACTACCTGAAAGCCATTATCCAAAAAAAAGAGCCTAGACATCATCTTTCAAGAAATTATCAAGGAAGACTGCTCTGATATTCTAGAACCAGAAGGTAAAATAGAGATTGAAAGAATCCACTGATCACTTCAAAACTCCTAGTGATCTTATAGCCAAATTCCAGAGTTCCGAGGTCAATGAGAAAATATTGTAAGCAACTAGAAAGAAACAGTTTGAGTATTGTGGAAATACAATCAGGATAACACAAGATCTAGCAGCTTCTACATTAAGGGATCAAAGGACTTGGAATATGATATTCCAAAAGTCAAAGGAACTAGGAATAAAACCAAGAATCACCTTCCCAGCAAAACTGAGTGTAATGTTTCAGGGGAAAAACTGATCATTCAGTGAAATGGAGAACTTTAAAACATTCTTGATGAAAAGACCAGAACTGAATAGAAAATTTGACTTTCAAACACAAGAATCAGGAGAAGCAAGGAAAGGTAAACAGGAAAGAGAAATCATAAGGGACTTACTAAAGTTGAACTGTTTAAATTCCTACATGGAAAGGTATTTGTAACACTTGAAACTTTTCTCAGTATTTGGGGAGTTGGAAGGATTATATACATACATAGACAGAGATCTCAAGGTGAGTTGAATAGGAATGGATGATACCTAAAAAAATGAAGTTAAGGGATGAGAGAGGAAATATACTGGGAGGAGAAAGGGAGAAATGAAATGGGGTAAATTATCTCTCATAAAAGAGGCAAGAAAAAACATTTTCAATGGAGGGGAAACTCTCACCACATTTGGCTTAAGGAGGGAATAGCATGCACACTCAATTTGATATGAAAGTCTATTTTACACTACAGGAAAATAGAGGAGAAAAGGATAAGTGGGGTGAGGAGGATGATAGAATGGAGGGCAAAAGGGATGAGGGAGTAATTAGAAGTAAACACTTTTGGGAATGGACAAGGTCAAAAAAGAGAATAAGAGTGAGGGGCAGGATAGGATGGAGGGAAATACAGTTAGTCTTACACAACATGACTGTTATAGAAGTCTTTTGCAAAACTACACATATATAAGCCTATATTGAATTACTTTCCTCAGCGGGGATGAGTGGGGAGGGAGGGAGGGAAAGAAGTTGGAACAAATGTTGAGAATTGTTTTTGCATGCAGCTGGGAAATAAGAAATACAGGTAATGGAGTATAGAAATCTATCTTGCCCTACAAGAAAAGAGAGAAGGTGGGGCTAAGAGAAGGGAGGGGTATGATAGAAGGGAGGGCAGATTGGGGGAAGGGGTAATCAGAGTGCACAGCGTTTTCAGGTAGGGGGAGGAGAGAGATGGAGGAAAAAAATTGGAACTCAAAATTTTGTGGAAATGAATGTTGAAAACTAAAAATAAATAAATAAACATTTAAGAAAAAGAAAATGTTCCCCTGTATAAAAAACATTGTATATTTCATTAGAAGTAGTCTCCAGAAGATATTAGATTACATACACAGAAGAAAAAACCCAAACCACATAATAGATTAGTAGAAATGCATTCTTTAATTCTTCTTCCCATGTTATACACAAAACTATACTGAAAAGAAACCCTGTGCATATTATAAATTTGGGAAAACCTTTAACTGTTCAAATCTTACTCAACTACAAAGATTTTCTGTTGGAGAAAGTCACTATAAATTTAACCAATGTGGGAAAGTCCTTCAGTTTTAGCTTTAATTAGCCTTTGGAGAGGCATCAGTTGAAACACACAAAATGAAGAATCTAGTAATGTGATAAACATTGAAAAGCTTAATTTTGCTCAACATCAGAAAAAAATCATCTTGAAGAGAAATCTTTTGCTGTCAATATAGGAAACCCTTTAACCTGAACAAATACTTTAATCAACATCAGATAACTCATACTGTAAAAAAAATCTTGTGAGTGTAACATGTCGGAAAAGTTTTCAGTCACAAGTCATTCTGTCCTCCAACAACAATAACAGCATGCCAAAAAATAACCTGGGAATATAATGAACTGTGGGAAAACACGACTTCATTTTATTCAGGTATCAAGGTGGACAAGAACCTTTATAAAAACAAGATTGGTTCCCCTATTTTCAACTAATGTGTTATTCAAACCTATTGCTTTTACTGCTTGCTTTTCCACTTTTCTCCTTTTTTTGCTGCCATGCTGTTATCAAGTATTTTATAAATACTTTGTAATTAACCTGGTTTCAGGTGTCCTAAGTATAAAACATAACTGGAACCTTTCAAAAATTATATTTTCCCCAGTCCTAATTGGGAGCTCAATCTGAAGAGGACACATGTACTCAGAATGCTAACACTCCCCCCACTCCCAAGACACCTTCCCCTATATGAACATAACAATTTGTTCTTCATACTAAGTCCATAGGAGCCCACACCTAAATTGAAAAGCATTAGAACCCAAAACTGAAGGGGCAGTAACATTAAACTCATAGCAGGACTACAAATTATTTCATTCTAATGGTGAACTGTATATAGCCAACATTCAATCTTCTGTGGATGTGAAGGTGAACCCAGACCATGAACCACATCCCAACCAGTAATCTACCAGGAAATCCAGTCCTACCTGGGCATCTTGCCATCTGCTTCCCTTTTCTCCACCTGGAATAGCGCCCTCCAGACTGGACCTCAAGAGATTGTGCCTCGCTTCACTGAGAGAGTTAGTCTACTCAGCTTTAGAATTCTACTCTGGGGTTTGCTGTCTAGATTAGTGAGGAGGTGAATATTATTTAACTAACTCATAATGTCTAATTTTCTCTAGAGCATCCTTCATATCCAATCTAATATCTACCAGAAAACCCAAGCCTACCCAGGCATCTGCTATCTCCCACCACCCTACCTACCATTTCATTTCCATTTTCCCACCTCTTGCTAGAAAGTTTCTGGTCCTCAAAGAGCTTATAGACTAATAGGGGAGATAAGATGTAAACAACTATGTGCAAACTATATACAGGATAAATTGAAGATAATCAGGATTGGGAAGACACTGACATTGAGGGATATCAGGAAAGGCTTCTTAGAAGATAGGATTTTAGCTGAGACTTGAAGGAAGCCAGGAGATGGAGATGAGGAGCAAGAATGTTACCAATATGAGGAGTCTAGAGATAAAATAGCTTGTGATAAAAATAGCAAGGAAACTAGTGTTGCTGGATCACAGAGTTGGGGGAGAGGGCCCTCTGGGAGGAGTAAGAAGACTGGAAAGACAGGAGGGAGCCAGGTTTGTGAAGGGCATATCTGTGCTTTAAGAATATTTGATAGCTAAGTGGAGATTGGAGAAAGAACTGAAGCTGGGAAACATATTAGTAGTCTGTTGCAATAGTCTATGCTTAAGGTGATGAGGGCATGCACCAAAGTGGTAGCAGTATCAAAGGAAAGAAGGATAAGACATCACAAAGGTAAAGTTTGCAGGCCTCATCAGATTAGATTTTTAGGGTGAGAGAGAATGAGGGGGTTGCAGATGACATCTAGGCCACAAGCCTGGGTGATTGGGAGGATGCCTTTGACAGTAGTCAAGAAATTTGGAAAGGGGTAGGTTTGAGTTAAAGATAAAAAGTTTCATTTGGGATATGTTAAGTTGATAAGAGAAAAATCCTAAAAATGTGATTAATTAGTGTGGCAAAGACTTCAGAGAATATCTCTGAACAATCATTAAGTAAGGTCATCTAAGGGAAAAACATTTGGTGAGTGTGTAAGAGGATTCAACCAACAATCAGCACTCAAATTTTTAGACGTCAGAAAATTCATTGGTACGGATGGGTTGAGATTAAATCTCATTACATTATCTCTCCCTGCTTCCATCCATTCACCTAGGTAGGTAATTCTGAACTTTTCACTCTCCTTTGCCTCTAAATATTATCATTTCTAGTTTTACAATTTGTCTCACATCTGTCCCCTTTTTCTTCATAGCTACCACCCTAACTCAGGTCCTTATGATTCCTCCCCTGGACCATTGTAATAGACTGCTAATTGTTTTCCCTGCTTCAAGTCTTTCTCCATTCCAATCCATCCTCCATATAGCTGCCAAAGTGGTTTTCCTAAAGATGGGTCTAACCATGTCATTCCCTTATTCAGTAAACTCTAATGTTCCCTGTTTACTCTTGGATGAGAAATTATTTAATCATTATATAAATGCTGTTTAATTTTCCTTTTTGCATTTTATAGTATACATATTTGTACAGTTGTACATCTTTATAATTTATAAATAAGTAAATATACATATATTGGCGTTACATGCTTTAAAAATTTTTGCTGATAGAAAGGAGTGATCCAAAAAGTTTGGAGACCACTGGATTAGCATAATACATTAAGGGTAGCAAATGTTTGCTTTTTAATCTTGATAATTTGCAACTGTTTACACTAGCTAATAATAGCCTAAGCATTCTCCTGAATTCCAAGCTTCAGATTTTTTTTTTAAACTACTAGATTTGCAAACTTCAGTGTACTATGTGTTGTGTTTTCTTAGAATGATGGTTAGCTGTATTTGAACTGATTACATCTTTTCTCCCCTTCTTGATACAGAAATGAGTGGTGGTTTAGCACCAAGTAAAAGCACTGTATATGTGTCCAACTTGCCTTTTTCACTGACGAACAACGACCTATACAGGGTAAGCAAATGTATTTATAAACCTTTACTAAAGTCTGTATGAAATATGTTGGGGTCCTAAATGAACAAAATTTACCCTGACAGAATTGGTTAACTATTACTTAAATGCAAATCTGTCCAGTCTGTAATACGTGTGTGTTTATATATATGAGAAAATCTCCAGATGTTAAACAGTGATCATTCTTCAAAGATGGGGCATCAGGGAGGTATCTCAGACAACTTTATTTCTGTTATAGAGTGCCTATAAGTACTACTAATTAATTATGCTGTATGACTTAGAAGTGGGTATTCTGTAATTTTCTCCCATCTTCTGTACTAATTTAGAAGCCCAACCTACAGTGGGTGTGTTTGTTTTTTCTGAACTAACATAAGATTATCTGGACCAGAAATGTCATCAAACCAGATTAAAATGTAGTTAGGATGTGGAAACTTGTTTTGCTGGACTTTAAGTTTGCCGGTTAATGAAGAGGGTTTAAAAGATTTTTTTTTTGTTCAGCATGAGGAAAAATTATAAGTGCATGTAAAATAAATTTATTTTTTAAAAAAATGTAATTGAGAAACACTTGATAAAATAAAAATACAATACAATGTAGATAATACCAATTTGTGGTTTTCTAAGTCAAAATGTAACAAGAGAAATCGATTTCTATTTGAGTTTGACTCCATTGCACACCTACTTGTTACTTCTCCCTAGACTTTGAAACTAGTGGGGGTTTTTTTCCCATTAATAAATGGAAGTAGAATTGTTTTACATTAACATCAATACCAATGACAGTTTATCAAACTTTTTAGTGCCTGCTGTATACAGAGTACTACTCTAGGATGGGGAAAGAAAAGGGTCATTGCCTTTATAGGGGTACCAGCATATTCCCCTTAATTCATGGGCACCAGTTTATTCCTACATACTCACGAGATACTTTCAATAATCCAACTAATAAAACTGGAAAGATATGTTGTACCCATAGGCAGTAAAAAAAAAAAAATCATTTACTTTACTTTCTTTGTCTTAAAGCTAAATTTTAGAACTAGATTGTAGAACTTTTTATGACTTTCACTAAAGAAGAATTTCATCAGTTTATAATTTATGGTAACTGGCATATTCATACACTTGTATGTTGTTAGAATGATTTGTCTCCCTTTATGGTCTTTATTGCAGATATTTTCCAAATATGGAAAAGTTGTAAAGTAAGTATCCATTTTAATTTTAAAGTTTCTTAAAATGGTTTTTATTTTTGTTGTTGTTTTAATATGGTTCCATTTCTGTTTAACAATTTAATGCTATAAAGAGTTTAGCATAGTATAGTAGATAAAAAAAAAAACTGACCTTGGAGTCAGGAAGAGCTAAGTTCAAGTCTCACTTTTGAGACATACTGACTGGTAAAGTTACTTAACTTCTCAGTGCTTCCACACAACCATCTAAGAAATTGCAGAAAAATAACCAGTGTGCATTGATGGACTTCCCTCGACAGAAAATCTCTATACCAGTATCCGACTATAATAAGTTGTTACCTGACATGATCAGAGAATATTAGGAATTCTAGTTAATCAGATATTTTGATTCTTAGAGGATGATTATATGTTCCATTATTAGTTTTATTGAGTCTTCATCATCTTTCTCCGTCATCATCTTTCTCCAAGACCACAATTGGTCATTGAAGTTAATCTGAGTCAGCACTTTTTAGTGTTGTTTTTGTTAGCATTAATATCATCTTTGTATTTTTATTTTGGCTATACTTATTTCACTCTGTATCATTTTATACAAATACCATGTATAGGATCATGGATTTAGAGCTGGAAGAAAGTTAGATATCATCTAATCCAGCCTCCTTGTTTTACAGATGAGTAAACTGAGTCCCAGAGAAGTTAAACAGGTAGTAAGTAATCAACACAGCAAAGACTCAAAATCAGGTCCTGTAACTCCAAATCCAACACTCTTTTCACTGTACCATAATCTTCTCATGTTATTCTGAATGCCTTCAGTTTGTTATTGATAGGGGATCATGATTTAAAAGAAAAAAGTTTGGCATGAGTGTAATTTATCATTATACTCAAAGACCTCCATAGTTTGTTCAGCCATTACCTAATTTACATCAATACCTTTGGTTTAATTTGGAGGTTTTTCTACCACAAAAAGTACTGCTGCATTTGTTTTTATACATATGGAACTCTTTCCTCTTTCTTTGGGTAGCAGTTGCTAGGGGCCAGGTTAGGCTTTAATAAAAGAAAAATTTCTAAATAATTAAGAGCTGACCAAAAGTGGAGTAGGAGTTAGTTGTTCCTACTTACTGGAGGCCTTCAGACAAAAGCTGACCCTTCTTGTCAGATGTGTGTAGTGATGATTCTTTTTCAGGTATAGGTTTAACGGAATAGCTGCTGAGATCTCTTTTAAGTTTGAAATTCGTTGATTCTGTGAGCTCTTTGGGGTACAGTAAAAAGGTCAGAAAGTGAGCTCTTTCTTCCTTTTTCTGTATCTCAGAACGCATTGATACCAGTCCCTGTTCTTTCCTACTTTATACTTGTCATTGATGATGAAATAACCTTTCTCTTCACCAAGGCCTACCCTTCTTCATGTATCATTGGTCCCATCTCCTCCTGTCTTTTGTAGAAGAGTGATCTCCCCCTTTCCTACCTCCTCATGTTGATTATACCCCCTAACTCTGCATACACTCCAAGACTTTGTTCTGGGCCCTTCTCTGTCTCTACACTTTCTCATTTGGTGGCTTCATTATTTGTTTTATGCAGATTGTTCCCAGATCTGTATATCCAGCCCTACTCTTTCTCCTGAGTTCAGTCTCCATCAGGAAATGCCAATTGGCTATTTAAAATTGGAGGTCCTGTAGGCATCTCAAAACTCAACATGTCTAAAATAACTCATCTTCCCCCTTAAACCTGTTTTCCAAATTTCCTCTACCTGTCTACTACCATCCTTCCTGTCACCCAAATTGAAAATATTAGTGTCATTCTCAACTCTTCACTCCCTCTCAACCAATATATTTTTAAGCCATATTCTAATTCTACAGAATCTCTTAAATCTGTCCACTTCTATCTACTCACAAAGCCCCTGCCCTAATTCAGGCCCTCATTACCTTTCTTGGATTTATGTCATAATTTGCTAATTTGTCTCTCTTCTCAATTCTGTCCTCCGCAAAGAGGCCAAAGTGAGTTTCTGAATAGTCTGATTATGTCACTCCCCTATCCAGTAGCTCCCTATTACCATTAGGAGCAAATGTAAACTCCTTGATTTAACTTTTAAAGCTCTTAACAACTTGTCCATAGCCTGCATCTCCAGCCTTATTATATATTACATCCCTTCACAAATACTTTGATTTAACCAAACCAACCTGTTTACTGTTCTTCATACATGACCCTTCATCTCTAGTCTGTGCATTTGTCCTGGCTGTCCTCTTTGCATAGAATGTACTACTTATCTCTACCTCTAAGAATCCCTTGTACCCTTCAAAACTCAGCTTGACTACCTACATTCTAGTGCGCCTCCCAATTACTTTGTAATTGTTTCATACATACTTATAGGTACACATTTTTCCCCTCAGTCAAATATAAGCATCTTTAGGGTAGTGACTATTTCATTTTTGAATCTGTATCCACAGCACCTAGCATAATTCCCGATAAATAATAGGTAGTTCATAAATGCTTGTTGATTAATTCATTGAAAATAAATGGTTTAGTTACTTTTCTGACATAAATCCAAACTTATGTTCCAGAGCAACTGACCAAAGTAATTGCAGGTTATGCAACAATACATGTTGCAGAAGCTGAAGAGAAATTCTCGTAACTCAGTAATTCTCCAAATGGCATGAATATGATGACTTCAGTACAAAGTGGAAATAAGTGAAGATTTTGGAAAAATATTAGAAACCATGAGTTAGGAGTATGGAATAAGAAAGGCCAAAGACTTGCAGATCATCCAAAAACTTCACATTATAAAATGTCAAAGAAATAATCAGAAGACTCTGGTAATGCAAACTTTGAATACCATTACTAAGAATAAAAGCCATAATATTTTAACAAGCAATACATGATTATCACTGATGGGGGATTCATTCCTGAATTAGACTTCTGGGTACAGACAGGCTATCTATCACATTGCCTTGTTGAAGCAAAGATCAAAATTAGTACAAAGCTAGAAAAAATTGTAAAAATCAGAAAAAAATATGGCATGCAATTTAAGCAATTCTGACTTGACTTATATAACCACATTTATTACACACCCCCAAAATAGGAAATAAATAAAGGAAAGAATATCAATGCTGATTATAATTTCACATGAAAATGTAGCAGGTGTAAGTAAATTGTCTTGATAAACAGGACCAAAAAAGCCTCCAAAAATCTTAGTTAGAATCTGTTAATGAACATGCCAACCTGAGATATGGCAGCTAGAGGCAACACAGGCTTAGAATAAAAATTTGTTTCTAAAATCTTAGAAGGATTATGGAAAAAGTTTACAAGCAGCATCTCTTCAAAAAACAGAGAAGCAGAAGGTAAAATCAGTTTGTTTATAAACATGGCAAGAGATTCAGCTAAAGAAAATCATTCTGATAGCATTTAAGAATGAAATAGAAAGGAGAAGCAGCAGATAGATAAAAGAAAGATCCTAATCATATATTATCATTTTTTCTGTTTCCTGGAAGGGAAATGAGAACAGAACTCAAGATAAGAAAAACTTGGAAGATCTAGTAAAGTTTTATGACAGGCTGATTTGCTCCACCAAAAATAGTGAATGTGATAAACTTGGAAAATCAAGTCCAAATGTGCTTATAAAGGAGATTGAAATAGCAATAAAGAGAACAGAGGAGAGAAATAACCAGATTCAGTCTGATGTATATAGAAAAGATACATGCTCAAGGCAACAAAATTGTGATAGCATTGAGGCATACAAAAGCATGGGAAAAACTCCAGACTTTGTTGGGAGAGAAAACACTGAATGTATATTCCTACCATCTCATATATTAAAAATCTTTATGACAGTCATTTATACATGAATCAAAGGTATCCTTGATGAGGGTATTGGTGAGGAACCAACAGGCATTCACAAGCTGTATTCAGCAATGGACCACATTTACCTTTTTACAATTAATTGGAAAATGTTGCAGTTTGGAGGACATGGTACTAAATTCATTTTAGACAATGTTGAGTTCAAAACAAAGGTCTAATTCCAAGCACATGTATTCAACAGGCATTTGTTGAAATACAAGATGTCGTATTTATTGGCATAGAGGTGTTAGTAAATTATACTTAATATTTGTTAACAACAGAAGTGTTAATAAATTATACTTAATATTAAAATATTATGAAGCATAACCATATCCTTACAATTCAGTAGAAACATAGGGACCAGTGCTTCATGTTCATTTTCTGAACATCATTTTTCCTGATGACATTTAGAAGCAATTATCAGTAAAGTCTCCCAGTTAGTGTTTTATTTTTATGAAATTTATAGCTTTAGGAAGTACCTTATTTTTTATAGTCATATACCACATTTTAATGTACAGAACTTTCTGTTCTGTTTAACTTAATTTTTGTCAACAGGTATTAGTAACCAGATGTCAGAGGTAAACTCAGAAGAGTAAAATCCTAGTACATGTACCTATAGTATATAATCTTATTTTGAGCTCTTAACAGACCACAGGAGTATCTGGAAGGTACTCAGTGATAATACCTACTTTAATGTGCCTCTTTACAAGATGATTTAGGACTTTCTCATAATTTTGCCATGACCTTCACATTAGAAAAAAACACACAACCCTGGAAAATTTACATGTCCTGCCACTGTTGTATTTTTAAATGAAACCTTGGCTTCTAAAACCCATTCTGATCACAAAAGTAATGAGATATTACATATACTATATGTATAGAGTATTAAAGAAAAGTTACCAAGTCCAATGTTAGGTCCTACCTTGAACTGAACTTTTTCCATGTATCCCTTTCTTACACCATATACCTTGGGAGTACATTCATAGAAATTTAACAATCTAAAATTTAACTGACCTTTACAAGCCTTATAAAAATGTAGATAATAAAATTTGATGGCCAAATTTAAGTCTAATTATGTGGAAATCCCTAAAAAGGCATAGATCCCTTCTTGCCCCCCAGATTTTTAGCTCTAATTGAAAAATGCCAGATTTTCTGAGATCCTGTGATCATAAGAGAATGTGAAAACTAATAATATCTAATTCGTATACTCCTTTATTTTAAATTAAAATTAAATTTTCACTCGATCCTTTGTTCTCCAGTGTCAGATTTCTGCAACCATTTGTTTATAAAGGTTTGTTTAATGAGTTAGAGGCTAGAACTGTTCTTGCAAAACTAAAGTGTATCTTTATATCATATTCCTGAAAAATAAAATAGCAGGTTACTTATTTCGATATACATGAATAAAACATGACTCAAGTATGAGTTTCAAATGTTTTTTAAAAAAAAACAAGTCCAACTATAAAACCTGTTATCATTGTTTTTCACAATTACTAGAATATTTATAAAATACTTCCAGATTCTAATAAGTAATCACTGAGTCAAATTGGGCAAATAAAGTATTTAACCAGATGGAACTTGAATGTATAGCACATCTTTTATTTTTTCTCCAATATCCTGTCACTACTGCTAAGTTACATAAAGAAATACGGTTATAAAATAGAATAGAAAATAAGTTCCTTGGAGAGTCTCCATGTAAGTGTATATTTATAAAGAACTTAGTTATTATAAAGAAAAAAGATGTCAAAGAAAAATTTTCCCAGATACTCATCACCATTCCCTTAACTAGGAAGAATCAAGTTCAGAGTGGTTTCCATCAAAGCTACTATATTTAACTAAGAACTTGTATAACAAACCTTTCATCTTATTTTGAAAAAAAATAATTAAAGAATGTTTTGTCATATGTATGAATATGTGTATATATCAATAATATGTATTTTAAATAATATAATTCTTTGAAAAAATAAGTGATAGGAAATTAATCAACTTCTAAATCACCACATTGACTAGGAAGTCAAAGGAAGTCTACAAAAAGATAAAACATTTCTTACCTAATTATTCTTTCAAAATCAGGTGAAAGGTGACCAAAAAGATGGCAGAGTGGACATTTTCTCCAAACCCCACAACCTCTCAGACCTCTTCAAAACACAAATAATGCACCAACGATAAATAAACTTCAGCTGTTTCCATGGTGTCAGATACCCAGAATTCAAAAGAAGGTCAAAGAAAAATCCAGTAACTGACACTCACCGACCCTGAGCTCACTTAGCACCCTTTCCCCACATCTCATGCTACTGTCAGAGAGGCTGCTTTACTGCTCCATATACATAGGTTTACATCAAAACCCACCCCTAAACTCCTGTCCTTCTTCCTCTTTTCAGTGCCATAGAACCCCAGCTCCAGATTGTGGAAATTTCCTCAGGCCATAACAACCAGCCTGGCCACAGTCCTTCAGGAACAAAACCCTGCCAAGGACTGCAACCTGGAAGCACCAATGCCAGTGCCAGGAAAGGCAGCCTCTGAACTGTTGATGCCAACAGTCTCCAAACTGCCAGTATTATGCCAAAGAACCAAGGAACAGAGGGAATGGGATAGATCACCATTCTATTTTAGTATGTCATTCATAACACGTTAGAAGGATCAGCAAATTTTTAAATATCTAGTCAGACAAAGCAAAGGAATAGACATGTTAAGTAATTTTTTTTTTATTTCAAAGATGTATTGATTGCCTTGCTAACAAAGGAAAAGAAAGAATTATGCTTTTTCTTAAAAATTCCATTGTCCTTCAATTTATGCCATTCTGCAACCTCTGATTTAATGGATTTAACCACAGATTTGATGGAGTATAGCAGTTAAAATATTTTTTATTTTATTAAATTAGCACTATATTTTCTTTGCTGTCCTAAATCATCCATAACTTAGAAATAATTGATTTGCTGAAATAATTCCCTTTACAATTAAAGTATTTGATTTTGAATATACTCCTTTTATTTGTACCTCCCAACTATTCACTTATACCCATTTTGATTTCTCAATACTTTTGTATATTCCTTTTCAGGGTTACTATTATGAAAGACAAAGATACCAGGAAGAGTAAAGGTGTTGCATTTATTTTGTTTTTGGATAAAGAATCAGCACAAAATTGTTCGAGGGCACTAAACAATAAGCAGGTAGGCCAGTCATCTAGGCAGCAGAAAGACCTTGCCTGTCTGACCACTCACTCAAAGAATAAAGGGGGATAAAAGATGAAAATAAAGTCCAAGAGAATTTAGTAGATTGACTGCAAAATATTCAAGAAATGAAAAAGCTACAGAGCTTCATTGGCCTTTACCTTTCCAAAATGAAAAGAGGATTCAAAAGAGAGAAAAAGTAGGAGGCCCCATTGCTTACTAGCACTTGCTTCAGGAAAGCAGACATCCCTATTTTGCAGTAACTAAAATTAACTTTTAAAGAAATCACATTGAAGGTTTGGGGGGTCGGAAATGGAATTCTCTGATGTATGAAATTTACATTATGCTTTATTTTTCCTCCTTGGTTTAGTTATTTGGGAGAGTGATAAAAGCAAGCATTGCTATTGACAATGGAAGAGCTGCTGAATTTATCCGAAGGCGCAACTACTTTGATAAATCCAGGTGTTATGAATGCGGAGTAAGTAAAAAACTTTACAAAATTTTCTAAATATTATTATTCAATATGTTTCATATCCATCTTTCATTAATGGTAGTTATCTAGTACTCTGGTTCATAAAACTATGATATAAGGAGGCTGTATGTGAAGAGTCTGAGTATCTAAAGCCAACCTTAAGAGGAATTTACTGTGTTCAATATAATTTTTCTTTTCCCTGATTTTCAGTTCTGTAATACATGCCAGTTATCAAGTTAATTTCCTTTAACCTGGACTATATAGTCAAGGTTTGAGTGAATACAAAGTGAAAAATCACTTGGGTATTCAAGTGAATCTATGAGCTCATCAGTTTGTATATTCTTTCCAATAATTCATTTCACAACCCATCTATTCCTTCCTATCCTCTGCAATTTGTGTTCATATTCTCCAATAAATGTGCAATAGTGGATTTACCTATTATGTGGGGTCTTGCTCAATTTCTCCTGAAATTGCAAGAATACTAGTAGAGCACACAGGCTATCAATCATACTTATCCTTAACCAGTCTTTCTTCTTTTCACTCTTCTTTGAAGTTTCTTATTTGTTAAATAATAAATAGTTTAAAAAACTTAATTTCTTACTGGTTAAATAATAGTTTAATAGTTAGTTTCTTATTTGTTAAATGTTGCAGCCTATGCACACCTACCATATGACTCTATGTGGTGCCCATTTTTGATACTTTTAGAAATTATACTTTCCCATGACTTGCAAACATTCTGCAACACTGGTAGATATTAGAAAGATAGGACTTTGTTTCAAGAAAAAGTTTGGGACTATTAAAGAAGCTTTACTTTTCCTGAGAGGAGTACAACCTACTCTTCTTTTTTAAATCTGATCCCCTCCAGTCCATTTGTACTGACTGTCCCAGATATATAAACTGATAGACAAGTGATAAAGCTTGTTCTCCTAACTGCAGTCCATAATCTGAGACATAAGCATTCCTCATTGCTTTTCCTTTCATAGATGGTTAAGCCATACTCTTGAAAGATTATAGAACTTTTTCATGAGATTCTACAGCATTCTAGGATTTGATGTAACTTTTATCTGCAGAAACAAATGAAGGACTTCACTATTTATAAGGAGTCCCTTTTCACCTTTTCACCTTGGACTTTGCACTGTCCTTCTTCTATGACAGTAATAAACCCTTTTGGCTAGAAAGATCTTCCTATTCCTTGCCTCCCTTGATATTTTGTGAAGGAGAGTTGTCAACCAACGTCATCATCCAAGAATTTTTGAATAATTTGTTATTCAGTCATTTTTAGTTGTGTCCAAGTCTTCGTGACGCATTTGAGATTTTCTTGGTAAAGATAGTGGAGTGACTTGCCATTTCCTTCTCCAGCTCATTTTACAAATGAGAAAACAGAGGTAAACAGGGATGTGACTTGCTTAGGATCACACAGCTAGTAAGTGTCTGGAGCCAGATTTGAACTCACCAAGGTGAGGCTTCTTGACTCCAAGCCCAAAACTCTATCCACTATTCCACCTATCAGGCCTTTGAATATTTTAGATTTGTGAATAGGAGACACCAGTAGTGTTATGCTCTGTTAAATCAGTCTGCTTTTTTTTTTTTTTTTTTTGGAGTCAGTGAATATAGAAGGATAGATATAGAAGGATCTTGTATTCTTTATATTTTTCAGTCAGTTGTGTGATGGTAAAATTAATATTGCTTACAAATTCTTCCTGATCCTTAAGCATATTCTCTTCAAGGATGCCTTCAGTATGTGTTTAAATGATTCTTATAAATACTTTATGTAGATGCAAAGATAGGATTATAGGGTGGTAGTTGTGGATTTCTCCATCTCCTTTTTATTAATTTTTTTAATTAGTTCTGAGATTTTTCCATGTCTTTGGTATTTTATTCTCCTTCAGATATGTTGTGAATCAGTCTCTCAATCTTACCGTTATGTTGCCCCTATCATGTCTATAGTGTATATTTGTTCTATTCCAACTTCTTTTTCCATATTTGTTCACTTGGATGTAATACTTCTATAAGCATATATAGTCAGCACTGTGATGTTGGAATCCAAGCATGGTAGCTTCACTATCCTTGATGGTGAAAAATTTATTATAAAAATCTTTGCAGTTCTCTTCCAGTTTCCTTCCCTTTGTTATCCTTCCATTTTGTCTTTAAGGTGAATCTGCTTTCCTGGATGTCTTGCCAAACTTTCTTTAAATTTTTTTTCCCTCCACTGATTTCTTCTGTTTTGTGAAGTGTTTCAATTATAATGTCTTTGGTAATCCTAGTTCATAAGATTTTTGGTTTGGCACATTAATTGTATTCGCTGACTGAGGCAATTTTTTAGACTTTTAAAGCTTTCCTTATTTTGGCAATTAATTCCTATCAGTTAAGCTTCTGTATAATAGTATTATATTCAAAATCTTATGGAAGTGCATGTTGGAAACTAAAAATTAATTGAAAATAGATAAATAAAAGTATTATGATCATCTATGTCCTCGTTTTTCACTCATTGCCCATATTTTAAACTATCAGTAAGTTGCTTGATTCATCAGGATTGAACTGCCTCTACATACATACATATTTACATAATTATTTATTTATTATTATTATATGTTATTACATAACATATCTATGCCATATCTTTTTATGTTTTTCATTCTTTTATCTAACTTTGTACTAATTTTGATATTTACTTTTAACATTAATAATCTGATGGTACTGAGTCAATTTCCTGCCTATTAACATGTAAGCTTTTTTATTTTTTATGGTCATTCAGTGTTTGCCATGACCAAAACCTTCCTATTCTTTTCTTGAGAAGGGTCTTCATGTTGTTTAGATGTGTTTTTTGTATTGTTTACAAGTCTTTGTCCTCTCTCACTTATTTCTGATACACATTTTTCAATATATATATATATATATTTCTTGCCATTCTTATCTATTACTACTTTTACACTGAGGTCACCCAATATCAAAGAATATGTTCATTTCATTTAGGGAGTCTATCAAGTTCTTAGACTCTATGTGTGTCTACAAATTCATGTGGCACTGTTTCTTCTGATTTGATTTATAGCAAGAACATTAAAATCAATATAAATCAATTCTTCCAGTAGTCTGTCCATGCATTGGCCTTTAAACAAGGTTCTTACATTTAGAGTACCAAAAGCCAAATTAAAATTTGTTTTCTGATCTTAAAATTATGATTCGCAGCACGGTTTTTTTTTTTTTTAGCACTTTGCCATTGCCTCTGCAGAAGCAGAAGGACTGGGACCATATAAGTTTTGCTTTTTTTTTTTCCCATGGGTTTCCGTAGCTAAAGAAATCATCTTCAAGTGGCCATCCCACTGATTAGGACCTTTTCTAAGTTAATCCCCATACTGAAGACACAATCTCTTTCTCGGATCATACTTGAAACCTTTCTAGCATAATAAAATCTGCTGATGTTTGTTATCTCTGGCCTGTTAGGACACCTCAGTTCCACAAAGAGACATAGGAGTGGGACTTTGTGGAGGATAAATTACTTCTTTGAAAAACTGCAGAATATTTTATTTAATAGAGATATGTTTTCAGTAGCTGTATCATTATTCTTCATGAATCTTCCAAAATGCAGCATAAAATCAAATTATGTTGGCTCAAACCACCTTCTGTAGCTAGGATATAGGCTTTGTCTTTCCAGTACTGATTTTTTCCCAAGTCATACATATTTACTAATTCTCATTGTAACCAACCCTAAATATTTGCAAAGCAGTTTCATGAAATTAAGAAAAGTATATTGGGACCACAGAACAAAATTTCACATGGTTCATAAGTCAACAAACAACAATCTGGTTAAAAAGAATTTAAGCAACTGCTATGTGCCAGGCACTGTACTAAGCATTTGGGAGACAAAGAAAGGCAAAAAACAGTCCCTTCTCTCAAGGAGCTCATTGTTTAATGGGCCCTTAAGGCCTCATTCCCTTCATGTTCTAACGAGATGACTATATGATAGATTCAGTGGATGCATCCATAGGTATAACTGAAATTGGGAATAAAGGAAACACCTGGATACAAACTGGAATGGTTTAGAAAATAAATTTCTACAATACATTCTCCTCCCGTTTCCCTCTTCCAGTTTTGTTTGTCATCAGTAGAAGTGGATGCAAGAAGTGGATGCAAGGTCCCAGGCATTTGGGCTTGGTATTACTATGGGTTCTGGAACCTGTAAATATATGTCTCTTTTTGCCAATTTTTTAAAACCCCTAATTCAAGATCTATAAATGGCACCATGCTTTTAGATAGTTCTTTTTGTCATAGAGCTTACTTGCTAAATTAGTATCAGTGTTTCTCTAATTTTTCTGTGTATTTGTAATCTTTGCATCCGAGATAAGTTTAAGCTTTCATCTTTTATGTTATGAGGGACGTATCAACAAACACACACTAAACTATATAATGTAATAATGAAATATGGAATGTAGTAAGCTAAGCTAGTCTATATCACAATTTAAACTCTTGATGTAAGAAAAAATATTTTAGATTACTACAAATTATACATCTCTACTAAAGGCTAGAGTACTAGCCTTTAGTACTTCATCAAAGTTTTGAGGTAACCCTATATTCTCAAAGAAATGCTAGCGAAGTCCAACTAATGACTGTGCTATGACATTCAAAAACTTTCAGTGTATGGGCCTTGCAATGGTCTCTCCTGTCATCTGAGGGCCAGCCTAAATTCAGAGACATATCACCTGAGATTTGTCTGCGAAATGACAGATGTTTTCAGTCAGCAGCTTGCAAAGTATTCAGTGTGATATGCCTTGGTGAAATTATAAATAAATCACAATAAAATTACAGATCCTTGAAAGACTGAAGTAAGGAGACTCTAGTCTACTTTAATTGGAAGGAGCCAAATTTTGTTTCAGAAAAACTAAGCAATATTCAAGAGGGGACCATAGAATTTGATTTCTCAGTGGTAGTTTTTAATATTTCTCCCATAACTAACATAAATGTTAAGAAACTACTAACTGTTCCTTAGGGCAGCTACATGGTATAGTGGATAGAGTGCCAGGCCAGGGATCAGATCTGAGTTCCAAGCTCTACGTTCAAATCTGGCCTCAGATTCTTACTAGTTGTATGACCCTAGGCAAGTCACTTAACACTGTTTGCCTCAGTTTCCTCATCTGGAAAATGAGCTGGTGAAGGAAATGGCAAACTACTCCAGTATCTTTGCTGAGAAAATCCAAAACATTATCGTGAAGAATCAGACACGACTGAAACAACTGAAAAACAACAAAGTGTTATTTATTGGAAATGGTTTTATCTTGTTATTATATATTTATATAATAAAATGTCACAGTAGTTTCAGGCTGCTTACATGTTATTTCATATCCATTTACATTTGAGTTATTTTTAACATAGAGTTTCAAGAATCACATGGCATACTCAAGCATAGCTGTATTGCATTATGCCTCATTGGAGCACCAACATCAATGAGATCACAGATCTATTGGAGCATTTCAGTCTCTGAATCTTGAAATTTACATTCTTTTTGAGGCAAGAAACTTTTTTTTAGTCTTTAAAATTTGTAAAATAATATATAATTATTTAACAGTCTTATTCAAATTGTAGATCAGTACTTTAATTTTAGCAAGACATTTGATAAAATAGTTTATACTATTCTTGTCAAAAAGCTGTAGAATGTGGACTAGGCAATGACACATTTATATAAATTTACCATTGTTTGAATGATTATTTGGTATCAATTTGATCTCCAGTTGAGTGCTCCAGGGATATATTCTTTGCTCTTTTTAAAATTTTAAATTTTTTTAAAAATTTTTATCAGTGATTCAAATAAAGACACAGATGGTATACTCATCTCCAGAAGACACAAAGCTAAGGACAGCTAACACACTGTGTGACAAACTCAGTATCCAAAAAGATTTTGAGTAGCAAGAGTTTGGGTTTTAATTTAATTTAATAAGATGAAATTAACAAGATAAAATTCAGTAGAAATAAATATAAGGTTTTGCTTACCCTTGGGTTCAGAAAGTCAACAAGTAAAAGATGGAGAAAGAATACTTGGACAGGAATTGTTCTGAGGAAGATCTGACAATTAATAAACTATAAACTTGATATGAGTTACCTATATAACATAGATAGCCAAAAGTAATTAAATTTGAGGCTGTAATATTAAAAGGGGCATAGAATCACAGAATAAGGTGATGATAGTTTTCCTTCACTCATCCCTAATCAGTCCACATCTAGAATATTGTGTATCTTGGGCACAATAATTTGATATTGATTGATGTTGATAAACTGAGAAATAATTAGAGGAAGGCAACCAAGATGTTGGAGGTCCTTGAGTCCATGCCATGTGGAGGTCAATTTAAGGAAGTAAGGCTTCTAAGCCAGTAGAAGAGAAAACTCAAAGGAGATATGATGGCTATGTTCCAAGTATTTGAAATTTTCCTTTTTGGTCCCAGAGGGCAGAACTAAAGGCAATGAGCTGAAGTTGCATAGAAGCAAATAAAGGCTTGATGTCCAGAAAAACTTCCTAAAAGAGCTATCTAGATGTAGCATGGGCTGCCTTAGCTGTGGGTTCTGCCTCATTGGAGATCTTCAAGCAAAATCTTGATGACTACTTGTCCAGGATATCATAGTAGGGATTTTTTTCCCTCTTCTTTGTATTGGACTGATTGGTTGCTGAGGTCCATTCTGACTGGAAAAATCTTTGATTTGTAGAAAATTTTCATTTAATGTGAAAAAAATTTAAGCTCTATCGTTCTAGTTTTTGGTTTTTATTTTATTTTGATTTTTTAACAAAGAGTTAAAGAATATTACTTGTGCTTGTTTTGATGTGGCTTCTGTATTTTTTTTTAATTCCAACAACACATTGTTCTTAAAAATTCCTGCTCACCAATGCATACTTTTAATGTCTTTTTTTTCCCTCCAATAATAAAAATTTAACAAAGGAAACAGGTCACCTAAGTTACGCTTGTCCTAAAAATGTGCTTGGAGAACGTGAACCACCAAAAAAGAAAGAAAAGAAAAAAAGAAAGAAAATTATTGAACTGGAAGAAGAAATGTATGTATATCATTCTCTGAGAATAAGATATTACATTGCATAACACGTACCTACTATGGATCATATATATTATGATTTGAGAGATATGTAGAAATATATAGAGGTATCTATGTGTAATATAGATACATATGTATAATATATGTACTATATACACACATGTGTACATATGTATGTATATGTTTGTATTTCAGTGAAGAAGTGGAAGAAAGTGAAGATGAAGGAGAAGACCCTGCTCTTGACAGCCTCAGCCAAGCCATAGCTTTCCAGGTTAGTATAAGCTTCCATCTTCCTACTGTTAGCAATTCACTACTTTTTGCATACTGCCTGAAACCACTTAAATCAGCATGCAAGGGTCACAGGAGCCCCTCCCTATCTCTACTTCTCTTTACCTTTCCACTCTTCCACGTAAACTGGGGGGAAACAATTTTTGTGTCAAGACAGATATAATGAGTTAGAATAGCATTCCCAGTATTCTTCTTGACCAATGTGTCACAGTGTTTTTCATAGTCTTACCTCTGCTTCTACTACAGAGGCAAAATTAGTTACCATATGACAGAAGAAAAATTTTCATTTACCCACATCATTATTTCCTGAAAGAACTCCACCAAAAAAGGTAGAAAATTTGTATACTCCTCCATGGTGACTGCAAAAGGAATGCCTTTGAAAATAACGGATATAATTCCCTATTTGAGTAAAAATCATTATTTTTTATGATATTGTAGCTTGGTTTACTAAATATAAACCGCATAAGTCAAATTCTTTTTTCCAGTCATTTGACCAATACTGACATTTGACATTTATAGAATGCTTAAGCGTTTGCAAAGCGATTTCCTCACAACAGTCTTATGAAGTAGGTAGTGCAAGTATTGTTATTCCCATTCTACAGATGAGGAAATAGACTTTGAAAGATTCAGTGTTTTGCCTGTGATTATACACATCTTATTATTGATGGAGGTAGGATTACAACCCAAGTCTCATGGCTCCCTATCTACTGCATTATCCATTGCGTTACACTGACTTTCATTAAAAAGTATGCAATTTTTGCATAATGAAAACACCAGTCTAACGTTTGGTTATTCTCAGTACAAAAGAAGTAATATCTAAACTTTTTTTTCTTAAATCCATTATGTAGCAAGCCAAAATTGAAGAAGACCAACAAAGATGGAAACCCAGTGCAGGAGAACCCTCAACATCAGATGATTCAAGACGCCCAAGGATAAAGAAAAGTGCATATTTCAGTGATGAGGAAGAACTTAGTGATTGAAATTGATTTATTGTGTACATATTACTGAAATATAAAAATCTTAAAGCATAGTTTAAGTGTTAAAATTGGTGTTGAAATTGCCCTTGGAATTTTGAATATAAAGAAGCATGTAAACTTTTTTATACCTTAAAACTAGAAGTACAAGGTTTACTTTCATAGGAAACCAAAAAATAATTTAGAAGTATCATGTTTATAAATTTATTTTAATAGAGTAATAAAAATCCAACTGTGCTTCTAAAACTATTACCTTTCTAAAACCATACCTACATGCGATCTAACTAGTGGTATTCAGTAATAAGAAGAAAACCAAATTGTTAAATATTGACATGATGCCACTGCAGACATGCATTAAAAAGCTGAAGCTTAATACTAATGTATACTTAATATATAGCTACTAAAAAGTTAAAGCTTTCTTCACATTCCACAAGTCAATTCGAGCACTTCTCAGATCTAATTTTAAACAAAAGCTTCCTAAAAATTAAAGTCAGTGATTTAATTGTATTTAGAAATGTTCTTTACTTAAGTTCCCAAAAAAATTTTTTTAAAGGATGAATGGCAGGATTTGGGGAAAAGGAGGTAGAATTTACTATGTGTTCTACTTATGTAAAACATAAGTTACATAAATAAATGTCTGACAGATGATGCTTTAGAATTTGAGTCACACTTACAACTATAAAATCATTACAGTCACATCTCTTTGGATTCTGCCATTGCCTATTCATTACTAAATATCTACATCAGCAATTTTCAAACATCCATGAAGTCTAATCAGTTTCTTCAAACATGTCCTAGCTTTAGCTTCCTCTATTTAAAAGGAGTATTTTACTGTACTTTTTTTAAATCCTTTGAGAAAATGAGAAATGAGTTTTACATTTTGTTCTAATATTTGTTCCATATATTAGCCAAAAAATCTCATTATCCTTGCTATTTTGTTTTGGGGCCATTGAACATGAGTACTCATAGCGCCATTTCCTCCGTTCTTCAAAACTCAACATTATCACCTAATCTCCTTCCCTGATAACACAAAAAGTATCCCATTTACTTTGTAAGACTAATTTCTGTCTTTACCTAAATTGACCATACATCTGTATGAACAGATACAGAGCAAAGGATGTAGAACTGGGAGGATAACTTGTACAGTAATCAAAATAATGAAAAAGATGTCAGAGGTTGTCTAAAATGTAGTTCATTTGCAGGGGTAGCATGGACAGATATCTCTGTAATTTTGCCCATCCTTCAAAGGAAACTACAATTTTACCATTAAAGGAGATTTTCCTCTCAACTCTGTCCAAAGAGGCATTGGAAGAGAATTACATCTACCTGCTGCCTAAAATATTTCTTAGCTAGAGGTATGAGTGAGGTTCAAAACCAAAGCTGCTTCTCTGGTTACCAACCCTTAGCTTAAAGGGAAAGCTTACATACATAAACTTGCTCTTTTCCCATTAAACACTGGTTATACTAAAGACTATCACAAATATGGGATAGTGATTAAACCCATGTATCCAAGCAAACAGCAAGCATAAATTGGAGTTTTTAAACAGATTAGAAATGCTAGAAAATATGCAAGACTGAGTGAACCCTTTTCATTTCATCTCATTTCAAAAGCAAGAGAGGGTCTCCTAAAGAAAAAGCTCAAAAGTCACTAGGGAGGCAAGCTGGGTATCGGAGACATGCTGAGTAAGTCACAGTCTGTTGAGAGACAACAACCAAACAAATACCTACAAACAAGCTATGAACAGAATAGATAGGAAATAAAAGAGAGAAGGCACTGTGATTAAGAAATGCTGGAAAAGGCTTCCTATAGATTGAAGATAGGAAAGAAACCAAGGAAGTCAGTAAATAGAGATGAGACAAAGAATTCCAAACTGAGGATAGTCAACCTAGAGCTGAGAAATGGCATGTCTTATTCAAGAAAAAACAAGGAGACCATTGTCACTGATTCAAAGAGTAGTGGCAAGGAGTAAAGTAGAAGAAGACTGGAAAGAGAGTGAGAGGTGCACTGAAGGGTTTTGAACACAAGATGGAGGATTTTGTATTTGATCTGACAGTGACAGGCAGTACTGGAGTTGACCAAGGTGGGGGGGCAGGTGCTCAGGAGTGTAAGTTAATGAGGGCCTGTACTCAGCGTCAAGAGAAGCATAGAAACAAATTTATTTGAATGATTGAAAGGGGCTAGCTTGTGAAACAGTGTTAACCATCTAATAAGAGCAAAAAAACCCAACAAAAACAGAGGACCCTGTCTTGTGTTATCTCTTAAAGAAAAAGGAGTATAAGTGGAACACACTAGGATAGAAAGGAATAAGAAGGGAGATGGAACCTACCTCTCATAATTGCTATGCCTGAGAAGAGTATATAAAAATGAAAGAAAGTTTGAAAGGAGCTTTCATCAGATGAACTTCAGTCTTGTCTGAAATAGACAAAGAAGGGTTGAACACACACATCCATAGGCAAACATTTTGAAACAGAAATACACCAAACTCAACAGAGAAATAAGCAGGAAAGGAGAGTGTGAGGTATGTGGAAGGATATGTAGGAAGTAAGCAAGAACTAATTAAGCACCTATCATTGGCCTGGCACCATGCTAAACACTTCACAAATACCTTGTTTGATACTCACAACAACCTGAGAGGTAGGTATTTCTATTACTCTCATTTTATAATTGGGGAAAATTAGATCCAGAGAGGCTAAGTGACTTGCCCAGGGTCACACAACTTAAAAGCCATATTTCAACTCAGAGTTAGATAGATTAATACTAGGGAGAAAATTGTTGTTTGTCCATTTTTAAAGACAACCTATGACATTTGTTAATTGGATTTAAGTGAGGCAGAGTTGCACAAAGTCACCAGTCTCACTTTCTCTTCCAGAATCAGTGAAGCTCATTGGCAAGTTAAAGTCAAGATGACTGGCAAGGGCCCACAATGCAGTGGATAACCTTGGTGTCTTCAATGTCTGACTAAGCATTTCCACGGGGTCTACTTCAACCATCTTCATGGCTATTGGAATAAATTTTTCTCATATACCCATTCCCAACAAATGTTGGAAGGGATAAGGAAAAATTGAAACTAATACACTGTGGGTGGAACTGTGAAGTGATCCAATAATTTTGGAGAGAAATCCAAAATTATGTCCAAAGAGTACCCTTTGACCCAACAATACCACTATTAGGTGTGTTTCCCAAAGTGGTCAGGGAAAAAGGAAAAGAACCTATATGTTCCAAAATATTTATAGTAGCTCTCTTTGTGGGGGCAAAGAACTAGAAATTGAGGCAATATCCATCAACTGGGGAATAGCTAAACGAATTGTGGTATATGACTGTGATGGAATAATTTGGGCAATCTCATCTATTAGTAATGTCCTTCAGAGACTGGTTGAATAGAAGGAATTATTTCTGAATGATGAAATAGAAAGGGAAAACCTTAATCTCGTTAATAATTATTAATACAAGAAAAATAATCATGTCCTTCAAAGGGATGGTTTCTGAGCAAGTTCCCAAGAATAAATGGAAGGAGGAGGGAAATATAGACAGACTGCACATAGTGATTCCTATTATTGAAGTCTTTCTGGAACTCTGAGGAAGGGGGATGGAAAAGCAGTGGGGTTTAGGACAGATATTGTAGTACCAACATCAATGGAGATCTCAATGGGATGAGGTCACCACAGTGTGTGTCCTCAACTGGTGATGTGGACACCCTAGGAAATATCCTCTCATATCCATGGAGCCCCATCAATTTCAACTGGATAAATTGGAATTTTTGGCAGGGGGAGGAGGGAAGCTGTCAACAGAAGAAGAAGGAGGTGGCAGTTGATGGTGCTGTAGCTTATGCAGGTTTTTTTTTTTTTTTTACAATAAAAGCATACCTTGTTACTCTGTAAGGTTCAGGCTTGGTACCTCATGGGGAAAGGTTTAAAGGCAAAAGAGGAAGTGGAGGTCTGTTGCCTCTGCAGCAACTTGTAGCTGCAGGTTCATGATCTAATTCTTTTTCTTGTTCTTTTCCCCTTTGATATTTTTATCCTTCTCTTCTACTAGTGTTTATTGGTACTTACTAGCTAAATGAATCAAACTAGAGCTTGGAATTTTTCCAATCAAATTTGCCCAAAACGGGGTTATTCAATCTTGCCACATACATAGTGTTAAAGGAGAGAGGCCAGAATTGCTTGGAAGGTTGACAAGAATCTTATAAAAATAAAGAAAAGATGGCTCTCCTGTGTCTTTGGTGCAGGACTAAATTTTTTTTCCCGTCATTAGCGTTGAGGATTGCTTCCAATAAGGCTTCTCCAATTTTCTGGGCCTCTTTTAAAAATGAACATCAGGCCTTACCTTTTCCAGGTGATGAGCCTAAAGTGCTCAAGGGGATTATCCCAATGGGCATTCAAAAACAATGGGTACCATCCTCAGGGCCTAAAAGGACCTAGGTAAACTGATAAAAGAGAGGTGAGGTTGGTAGGTATAGAACATAACCTCAAACTTGTTAGCAAAATCTACAGGATTCCTGCAGGCCTTAGAAAACTCTTTGGCCATGTTGTGAAGTTTGGCCTTGGTCTAGGGGGGGACTGCAACAACAGGTGCAGTGGATAGAGCACCAATGCAGGAGTCAGGAGTACCTGAGTTCCAATTTCACTTCAGACACTTTACATTCACTAGCTGTGTGACCTTGGGCAAATCACTTAACCCCAATTGCCTCATCCTGGCTCATCTCCAGTCATGTGGTCACTGAATTCAGATGACTCTGGAGGAGAAGTGAGGCTGGTGACCTGCACAGCCCTCTCTCACTCAAAACCAAGTCAAGTGCAAGTCATGTCATCATTTCTCAGATGGCATAGTCTTCTTCAGCAATGAAGGACGAACACAACAACAACAACAAGATGCCTGGAATATTTTTGGTGTCTTCTGTTCTCTTGACTTTGAAGGGAAAATGAGATAAGAGGTCCTCAGATGAACTGAGGAGAGGAAAAGGGGGGATTTTTGAAAGACTAACTTTTCAAGACTATCTTTCAGGACTTCTTTAAGTTCTATATTTCTGTGTCAAACCTTTACCTGACTTGCAGTTTTTTTTTTTAATTCTTTAATTTGGAGATGACCTCTTGAAGCATACAGACTTTATTTTTAGCCGCCCCTTTTTTCTGATTTCAATTGTTGGATATTCTCTTGAAGGTAAGAGAGTTTAGATTCAGATTACCACCTTGGTTGTTTCAAGGAAGGTGACCCACTCAGGGCCTATAATCTTAGGGCCAGTGGAATCAAAAGTAAATGACAAAAAGTTGATTTTGTTGTGAACAAAGGAGCTCCACTGTGGCCAGCAGTATCAGGGATCAGACTTGGTTAAATTCTGCCAATTATCCAAGTTCTTGCAAGGACACAGTTCATAATTTGAAAACATGTACCCAGCAGTCACCCCCTGGGCAGGGGGAATATTGGAGTGAACCCAAAATTGTCCATGGGTCTTTTAAGAAACCCCAAGTCAAAGAGCCAGGAACTCAACTGAAAGAGATGAGAGTTTAAGTGTTTGAGAGATTACCTACCAAGTCGAAACACCAAGTTGAATACAGACTGGACAGAAGGGGTCTATGCTGCTTCTGAGTGTCTAAGGCTGAAAATAGTGGTCATCTGGGTAGGAGTCTTTGAATCTCCGCTTCTGACACCAGAAATGTCAATCTGAAATACAGAGGACTACCAAAGTGGTAACAACAAAGGTCTTTAATCAAGGCAAGGGAATTGTAATTCTGGACAGCGCACAGTCCTGGAGTACTAGAGTGCCCAGGAGGTGCAGAAGGAGCACAGTTTAAATACACTTCAACAGAGAGGGAGTCTCATGAAAGGTACAGCCTATCAAAGCTGTTACATAAGTTGTTTTGCAAAATCGCCATAAGTCCATAGGGAAGGCTGGGGGAGCTTGGGGAATGGTGATATTTGGTAAGAACAGCAATCTCCAGGTACAACGGGAAGTTTCCAGAGAAATCATAAAACCAGTTCCAAATGGTTCAAACCTGCTTTGACCATGTGGTCAGGATCATGTAACTCTGATGGCTGCATTCAACAGTTATATAAAGAGAAAAATTACTTCTAGAGCTAGGAGTTGGGAGCCACCTCTTTGCCACACAAATTCTCTGTCTACTCGCCCCATAAAGAACTCTGTATTTGTGGGAGAGTGCACCCCAAGCTTTTGGGGGAAATGTTTTGTACTAATTGTTCTTACTATATGTAATTTCTTTGTAAATACATTTTCTTGTAGAAATATTTTATTGTCAAGAAAAATTATTTTCTCTTCCATCAACCCTACCATTGAAAAAGAATTCACGTACTAACACATATAAGCATGCAAAACAAAATCCTGCATTAGCCATGTCCAAAAAATGTTTTGATAAGCACAGTCCATTACTTCTTGATCAAGAAGAGGGTTTCATGTTTCATTTTCATCTTGTCTCATCTTTGTTGATTATTGTTAATCAGCATTCTTAAGTTTTTCAAGGCTGACTCTGCATGATATTGTTGTTATTGCATAAATTGTGCTAGACTTCACCTTACCTCACTCTTTATTAATTCACACAAGTTTTCCTATGTTTCCCTGAAAGTGTTACTTCCATTATTCTTACAATAATATTTCACTACATTCCTAAACTATAATTTGTTCTTTGATACTCCAATTGCTGGGCATCCCCTTAGTTTCCAGTTTCACCATAACAAGAACTGCTATAAATATTTTTGCTTTCCAAATTTTTTTAAAATCACTCTTCAAATCTCCCACGGCTACTCCCCTCCAACCTCTCAGCTAAATACCTTGTCTCATATTCCCTGCCTCTGCCTGCCTCACATAAGGTGGCCTTTCCCCTTGCCAAGGCTAACACCTTAGTAGAATAAGCACAAGTCCTCCCCATTCCATGTTATCTTCTTCAGAAGGTTGCCTCTTCTATCATTTCCTGTCTCACTCTCATCTTTACCATCAACAGGATGCTTTCCTAGTGCCTTTAAAGATGTCCATGCCTCTCTCATCCTCAAAAAATCTTCACCTGATCCATCCATCGCTGCTATCATGCAATATCTCTCCTCCTTTCTATAGCTACATTTATGGCTATCTACAAAAGGTACCTTCACTTCATTTGCTCTCATTCCCCTCTTAACTCTGCATTCTGGTTTCTAGCCTCATCATTCAACTGAAACTATACTCTTCAAAGTTATCAGTGATCTTTTAATTGCTAAATCCAATGGTCTTTTCCCTATCTGCATCCTTTTTGATCCTCTCTGCAGCCTTTGACACTTAACCACCCTTCTCTCCTTGATACTCTCTTGGCTTTTAAGACACAGCCTCTGTCCTTGGTCTCCTACCTACCTGAATGCTTCTTCTCATTCTCCTTTGCTGGGTCTTCATACAAGTCATACTGATAATGGTGGTTGTTCTCCAGAGTTCAGTCTAGACTCCACTTCTCTTTCTAAATTGTTTCCCTTGGTAATCTTATTGGCTCCCATAGATTCAATTATCATTTCTATGTTGATTCACAGATCCGCTTATACAGCCTTAACCTTTCTACTCCCATCTTCAACTGAACATCTTAAACTGGATTCCTGTAGACATCTTAAAATCAACATATCCTAATGAAATATTTTTCTTTCCTTCCCTCTTTCAAACCTCCCTATGACTTTTTAAAATTCAGGTTTATTTTATTTTCAGTTCTGGAGAACTGAAAAAGCAAGAAAAACAAAACTAATTACAAATATGTATAGCCAAGAAAAACAAATTCCTGCATTAGCTATGTCCAAAATAACCATATGAGTCCTTTGAGAAGAATGAAAGAAAGAAAGAAAAGGAGGGAGGGAGGAAGAAGGAAAGAAAGAGGAAAATGTATTTCAGTCTGTATCTTGAGTACAATTTTCTCTTTAGAGATGGAAGGCCTATTTCCTTATGAGTCCTATGGAATTGTAATTGGTCACTGAAATGATGAAAATGACTAAGTCTTTCAAAGATATTTATCTTTACAATATTGTTGTTATTGTATAAATTTTTATGGTTCTGCTCACTTCGCTTTCCCTCAGTTCGTACAAGTCTTTTTTGGGCTATTCTGAAACCATCCCCTTCAACGTTCCTTGTAGCACAATAGTATCCCATCACTTTATATACCATAACTTGGTCAGCTATTTCTCAATTGTTTGGGTACCTCCTCAGTTTCTGACTCTTTGCCACCACAAAAAGAGCTCCTATAAATATTTCTGTACACATGGGTCCTTTTTGCTCTTCCTTGGTCTCTTTGGGTTATAAACCTAAAAGTAGTATAATTGTTATGCACAGTTGATAACTTCTGGGGTATATTTTTAAAGTACTTTCCAGAATGTCTGAACCAGTTCACTGCTCCACCAACAGTGTATTAATGTACCTCTTTTCCCATAGCCTCTTTAGCATACCATTTTCCTTTTTATCTGCTTTGAAAATATAATGGCTGTGAGATAGTAACCCAGAGTTGTTTTAATTTGCATTCCTCTAATTTTGCACAGCAAGCTCTTAACTTTACAGTGGTAGAGTGAATAAACTAGTGAAGCTACTAGCCACTCCACAAACTTGCATGCATCGTATCACTCATTTTTTTCTCTGCTGTGCAGTAGCTTCAAATGTGTGGGGTTGCCAATGAAAAAGTGAAAGTGAAGTTATTAATAAGATCACATGAATGCTTGAAGTTGCAAAAGTAAATGTGTGAATCTTGAAAACTGACTGTATTAGAAATGAGACCTTTATCAGAGAAACTTGCTGCAAATATTTTTTCCCAATTTCCCACTTCTCTTCTAATTTTAGCTGAACTGATTTTATTTGCCCAGAAACTAATTTTATGTGATCATAATGACCCATTTTATCTCCTGTGAACCTTATTCTCTCTTGTTTATTCACAAACTCTTCCCCTAGAGAGAGGATTTAGGAAAGAAGGCAGAGTAGGTCAAAAAAACTTTCAGCTCTCCAAAATTCCCCCACAAACAAACAAAAAAAAAGGGGGAAAAGAAAGAACATTGTCTCAAAGAGCAGCAGAAATAAATAAAAGTCAGGGTAAAGCAGTTGTCATTCTAAGACAACTTGAAAAGACCCCAGGAAAGACCTGACCTGCAGGGGTGGAAGTTCAGCCTGATTGAAGGCCAACACCTGCAGGCTGACTCTAAGTATTAACAAGCAACGAGCTCTGGGGCAGCCTAGGCAGGAAGCAGCCTCAGCCACAGGAACTTTCATCTCATGATGAAAATGGATTGGAAATTCTAGTAGGAGATTGAAAGACTTTACACTGTGGAGGGAGGCCAAGCAGAGCTGTGCTGGACAGACTCAGTCCCAGGCTGTGGTTTCAGGGAAAGAAAGTGCTAGAACATGGCAGGTGAATGCAGAAGCAGAGGGGCAAGGACCCTGATGTCTATGGACACTTGCAGGAGAGCAGAGTCCCTGGTTTATATCCAGGGCACAGAGAAAAACTGTAGTTTGCAGCTACATGAGGGACTATAGGGAAGAAGAGTGTTTGTGGAAAGCAACAGTGTTTGTGGGACAGTGTGACTGAGAGCCCTAACTGTGGCTTGTTGTTGTTGTTGTGTTTGTCCTTCATTCTCAAAGAGGACCATGACATCCAGAAGATGACATGACTTTCATTTCAGTAATTCGGTAATGAGGGAGGGAGGGTTGTGCAAAGTCACCAACTTCACTTTCTTCTCCTGAGCCATCTGGGTTCAGTGACCTGATATTCATCAGGACGACTGAAGATGGCCCAGGATGGAGAGGAGAACCCAAAGTTTAGTTCTGGACAAATCTCAGAAAATAAAAGTAAGAAGTACCTGAAGTTTGAGGCACCATTCCCCACACTGTGATTAGAATTTGATTATATTAATAGCTACTAAAAACAAAATAAAACAAAATAAAAATGTGTAGGCAAAGGAGAAAGAACCCAAACTATCAGGGATAGAGAAGATCTGGGCTCATATTCTGAGGAGGATAGTCAAGCTAAAAAAGCCTCTCCTCTTTCTTCACTTTTTTTTCCTTTTTTTTAATTATTGATTTTTCTTTTTGTTCAAATTTATTTATTTTGTTTTTGATTTTCAACAATCACTTCCATAAATTTTAAATTTTATCCCCCTCCCTCCCCAAGATGGCATGTGATCTTATATGGACTCTACACATACATTCTTATTAAACACTTTTTCACATTACTCATGTTGCATAGAAAAATTAAAATGAATGGGAGAAAGCGTGAGTAAAACTAAACAAAACCAAACATAACAAAAGAAAAAATAGTCTACTTCATTCTGTGATCCAATTTCATAGTTCTTTCTCTGGATGTGGATGGTATTTTGCATCATGGATCCTTTGGAAATGTTTTAGGTCCTTCCCTTGCTGTGGAAGACTAAGTCTATCAAAAACAGTCCTTACACACTGAAAGCCACGCCTTTTTCAATGAGAAACATTCAAATGATCCCAAGCACAAAAAGAGTTCTTGGGCAAACTTAAAAAGAGCTTTAAAAGTCATATAAGAGAGATCAAGTAAAAATTAGAAAAGGAAATAAGAGCAATCCAAGGAAATCAAGAAAATTATGAAAAGATCAACTTGAAATAGAGAATCAAAAACTTAAAGAAGAAAATAATTCATTAAAAAAAGAAGAGAATGTGAAATATATCATCAGAAAAACAACTAATCTAGATAACAGATTGAGAAATAGTATAAGAATAGTTAGGTTACCTGAAATTTACAAAAAAGAATCTTGACACAATATTATAAGAAATATCAAGGAAAATTTCTCTGAAGTTATAGAACAGGAAGGCAAAGCAGAAATAGAAAAAAATCCACTGGTTGCCACCTGAAAGAGATCCCAGGAGGAAAAATTACAGGAACATTATAGCCAAGTCAAAACTCTCAGGTTAAAGAAAAAATATTACAAACAACAAGAAAAAAAATTTAAATATCATGGAGCTACAATAAAGATTACACAACCTACTGTTACTATGTTGAAAGACTGGAGGTCTTGGAATACTATGTTTCATACAGCAAAAGAGCTGGGGTTATGATCAAGAGTAACTTACTCAGCAAAGTATAATTCCCAAATGGAAAAATAGATGGATATTTAATGAATGAAAGACTTTCATGTATTAGCAGAATTTAATGGAAAATTTGAAACATCAGATCCAGGAGAAATAATATGGAAAGGTCTTTTTTCTTCTTGGGGTGATGAATAATTTCCTTGTATATAGGAAGAATACCTTCCCATAGGGCAGACTTATGTAGTGTTATGTGCCTCCCTCAAGTGTAATTTGATTTCCCTATTACAGTTTACAAGAAAGAGGTATCTCTTGATGTTTTCATTCTTTAAATGGCTCATTTTGCAATCAAATATTAAATTTTAGTGTTTTGTATGATTATACAGTCTTCTTAGTTCTACTACTCCTAAAAGTGTCATCAGGACTCTAAATTTAGAATTCTGTAATTAGACTTGTTAATTCAAAGTTTTTTTTATTTTTTCAAATAAACTTGCATTTTCCTATTGTTTCTTCACCATATTTAAAGGAGGTAGTATTTATGAGTTCATTTACTTTCATATTAGGTCTTAAAATGAAAAAGTCATTTTGCCAATATAGTTTGAAATAGCAATTCTGTTATGCATTAATACATTGTAATACTTCCTCAAAGGTTAAAAATTATTTTGTAATCCAGATTTTGAAAATTATTTTGAAGGTTTGTATGGATAAGTTTGGACAAATTTATGGATAAATATGGAAAGTTTGTATGTATAAAATTGGACAAGCCAAGGAGAATACTTTGTAAAATACTTTGCACTTTGTGAATTATGCAAATGATTACATATTGTAACAATTAAATAAAATTTTATTTTAGTTTATTTTAAAACATGTTTTGTAATTGTGGTCATATAGTTCCTGTGTGGTCATACTGTTCCAAGAAGACTACCAAGTATTTTATACTATCCATCGCTATTTTAAGTCTAATTTCTCTATCTCTTCCTGTTGGGTTTTGTTGGTAATGTACAAAAATCTTAATTATTTTGTGGGTTTATTTAATATCCTACAACTTTGCTTACATTGTTTCAGTTAGTTGACTCTAGGGATCTCCATTATATCAGCTGCAAAAAGTGATACTTTTGTAAATTCTTTGCCTAGGTTTACTCCCTTGTCTTTTTGCTCTGGCTATCATTTCTAGAAGTATATTCAATAGTTGTGATGATAATGGACCATGGTCTTCTTCGAAAAATGAATGACAAACACAGATGATAATGGACCTCTTTGACATTACTGGAAAGGCCTCTAGCTTATCCCCATTAATTGACTCTTGGTTTTAGGTATATACTACTTATTTTAGGAAAGTTATGTGTATTACTATGCTTTTTAGTATTTTTAACAGGAATATTGTATCTTGTCAAAAGTCTTTCCTGCATCTATTCTATGATTTCTATATCTATATCTATTTTGTTACATATATTTGTGTATATGTTTTTGTTTCATTATGGTTAACTTTGTATTTTTCCTGATATTGAAAAGTTAGCTGGGTCCTTAATATATAATCTTTGTGATAGTCTTTTGTTGAAGTCTCCTTACTAATATTTTATTTAAAATTTTTACATCATCATTAATCTGGGACATTCCTCTATAGTTTTCTTCCTGTTTTTACTTACCATGTTTTTAAGTATCAGGACTATCCTTTTTGTTAATTCTTCATTCTATAAGAGGATCAATGACATCACAAGAGTCATGTCTAGACTCGAGTAAACTGCATTTAAGTGAGGCAGAGCTGCTCAAAGTCATAAACTTTACTCTCTTCTCTAGAGTTATGTAAGTCCAGTGGCAAGAAAGAATCAAGATGACTGATGATGGCCCAGGATACAGTGTGTGACCTTGACCTTTCTAAATTACATTAATGAAAGTCAAAGAGATACAGTGATTTGAGTTTAAAGGCTAGCTAAGAAGCCTTCTTAAAGCCTATTTTTTTTTCAGAGCTATAGTTCAAGAAATCATAAATGAAAACTACACAGGACAAAAAGCAAATTATTCCAACTTTTTGAAAATCAACAACAATATTAAAATTTATGAATAAATAAATAACACTAAATAAATAAAGGATTTTTTAAAATCCAGTATCTTACAAAATATAAATAACCAAAAATTATATTCCTATGGACAGAGAATCCACATGTAAGGATATGTCACCCCAAGCAGAGAGAGGGACACTATGTAATGGGGGTAGGAGATGGAAAGACGGAAGAAGGAAGAAGAGAAAAAGCATTCCCCACCTTCTCTTCAGAGTAGCAGATTAGTTCCCCAGAAGGCAACTACTACTACTCTAAGGGTTCTTGAGATAACTCAGAAACTGTGCTTCTCCTACTGTAGATCCTATGGGCCAAATGTAGTAGTCCCCTTTGACAGTCATCTGACAGTTTCAGTTAGTTTTTTTTTTAACAAAGTTATTTGCTTAGATAACATAGTAGAGACAATTAATACAAAATGCTGTCCTAAAAAACCTGGTTCCTATGGGATGCTTAAACATAATAGTAGTGAGACACATATATAAAAAGTAATAAATGTGACAAAGTTAGTACTTCCAACTCTAGGGGGGTTAGTTAAGAATTCTATTTCTGATTCTGTTAATCTGGGCAATCTATATTTTTGTAAATATTCATCTATTTTTTGAATGATCAGTTTTATTGGCATATAGTTGAGCAAAAAACTCCAAATAAATTTATTTTTTTCATTGTGAATTTGCTTTTTTTAAATTTGTTTTCATTTTTTAAAATCAAATTACCTAAGGCTTATCTATTTTACTTTCATCCCCTCCCCCAAAAAAACAATTTCTAGTTTCAGTTATTATTTCAATTTTTCCTTCCATTTTGTTAATCTCTCCTTTGATTTTTAGAATTTCTATTTGGGTATTTAGTTAGGGTTTTAAATTTTGTTAGTTTTCAAGATTTTTAGAGCCTCTATTAAGTTCATAATCTAAGGAGGGCATGAAGGGAAGTTGTTTTGTCATTGCCCAGGTGACTGTATTCTAGGAATTTATTTGAATCCCACCATCATGTAAGATGTCTCCCCTGTATTTCTTGTCCCTGGGACTCCTTCCTTTCTCCCGTGGAAGAGGTTATGGTGGGTGATAAACTTCTCCCAAATCCTCTAAAAGAAGAGCGACTAGGGTGATAATTTTTTTTATTTCTAACCCAGCTGCACTCTACTGAACTTCATTATTATCTCTCCACATTCTTCCCCCCATCCCCCAACACTTTTCTGATTCTTTTTATGTGATGTCTTCTTCCATTATTTTGTGAATTCCTTGAATGTAGGGTATGTGCTTTGGCATTATTTGTATCCCTAGCTCTCAGTGAAGTGCCTAGCACACAGTTGGCACTAACTGATGACTAATTGTGATTGTGTGCCCTATTTATTTGCTCTTTCTCTTATAGATGGCTGTGTTGAGACATAAACTTGGAGAACTTGGTTCCCCTATATATTGTTTAGGCTGCCTCCTCAAAGTTTTGGTATGTCATTTTATTGTTTGCATTGATTTTAGTAAAATTAATGATCACTTCTATTATTTATTCTTTGATCCACGCATTCTTTATGATTATTTAGTCTCCATATAATTTTTAATCTTGATGCCTTTAAAAGGGCTTCAAAGGCCTTTTGCTGAATATATTGCTTATTGCATTGTGATCTATAAAAGATCTGTTTAGTATTTTTTGCTCTTGTAAATGTCTGTGAGTTTTTTGTATTCTAATACATGGTCAGTTTTTGTGAAGATACTGTGCACAGATCCTTTTCTGTTTCTTTTTGTTCTTTTTGTCAGATTTATCTAGATCTGGAAGAGACAAATTAATGTCCTCCATTATTGTGGTTTTACTCTTTATTTCTCCCTTTATTTCAGTTAACTTTTCCTTTAAGAGTTTAGTTGAGCTACCTTTTTTTTGCACATATGCTTAGTACTGATAATTCATTATCTATGATACCTTTTAGCAAAATGTATTTTCTCTGTTCATCTCTTTTGTTATGTTTATTTTTGTTGTTGCTTTGTCTGACATCCTAATTGTTACTTTTGCCTTTTTTATTTCGGCTGAACCATAGTATATTCTGCTCCAATCTGTTATTTTAACTCTGGGTGTATCTTTCTACTCTAGTATATTCTTCTAAACAACTTATTGTTGGATTCTGATTTATAATCTATTTTTTGTGGGACAGAATCCACAAAAGGATGAGGTGAAACAATTTTCTAGCCCAAGATAACTTATAAGGATTACAGGAAAGGTCTTCCTCACTTGGGCAAAAGGAGAGTGCAGCCCATTACAGGTGGTGTCCAGGCAAGTCATCAGGAGGTCCCTAATCATAGCACAGATCAGCAACAGAAGCCCTATAGTTTTGATTCCACAGGCCAGTGACACATCTATGAGGAACTTGGATAACAGGAATCACCTTCCCTGCAAAATTGAGCATAATTTTTCAGAGGAAAAATAGACAATCAGTGAAATAGGAGATTTTCAAATATTTCTAATGAAAAGACAAGAGTTAAATAGTTAAATATTTTCAAAAACAAGACTCAAGAGAAGCACAAAAAGGAAAATATGAAAGTGTTATTCAATAAGGTTAAACTGGGAAGATGAGACATACATGGGAAGATGAGACATAACTTTCAAGAAAGCTGTCTTTCTTAGGGCAATTAGAAGCAATGTAAGTATACACAGACAGAGGGTTCAACCTAAATTAAACATAAGTTGACTTTGAAGGGATGATATAAGAAAAAATTAAGTGGTGACAAAAAGATTGTACTGAGAGAAGAGAGAAGCAAGAGCCAGAAAAGAGTAAATTACATCACATGAAGAGATGCAAATTATCTATTACAGTGAAAGGAAAGAAGAGAGCAGGTAAAATATTGCTTGAACTTACACTCATCATATTTGATTCAAAGAGGGAATAAACATATATGCTTATTTGGATATAGAAATCTATCTTACCCTATAGGAAGTAGGAGGGGAGGGGGATATGAAAAAGTTGGGGCTGATAGGGCCGTTTGAGGAAAGTGGTGTCAGAAGCAAAACCCTGGTGAGGAAGGACAAGGTGAAAGGAAAGAGAGAGAAATACAAAGAGAAAAAATAGAATGGAAGAAAATATAGAGTTTGTAATCATAAGTGTGAATGTGAAATGGGATAAATTCATGCATAAAATGGAAATGTATACCAGAGAGGATAAAAAAAACCAGGCTCCTCCAATATGTTGTTTATAAGAAACACATCTGAAACACAGAGATACACAAAGAGTAAAGGTAAAAGACTGAATCAGAATATATTATGCTTCAGCTGAAGTAAAAAAAAGTAGGGATAGCAATCATGATCTCAGATAAAGCAAAAGCAAAGAAAATATAAAAAAGAGACAAGGAAGTAAACTACAGTTTGCTAAAAAGTATCACATACAATCAAGTAATATCAATCCTAAAAATATATGCACTAAATGATACAGCATCCAGATTTTAAAGGAGAAACTAAATGAATTAAAGAGGAAATAGACAGTAAGACCATATTAGTTGGGAACCTTAACTTTCCCTTTTCAGAACTAAATAAATATTTTTAAAACAATTTAAATTTTAAATTATTTAATTACATGAATAATTTTAAATATTTTATTTTCCCCAATTACATGTAAAAACAATTTGAACATTCTTTTTTTTTTTTCAAATTTTGAGTTTAAATGCTCTCCCTACTCCCTTGAGAAGGCAAGCAACTTGACATAGTTTATACATGTGTAGTCATACAAAACACATTTCATGTAAGTCATTCTGTGAAAGAAAATGAAACAAGAAAAATAAAGAAAGCAAACTGATCTGCATTCAGACACCACCAGTTCTTTCTCTGAAGATGGATAGCACCTTTTCATCATAAGTCCTTCAGAATTGTTAGGGATCATTGTACTGCTGAGTTAAAAGCTAAATTATTCACAGTAATCATAATACAATATTACTGTTACCATGTACAATGTTCATGTAAGTCCAGGTTTTTATGAGAGCATCTTGTTTGTCATTTTTTATAGCACAAGAATATTCCATTACAATCATATACAATAACTTGATCAGCCATTCCACAAATGATAGATATCCCCTCAGTTTCCAATTTTTGCCACACTAAAAGAGCTGCTATAAGTATTCTTATCCCCATGGGTCTTTTTCCTTTTTAAAAAAATACCTTTGGGATATAGACTTAGACGTGGTATTGCTAAAGAGTATGCAGGGTTTTAGAGTCCTTTGGGCACAAGAAATAGATAAATCTAATCACAAAATAAACAATAAAGATGTTAAAAGGAGGTGAATAGAATTTTAGGAAAGTTAGATATGATAGACCTCTGAAGAAAAGTGAATGGGGACAGAAAAGAATATGTCTTTTTCTCAGTGGTATAAGGCACCTACAAAAAAAATCAGCCATGTATCAGGGCATAAAAACAAGATAATCAAATACAGAAAGGCAGAAATATTAAATGCATCCTTTTTATATCATGATGCAATAAAAATTGCATTTAATAAAAGGCCCTGGAAAGATTAAAAATTAATTGGAAACAAAATAATCTAGTCCTAAAGAATGAGTAGGTGAAAGAACAAATCATAGAAATAATAATTTCATCATAGAGAATGACAACAATGAGACAATATATCAAAATTTATGGGATGCACCCAAAGCAGCATTTAGGAGAAAATTTATATCTTTAAATGCTTACATCAGCAAAGTAGAGAAAGAAAGATCAATGAATTGCGTATGTAACTTAAAAACTAGAAATAGACAAATTTAAAATCTCCAATTGAAAATCAAATTGGAAATCCTTAAAATCAAAGAAGAGATTAATAAAATTTAAAGAAAATCATTGAACTAATAAATAAAACTAAGAGCTAGTTTTATGGGAAAAAAACAATAAAATAAATAAACCATTGGCTAATTTGATTTAAGAAAAGAAAACCAAATGACCAATATCAAAAATGAAAAGGGTGAACTCACCAAAAATAAAAAGGAAATTAAAGCAAAAATTAGGAACTATTTTGCCCAGTTGTATGCCAATAAATCTGATGATGTAAGTGAAATGAATGGGTAGTTACAGAATTATAAATTGCCCAGATTTACGTAAAAGGAAATAGAATGCTTAACCCCATTTTAGAAAAAGAATTTCAACAAACCATCAATGAATTCCCTAAGAAAAAATCCCCAGGGCCAGATGAATTCACAAATTAATTCTACCAAACATTTAAAGAAAAATTAATAGAAATACTATAGAAACTGTTTGGGAAAGTAGGTGAAGAACCCTACCAAATTCCTTTTATGACACAAGCTTGGTACTAATACCTAAACCTTTTGAAAAAGCCAAAACAGAGAAAGAAAACTATAAACAAATTTCCCCAATGGATATTGACGGAAAATTTTTAAATAAAATGCTAGCAAAGAGATTCTAGCAATATATCACCAGGATCATACACTTTGACCACATGGGATTTATACCAGGAAGTGCAGGGCTGATATAACATTAGGAAAACCATCAGCATAATTGACTATATCAATTACAAAATGAACAGAAATCATATAATTATCTCAATAGGTGCAGAAAAAATTTTTGACAACATGCAATACACATTTCTATTTTTTAAAAAAAGCACTAGAGCACATAGTAATAAATGAAATTCCTTAAAATGATAAGTAACATCTATCTAAAACCAACAGAAAGCATTGCCTGTAATGGGATAAGCCAGAATTCTTCCCAATAAGATCAAAGGTGAAACAAGGATTTCCATTATCATCACTATTACTCAATGTTGTAATAGAAATATAAGCTATATCAATAAGAGAAGAAAAAGAAATCAACGAAATTAAACTGCACAACGAGGAAACAAAACTATCACTCTTTGCAGATGGTATGATGGTATACTTAGAGAACCCTAGAGAATCAACTAAAAAACTAATTGAAATATTAGCAATTTTGAAAAGTTGCAGAATATAAAATAAACCCTCATAGATCATCAGCATTTCTATATATTACCAATTTAGCTTAGCAGCAAGAGAAATTCCTTTAAAAGTAACTGTAGACAATAGAAAATACTTTGGAGTCTAGCTGCTGAGACAAACCCAGGAACTATTAGTACAGAATCACAAAGCACTTTTCACACAAATAAAGTCTGATCCAAACAACTGAAAAATATCAAGTACTCATGGGTAGGATGAACCAATAGAATGTAAATCACCATTCTATCTAAATTAATTTGCTTATTTATTGCCATCCCAATCAAACTACCAAAAAAAATTTTACAGAATTAGAAAAAAATCATCACAAAATTCTTCGAGAAGAACAAAAGATCAAGAATATCAAGGGAATTAATGAAACAAATACAAAGGAAAGTGGACTGGCTGCACCAGATCTCTAACTATATTATAAAACAGCAATTGTCCAAACTATTTTGTACTGGCTAAGAAAATGAGTAGTATATCAGTGGAATGGATTAGGTACACAAGACAACAGTAGTAAATGACCATAGTAATCTAGTATTTGATAAAACCAAAGACCACAGCTTCTGAGATAAGAACTCACTATTTGACACAAACTTCTGGAAAAACTGGAAAACAGGTTGGCAGAAACTAGGCCTAGTTCTTTTATTAAGGGGATTTGTTCTGTGAAGTTGGGATTCAATCAGTGGGTTACAATTGAGGACCTAGAGGGTCTAGAGACAAAGAGCAATATGAGATATAAAATGGATAATTTTGATTATACTAATTTAGAAAGTTTTTTGCACAAACAAAATCAATGCAAACAAGATTGAAGGAAGGCAAAAAGCTGGGAAACTTTACAGTCTTTACAGCAAGTATCTTTGATAAAGACCTAATTTCTCAAATATATAAAGAACTAAGTCAAATTTATAAGAAAACAAGTCATTCCCCAACTGTAAAATGGTCAAAGGATATGAACAAGCAATTTCAGATGAAGAAATGAAAGCTATCTATAATCACATGAAAAAATGCTCTAAATCACTATTGATTAGAGAAATGCAAATTAAAACAGCTCTGAGGTACCACCTCACACCTATCAAATTGGCTAATATGGCAGAAATGGAAAATGAGAAATGTTGGAGAGGATGTCCAAAAAGTGGGAAACTAATGCATTTTTGGTGGAATTGTGAATTATTTCAATCATTCTGGAGAGCAATTTGAAAACATGTCCAAAGGCAGTAAAAATTTGATCCAGATAGGTCTATATCCCAAAGAGATTTTAAAAAGAAAGGAAGAAAAGGACCTACATACATAAAAATATTTATAGCAGTTCTTTTTGTAGTGGCAAAAAATTGGAAACTGAGGTGATTCTCATGAATTGAGGCATGGATAAGCAAGTTGTGGCACATGAATGTAATGGAATACTATCATGCTATGGGAAATGATAAGCAGAATGATTTCAGGAAAACCTAGAAAGACTTACATGAATAATGCTGAGTGAAGAGAACAAAACCAGGAGAACACTGAACACAGTAACAAGAACATCATGCAATGATAAACTATTAATGATGTAGCTTTTCTCAGCAATACAATGATCCCAGACAATTTCAAAGTACTCATGATTGAAAATGCTATCCACATCCAGAGAAAGAACTGATAGAGTCTGAATGCAGATTGAAGCATATTATTTTCATTTGATTTTTTCATGTTTTCCCCCTTCTGGTCTGCTTCTTCTTTCAAAATATGACTAATATGGATATGTGTTGTACACGATGACATATATCAAATTGCTTATTGTTTTAGAGAGGGGGAAGGGATGGGAGGGAAGGAAAGAAATTTGGACTCCAGTGGCCCACTTTCATGTCCAATCTCACTTCTGACAACAATGTCAACAAGAGCAACTGGCCTCTAATCTCTGGTGGGATGGAGCCAAACAGATCAGACAGAAGAGAGGGGATTCAAGCAGAAGTTTAATTTAAAAGAGAGGGAAACGGCTTGTAAGCAAATACGTAAGTATGTATGGGAGACCAGCTGCTTTAGTGAGGAGAGATCTCAATACTTATACCAATCACTGCACAGTGAGCTGTAGCCCTAAAAATGAGAGTTATCAAGAACAATGGGACAAGTTTGGCTCATAGCAAAGCTTCATGATCAGAAACAATTCTGGGATTTTGCTGTGGCTGAGATCATCTAGAAAGTGAGCTCCAAGGATTGTTGTCATACCAAGCTCAGGGGCCAGCTTGCTTGTTGGGCCTTAATATCGTCTCAGAACAAATCAGTGAAAGTGATGACTAATTTAACTAAAATTAATCCAAAGAATAAAAACACATACCAGCACTTTGGGGTGCAACCAAAGTTGTACATGTCTCAAGTTCATGTCTCAAAACTATCACTAATAAATGGAGAGAGAGAGAGGGAGGTAGGAGAGGAAAAAGGAGAGAAGAAAAAAGGGAGGGAGGGAGGGAAGAAAAGAGGGAGATGGGGTGAAAGAGAGAGAGAGAGATGGAAAGATGGAAGGGGAAGAAATCTCAGAAGAGAGAAACTAGTATTAGGAAGGAACAGGAAAGAGTTCTTGTAGAAAATGGTATTTGGGAATGGGCTAGGTGCCACCAGAGATTTACTTTTCTAGAGTCTGACCCCCTCCTTATCTGGTGAGCCCTCTGCTTTTGTTCCTGCTTCAATCTCTAAACTCCTGCCTTGGTGGAACTCTTCATTCTTTATGAGGAAAGCTCTGGGACCCTCTGGTGACCCAAATCACTTCAGGTCTCTCTGGTAATGATATCTTTTCTGCACCCTCTGTTCCCCTAATGAACTCTTCCTGCCTGTTCTGTTTGGTTGTAGCGACCAAAGGCCAGTAGGCTTTTACCTGCTCTATTTCCACTTCACCCTGGGCCCCCATCCCCTGAAGGTTAAGAGAGTGTTTGATCAGCTACATGTTTTTGTTAAACCAGTAAACTGCATGCCTTGCCTAGAGTCACACAGCCAAGTAAGTATCTGAGGCCAGATTTGAACTCAGGAAGTTAAGCCTTTCTGATTCCTAGCCCTGTACACTAGGAAGGACTAGTATCTCTGATGGGATGGCTGCTGAGCGCTTTTCAGGGCTGCTGTTCCGCACAACTCTCACCAGCGACTCCAAGAAGCTGTAGAATGCACAGTGGTCACACCCTGGTAAACTGTTTTGGTAGATCATTAAACTAGGCTGAGGGTAACTGAGGGGTCTCAAACCCACTGGTGCGTTAGGGGGGTGTCTACCACAAGCATGTAAAGACTTCCCCTGGTGGAATGGATGGATGAGAACAATTTGTTCCAAAGTCCATGAAGGAAGCTGAAGCGGGTGATATGGAGCATTTAGAGCTTGTAGACACCGAAGATGCTGAAGTCATCCACTGCATCCTGAGCCATAACCAGTTGTCGTGACTTTGTCCTGCCACTGGACTATGATGGAAAGTGTGAGGCTGACAACTTCGTGCAACTCTGCCTCACTTAAATACAATTTACGCTATAATCAAAAGACATCACCCATACCATTTTACTATTACACCTCAAAGTCCTGTGGCGACAGGCAAGTGATGAAGCAGCAGGTGCAGAGACAATAGGAGTTGTAATCACAACCCTGCACACAGGTGGCCCAGGCCATAGGGTCATTTCTTACTGGAAGCAGCAGTGAGATTTGGCAGTCTCCTAGGTGTCTGAGCAGCCCTTTAAGGATTGCACTGCTCACCTCTTGGTGTGAGGAAGGGGCTAGAAAAGGTGCCCTAGAAATTGTCTGCTTCCCCAACCCTGTCCTGAGTATTGTGGCAGGTGAGGAATCCCACTCTGTGATCCAAACAAAAACTATATCTAAAATGTACAAAAACATCTGCAAAGATGATTTCACTCACTCTTGGCACATGGAACATACCTATATTCAACCCAGTAGAATTGAAAGATGAACAGCTCTTGTTGCAAGGGAACTCAACAAGTATCACATCCAAATAGCAGTCCTGAGTGAAACAAGGCTGGCAAATGAAGGCCAACTGACTGAAGTCAGAGCTGAATAGACATTTTTATGGAATGGCTGCAGTGAAGGGGAGCATCATGAAGATGGCATGCATTTTGCAATCAAAACTAATTTGGTCAGCAAGTTGGTATGCCTGCCAAAAGGAGTGAATGATAGGTTCATGACAACGCAATTACCACTTCTAAGAAAATGTCATGCCACCATCATCAGTGCCTATGCTCCCATCATGATGAACCCTGATGAGGTCAAAGAAAAATTTTGTGAAGACCTAGAGACCGTTATCATCAGTGTGCCAAAAGAGCTTCTAATTCTTGTTGACTTTAATGCTACAGTAGGTTCTGACTACCAAACTTGGCAGGGAGTCCTAGGGAGGAATGGAGTTGGAAACAGCAACAGCAATGGTCATTGACTTCTGAAGACTTGTACATCGCATGACCTCATCACAAACAGTTTTCTGTTTACCTAAACACAATAAAACTTCATGGATGCACCCTCATGGCAAACATTAGCATCTAATAGACTATGTGATTATAAAGAGAAGAGACAGACAAGGTGTGAGGGTGACAAAGGCAATGTGTTGTGCAGAGTGCTGGACCGATCATAGGCTTATCCTTTCCAAGACAAATATTCTCATTCTTCAAAAGTGGCACCTCCAAGGCAAAATGATTACCAGAAAAATTAATGTCAACAAATTAGAGTTCTTCCCTGAGTGTGAACAGTTTGTTGCTAACTTGGAGGGAAAGTTGAGCCAACACACAGTTGGCAACTGTGGAGCAGAAAAGAGTGGGCAGCTCTCATAGACTTGGTATATAGCATTGCATTTGCTCATCTGGGTCAGAACACTCATAAGCACCAAGACTGGTTTGATGAAAATGATGGGGAAATTCAGAAGCTGCTAAATGAAAAATGAGAGCTCCACCGAATTTACCAGCAGGACAGTTCATCCATCTCTAAGAAGGCAGCATTTAATTCCATCAGAAGTCAAGTATAAGAAAAGTTTAGAGAGATGCAGGATTCCTGGCTCAGTAAGAAGGTAGATGAGATTCAGTTTTATGCTAATAGTAACAATCCAAGTCACTTTTATGATTCCCGGAAAGATATTTATGGACCAAAAACCTATGGTGCATCACAACTACTCAGCGCTGACGAAGCAACATTGATTGTGATAAGGACATGATCGTAGAGATGGGTTAACACTTTTGTAGTGCTCTCAACAGATCATCATCAATCAGTGTTGAGGCCATTGAGCAACTACCTCAGGTTGAAGCCAGTCCCTCCTTAGCTGAACTTCTTCTAATTGAAGAAGAAATTTTGAGTGACATTAGGCTCCTTTCATGTGGCAAAGTACCTGGTGCTGATTCTATTCCAGCAGAGATTTTCAAGGTAGGGGGTCCATTGCTCATACAAAAGCTGACTGAAATTTTCCAGGTTATATGGCAAGAGGAGGTTATTCCCCAGGAGTTCAAGGATGTCTCCATTGTCCATCTCTATAAAGGCACAACCGTAGAAGGTGTGTCTCTCTCTTAGCCATTGCTGGTAAGATTCTTGACAGAGTCCTCCTTAATAAGCTGATCCTTCACTTGGAAGATGGTCATCTACCTGAGAGCAAGTGTGGCTTCAGAAAAGGCTGAGGAATAGTCGATGTGGTATTTGCTGCCCGACAACTCCAGGAGAAATTCCAGGAGCAGAAGAGAGGTGTGTACACCACAGTTGCAGATCTGATCAAGACCTTAGATACTGTTAGGCATGAGGGCTTATAGAAAATTATTTCAAAATTTGGTTGCCCAGAGAAGTTCATGTGGATGTCTGGATAGTGGACAAGGTTCTTGTGCCTTCCCAGTCACTAATGGAATGAAACAGGGCTATATGCTTGCTCCCATGCTTTTCAGTATGATATTTTCAGTCCTGTTGTCAAATGCTTTCAATGAGGATGAACATGGCATCAAGATCAGCTACCACACCAATGGCAAATTCTTCAATTTGAAAAGGCTACAGGCCAAGACCAAAGTGGAGGGAGTGTTGATGCATGATTTCTGTTTCCAGGTGATTGTGCACTCAATGCAGCCTCTGAAGCTGAGATACAACAAAGTATGGATCAATTCTCTGCTGCTTGTGATGATTTTGGCCTAGCAATTAACACAAAGAAAACACAGGTGCTCTATCAGCCACCACCACACCATCCATACGTGGAACCATCAGTTACAGCAAATGGAGACATTTTGAATGCTGTAGATAAGTTCACTTCTTGGTAGTATACTTTCCAGGGATGTACACATCGATAATAAGGTTGATGCATGTGTTGCCAGAGCTAGCTCAGAGTTTGGGAGGCTTGGAAGAAAAGTTTGGGAGAGAAGAGGTATTAGACTGACTGCCAAACTGAAGGTCTACAGAACCATTGTGCTGACCTCATTGTTGCATGCCTGTGAACATGAACAGTCTACCAGCACAATTCCTTCCATTTGAACTGTGTTAGGAAGATTCTGAAGATCACCTGGCAGGATGAGGTAACAGACACTGGGATCCTTACTCAAACTAAACTCCCAAGCATTCAAACTCTGCTTCAGAGATCACAACTCCTCTGGATGGCCACACTGTTTGAATGCAAAATATATGCTTGCCAAAAAGACTATTTTATGGAGAACTTGAATGGGCAGGCAATCACATGGTGGTCAGAACAGAAAATACAAGGACACTCTCAAGGTCTCTCTCAAGAACTTTGGAATTGATTGTGTAACATGGGAGACAGTGACACAGGACTGCTCAGCATGGCATGCCCACAACAGAGAAGGTGCTGTACTCTATGAGCCAAGCAGAATTCAAACAGCTCAAGGGAAATGGAGGATGTGCAAATTTGGAACAAATGTTCACATGAACTATATGTACCCAACCTGTGGTAGAGCATTTCTAGCTCATATTGGTCTGATCAGTCACAGTAGGAGATATTGAAACTTGACTTTATTATGGTGACGTAATTTTTGATCTCTTTGAGAATGAAGGACAACACCCAACAAAACTGCTCACCTAGCTATAGACTGTGCATTTTTTTTTCTGTTTGTATTTGTCTAGTTGTTTATTCTGTCTTTGTAAGAGGTGAAATGTCTGTGTAGATGCTATCATCCTGAAAGATTTAAAATGCAGCCAGCCAGAAAAACTTCTAAACACTGAGAAAGATTAAAGAACTTTCATAGTTGAAGCAATTGTCCCAGTTAGCAGGACTAATCTCCACTTTAAGCTTTCTATGGGAGATTAGGGTATAAGAAAAAAAACCTGTAAGATACTTTCCCCCAGTCGTTTCAACTTTGGCTATGTTGGAATTACAGAAATAAAGTCAGTCAAAGTTTGTAGAACTAATGAAAACATCTTAGCAGATTAAGGAGTTTGAAGATTAATCATTTTAAGATCGCAGGGGAGGAATCCTGGGACCTTGAGGTAATTCCAAGAATACTCTACCTTCTGAAATATCTTAGTAAGTTTTGGGGGTACTACTCTGTAGAATTTAAGGAAAAATAAAGATTAAATTTTATAAAAGTTAAAAGTAAATGGTACTATTAGTAGCTTCATTGTTCTAGGGAAATGAAGGGAGGCAGTTAGTTTGAAATAATCTCAGTATGAAGAAAGAAGAAACTCATTTTTGTAAGTTTGCACCTCTTGTTAACCTTTCTTTGACATTTCTGACCATGAAAAGAGAAAACATTGCTTAAACCAGAGATGTCCTGTGACTCCCCCAGGTCTCCCTAGTAAGCCCTCTCATCTCAGATCAGATAAACAGGTGTAGAAAAAAAAAGTCTGGCAAAATGTAGGGAAACTGTACTGTTCATTGACCAGGCCCCACCTGGTGGAGGAGGGGCAGCAGCGGCAGCACCACCCCTACCCTAACTGGCAATAGCCTCAGTGGACCTGTGCATCCTGCAGCCAGCTCTTCTAGGCAAGCCTAGGGGCATCATGCAGGTGCAGTACATCCTGCCCACCTAACCCCAGCAGCTGTAAGTGGCTGAAGCTTGGGGTGGAGAGGAGGGAATCAGGCCCCATGGCCAGCATCCCCTTTCCTGTCACCAGGAAACAGCCACCTCAGCCACTGGGAGTTCCATTCTGCAATTAGTGCCCTCTGGCGAATTCCCCCCACCTCACCTCCCCCACCGCAAAGCCCAATGAGTGTCTCCAATGTAGGTCCACTCCTTTATGTTTAAGTTAGTTCTCCAAATACTTTTTTATCTTGAAATATTTAAAGACTCTTCACTGAATATAATTCTTACTGCATTGTGATCTATAAAAGATATAGGATTTTTGCATAGTTATAGATCTTATATACATGACACGTATATAGTACATAGAGTATTGGAGGAATCTGTGTGTGTGTGTGTGTGGTCTCCTTTGACACATGAGATCTCTGAGGACAGCCACACTCTGTGCGCCGTTCTTTGTATCACCAACATCGGGCACAGCGCCTGAGGCGCGGTCAGTGCCCGGTCAGTGTCTGATGCCGCCACCCATGCTGATGGAAGGAGGGAGGGTGGGGAGGATCTCGATCCACACACGGCCGAAGATCGGGGCTCTCGGTTACGAGGGTCTGCACGCACGTGGCAGACAGCCGGCTGGCAGGGCCAAGGTTCTTTCGGCGGCACTTGGATGCCGATCTCAGAGGCAGTCCAGCCAGCTCCCCCGACAGCTCTTAGGGGACCCCCACGTACCCGGGGGTACAGCGGCATGCACGCGGTCACACGGGCCACCAAACCCCGAAGGGGCGCTTGACCCTTGAAGCCCCAGAGCGGGGCGGACCGCAGAGCGGGGTGCGGGAGCAGGAGACTCTCGGTCAGTGTTTTCTTCCCGTCGCTCCCATGCAGCCCCCAGCCGTGAGCGCGAAGGGAAGGACGCCAGCTCCCGAGAGCCGCGGGCCGGGCGGGCCGAGCCGGCCGAGCGGGCCGGGCCCGCAGAGTTGGAAGGCTCCGGCTCAGAGCCGGGTTGGCCGGCCGGGGTCACGTGGACGGGAGCCGGCGCTCCTCCGGCAGCCGGAGGCTGGGGTGGGGGGGGATCGCTCCGGCGGCGCCTCCCGGCCTCTCTCCGTGCGCTCTCTCCGCCCCCTGCCCTGACTGCTTCCGCTGGGGGTGATTATCATTTTTATTGACAAACACCGAGCGAGCGACAGCGAGTTCCGGGGTGTATTTTTAGCCGCGCTATGGGAGACAAGAAGAGCCCCACCAGGTAACAGTAGCCGGCTCCGGGGGCCTGCGGCCCGGAGGGAACAGGTCGCTCCTCCGTCCGCCCGGATCCGGGGGCCTCCTCGCTCTCGGCCCGGGCTACGGAGACTGGCTTGAGGGAAGCGGCCGCTCTACAAAGGAACGGCGATGGCGGCGGGCTGGGGGGCGGCTCCGGCGGCAGCGATCCCCGGCCCCGCTTCTCGTGTTCCTCCCGTGACCCGCCGCTCTCCCCTCCCCCGCTCGAGCGGAGCGGCCGCGAGTCCGAGGGGGCTGCTTTGGGGAGGGGGCTCGGGGCGGGGGCGGGAAGTCCGGCCCGGCGCTTACGGGGCCGGCTTCGGGAGGCAGAGCGCAGGGTCGGGAGCGAGGCTCGCGGGGCTGCGGTGCTGCCGGGGCTGACCCCGGGCCTTTCTTTCCTTGGCTTGCGTGTTACAGGCCGAAGCGGCAGCCGAAGCCGTCCTCCGATGAGGGCTACTGGGATTGCAGCGTGTGCACCTTCCGAAACAGCGCCGAGGCTTTCAAGTGCATGATGTGCGACGTGAGGAAGGGCACTTCCACGAGGTGAGTCTGGCCGGTCGGCCCCCGTGTCCCGGAGCGGGGCCGTGCCCCGTGTCCCGGAGCGGAGCCGTGTCCCGGAGCGGGGCCGTGCCCCGTGTCCCGGAGCGGGGCCGTGTCCCGTGTCCCGGAGCGGGCCCCCGTGTCCCGGAGCGGGGCCGTGCCCCGTGTCCCGGAGCGGGCCCCCGTGTCCCGGAGCGGGGCCGTGTCCCGTGTCCCGGAGCGGGCCCCCGTGTCCCGGAGCGGGCCCCCGTGTCCCGGAGCGGGGCCGTGTCCCGTGTCCCGGAGCGGGGCCGTGTCCCGTGTCCCGGAGCGGGGCCGTGCCCCGTGTCCCGGAGCGGCCCCCTCCGCCCGCTCTTCGGGGTTCTTCCCTCCCCGTGGGTACCAGGGGGCAGGCGGCGTTCACCGGGACGTCCGTGGTGCGGATCTCGCGGAGGGCGCCGAGACGGTGGCCAGGGTGAGAACTGGGTCCCACGGATCGGGCCCGAGCTGTGGTTTGCGGTGGGAAGGGAAGAGGCTGTAAGGTTTTTTGCCGTTCAGAATGAATGAAGTCTTTAAGGGCAGCGCTACGATTTTGTAAGTATTGCCGGAAGTAATGGTTTTTCTCCTCAAATTTAATGTTGGCTGCGTTGTTCTGCCAGTTTTTGATCCATGAGAAACCACTTAATCCTTTGGAAGCTGTTAGACTGTGTAATTCATAATGTCGGCAAGAAATCTGGTGTTATAAGACACATTATAAACTTCTGCTTGGAGATGAAAAGTCTCATCGCTTTAGATGTAAATTTGTATTTCGTTTTAGTTCTCTCATCTTTAAATACAAGAATGAAATTCTAGATTAATACCTAGTGGCCAAATGCTCTAAATTTTCTTGCATGGCAGTGTATTAGACTGGACTTGTTGAATTAAAAATGACTTCTGCCTATTTTCAGTCTTTTATCTGATTTCAAGGTAACAATTCAGTAGTTCTAACGTAGAAATCACGTTTAAAAGTTGTGGGTACAGAAGATTACCCAGGAAATTAAAAATCAGACATTCTTGATTCCTCAACAACTGTTTTACGAAGATCCTTAGCATTTACAAGGAAGGCAGACTAAATTAATATCATTAAGCCTGTCTATCCAGCCTAATGTTTAAAAAAGGTTACATACTTTGAATCAGTCTGACCTCCAGTATAATACATACTAATGTATACTATAATACAGTACAGTATAATCATACTAATGCATTTCAGTAGTTGTAATTAAGAGAATCCAGCCAATGCTGGTTAGTTTTAATATTCAATAGGAAATATATTTGTAGTATGAATAATTAAGTTTTCTTCTCATTTTAAATCTCACTTGATTTTTACTAAAAAGATGATGAATAATGCGCAGAAATAAAAACTTGACAGTAGTGTAGGAAGAACTTCTCAGTTAAGATATTTTGATTGTATTTTGCCATGTATGTGATTTTCCCGACTGCCAACATAAATCTGTTCTGCTCCTTGTGTATTAATGTCCACTTAAACATGAAAATTTTATACACTTATTTAAAAAAGCAATAAAGTTGAAGGTTTTTTTTAAAAAAGAACAAGTAAAGGCCACTTTATAGTATTGCCAAGTAAGTACTTGTACTCATGCATACAAAAACATTTTGAATATGCCAAAAATATAAGACTAGATTTGCATTTAGAGCTTAATAGTACTGAAGAACTTACTCTAAGAATGCTTCTTTAAATAAACACAAGTTTTAGAAAACATTTTTGGTGGTATATGGAATACTGGCTGCAGAATTCTTCTAGTTCAGCTTTTATTGATGAATACTTTGCTGAAGAAAGTCTCAGAGAAGCCAGCATGGTAATTTGGACAGAAACTGAAGAGGTTCTAGATAGTTCATCAGAAATCTAAAGAGATACAGTCTAACTAAAAAACCATTGCTCTTTCATCTTCTAACTTCTTTTTTCTGAGCAGCTTCTTTGGAATTATAGATTCCATATTGAACTCTAAGGGCTCTCATTTGCCTCCTAATTTTAAAAAATGTTTTCTTCCTGAATCCAGAATGAGATATCCCTGTTTGGCTATACAGGACAATTTAAATTTTTAATAGGGCACCTTCAAGCTGAAATGTATTTGCCTCCCAGGAAGTATATGCTTAGGTCAAGAACCTGTAGCACACTGTGGAAAGACTAACTAAGGTTGCAGTGTTGGAAATATTTATATACTACATGTTTAGGTGACATTTTTAGTTAAGTATAGCACTTAAGGGTATAACTGAAAAGGAGGTAACTTGCATTAAATAAGTTCAGTCTTGAATAATTTTGAATGAGGCCTTTGTTCCAGATAGGGCCAAGTTTTAATAGTCTGTTCCAGATGAAAATCTCATTTTGTATCTAAGCTGCTTCCTGATAATGTGTTTGTTTTCCTTAGAAAAGAAGTTCTTCACCTGGGATCTGCAAACTTACATTTTTAATATTTTGATAACAATACATCAGTATAAATTGATTTCCTTAGTAATCTTGTGTATTTTGTTTTATTAATTCAAAAACATTCTGAGAAGGGATCCATCTATAAGCTTAAATAAAAAAAGGAATCTGACACACAAAAAAAGATCCAAGAACTCCTGTTTTAGAGGAAGTAACCATTCCTGAAGGCTGTTTAAGTCAGTATTTTAAATAGCTCACTCAATTCTTTGAGTGAATATTTAGTGCCTTAGTGTGGTTTTTTTACCTGTTAACATAGGTGGATCAGTAGAGATCTAATAATCTATTTATTTAGAATCTAAGTGGATTTTGGTTTTTTTGTATTCTGTTTTTATTGAAAAGAGATACAATATCAGAGATTTATTTTCTTAGAAAGCTAGGTGCTTACATGTGTCTGTGTACAGTCAACTAAAACACCCATGTTTTCTGTGGCTAATATATTTAACCTTTATACATGATATTTATTATAACAGTCCTGGGAAACTGAAGGTATTAAATTTTATTGTATTCTTAGAATATTGGTCCAGTCTTCTAATCAGAGTATCCTGTTTGCCCAGCTATTCTGGATAAATGGAAATTTTTTTTTTCATTGTTGAAGTCATATGTAGCACTGTTGTTTTGGTCACTCAATTTGATGACATTTTACTATGGGTTTATAAAATCTCAGGGACATTTATGGAATCAATATGAAGAATTTGGGCTTTGTAATTGGAGTACCAGTGTTCAGATTACTCCTCTGATACTACCTGAGGCAAGTCACTTACTGTCTCTGGCATTCAGTTTTCTTATCCATAAAATTAAGAGGTTGAACTAGACGACTTCTGTAGTCCTTTTGTGCTTTAAATTCCTAGTCCTGTAGTCTTTCTTGTTCCAGGTCAAGGAGTAAGTCCTTCATGTTCTCATCATACACCTTGTTTTCTAGATTTTTTTTAAAAGGGAAGCAAGAAGATGAAACTTCTTTACGTTTTTCCACACATCTTTATGTTGCAGCAGAACCGCTAGGCTTGAAATAAGAGAACCTGGGTTCTGCTGCATTATACCTCTGTGATCTTGTTCAAGTTACAGCTTCTCTGGACTTTAGTTTCCTCATCTGTAAAGTAAGAGGGTGGAATTAAATAATCTCTAAGTTCCTTTCCAATTTTAAATCTTATGATCTTGGTAGTGAATATAGTAGTGGATTGTTTGTGCTTGTTTTTGCTTTCTTTTTCCCCAGTGAGTTTCCAAAAGACAAATCTTACTCACTTGGCCTGGAGAGGTAGAAGTGGGAAGGAGAATGGGTCTTAATAGGGTCTAGTTATCCACAAAATACGTCAAAGACCCTCATAGTTTCTAATGCACGAATAAAGTAAATTCTCATCCTAGAAACTTTCCTGTGTGGTTTGTATATTGAAAATTCTCTGATCAAGATGTTTATTCTCCTGAGAGACACCTAACCATATTTTGGAAGGTTATAGAATAGGGTTGTAGTCGGGGATGTTATAGGTCCTTGTGTTTCAGTGGTCGTCTCACTCTTTTTTTCTCTTCAAATCTGGCAATTTTGTAGTACGGCATACAATATAGACATCAAAAAATTTTATCCAACTTCCTTTTTCTACCTCTGCATCAAGTAGAACTTGTTACTGGTAAATAGCTGATTCTTATTTCCTCCAACCTGGAGTCTGAAAGACCTGAGTTCAAATTCGGCATCAGACACTAATTGTGTGACTCTGGGCAAATCACTTAACCTCTGTTTGCCTCTGTTCCCACAGCTGTAAGATGGGGATAATGATAGCACCCATATCACAAGGTTGTTATAAGGATCAAATGAGATTTTTATACAGTCCTTAGCATAGTACCAGGCATATAAGTGGTGCTTTATAAATGTTCATTCCCATCCTTTTATCCTACCCTAATATTTGTGTTGATATTGCACACAGTTGTTTGATAAATGACTGCATTTGTTGTTATAAGTTTGCTTTAGCATTATCTTAGAAGATGATAGGATAGTAAATGAATACTGAAGTATTAAGGTTTTACTTTGGGAGATTGTTCACTCTTATAGTTTAATTGTATTATCTCTTTTTAAAGTAATTGTGAACATTTTCTCCTTTAGCTATTGCTGTTGAAGTTATAACTTTTGTAATATAGTAAATTTAGAGTGCTGGTTCTCGAGACAGGAAGAGCTTACTAGCCATGTGCCCCTGGGCAAGTAACTTAACACTGCTTCCATTTCCTTATCTGTCTGTAAGGTGAGTAGGAGAAAGAAATGGCAAATGGATCTAAGATCTTTGCCAGGAAACCCCAAATGGAGTCATAAAAAGTTGGACATGATTGAAACAACTGAACAATTATAACAATAAATATAGTAAAAAACAAATGAAAAACAGTACCAGCCTTGGGATATGAAAGATGATATATTCAGGATAGATATTATGTATATATTATCAACATCATAATAATTATCTTGAAGTTCTTTTTTGTTGAGTTATTAATGTCACTGATACTGTGGTGTGATAGGAGCAATACTTCATAGTACCCTGCCATTTGGCCTAGGCAGGCTTTTAATAAGCCTCTTTCCCCCTCCCTTCATGACTCAGGTTGTTGAATTGACTTTCTGGTTTGGTGAATACAAAAGACTATGGGGACTCTAGCTCTTTTTTAAAATTAATTAATTTGTTTTTCATTTTTACCTTTCACTTCCACAAGATTTAAATTTTCTCTACTTCCCTTCTGTTCCCCCTCCCGAAGATGGCGTGTAATTGGATATAGGCTCTACGTATTCATTTCTATTAAACAGTTTCACAGTAGTCATGTTTTATAGAAGAATTAGAATGAATGGGAGGAACCATGAGAAAGAAAAAACAAAAAAAGAGAACAAATACTATGCATCAGTCTGTTTTCAGACTCCATAGTTCTTTCTCTGGATGTGGATGGCATTTTCTATCATGAGTCTTTGGGAATAGTTTTAGGTCCTTTCATTGCTAAGAAGAGTCTATCAAAGTCATCACACACTTTGTTACTGTGTACAGTGTTCTCCTGGTCAGCATCAGTTCATACAAGTCTTCACAAGTTTTTCTGAAGTCAGCCTGTTCATCATTTCTTATAGCACAGTAGTATTCCATTACATTTGTATACTACAACTTCTTCAGCCATTCCCCAGTTGGTGGGCATCCTCTCAATATCCAGCTCTTGGTCCCACAAAAAAGAGTTGCTATAAATATTTTTGTACACGTGAGTCCTTTTCCCATTTTTATGATCTCTTTGGGATATAGCCCCAGAAGTAGTATGGATGTGTCTAAGGGTCTAGCTCTTTCTTTTTGAGTCTTTTGATCATAGACTGACAGCATGACTAACACTTGGAAGCTGTGCTCTGTTGAATCAATATGGTATACTTACTAAATATCTCAGTTCAATGTCCCTCTTCTTCTGTGACTAGCTAAAACTTCTTTTGTTAACCAGTAAATGACTTGATTTACCTTTCATTCTAGTACTGGACCTGAATTGCCAGGGAACAGACCCAATTTAAGCCCAGCGCATAACAACCATTAAAATGAAAAATACATATTTAAATAATTTTACTTCACAAAACAATGGATGACATTTCAAAGTTGATCAACATTTGTGTCTCTTTTAATGATACTGTATATTTCATTTAATCCTAGAATATTAGAGCTAATGGTGAGCTTCGAGATCAGGTAGTCCAGTCTTTTCATTAGATTAACTGGAAACTGAGGCCCAATCAGTTTTTATGAGTGCTAGGGATAAAAAAAGAGGTAAAAGATAGTTCTTGCCCTTAAAGAGATGGTAGTCTAATGGAAGACACAGATTGCAAACAAATGTTTACAGAGCAAGCTATAAACAGGAAAAATAGGCAATAATTAACAGAGGAAAGGTATTAGAATTAAGAGGAATTGGGGAAGGCTTCCTAAAGAAGAAGGGATTTTAGTTGGTCTTAAAGGAAGTCAGGGAGGTCAATAGAGTGGTGAAGGGAGAGCATTTCAGGTTTTGGAGACAGCCAGAGAAAATGCCCAGAGCCATAAGTGTTTTGTTCATGGAACATCCAAGAGACTAGTATCACTGTATCATAGCATATATGTTGAGGAATAACGTAAGATGATTGAAAAGTCAGAAAGAGGCTAGTTTCTGAAGAGTTTAATTGCCAACCGAACCTTTTTTTATTTGATCCTAGAGGCAATTGGGAACCACTGGAGTTCATTGGGTAGTGAATAAAACCTGTTCTTTAGAAAGATCACTTTAGGTGCTGAATGGAAGGATGGATTAGAGTGGGGAGAGACTTGAAACAAGCACACCCCTCAGCAGGCTGTTAGGGTAGTCTAGGCATAGTGCGAGGAGGGCTTGAATTAGAGTGGTGGCTGTCAGAAGAAAGAAAGGAATGTATTTGAAAGATGTCACAAAGATGAATTTGACAGTCCTTGGCAACAGATTGGATTTGGTGGAGTGAGAAACGTGAGGAGTCTAGGATGACTTATAAGTAGTGAGCCTGAGGGACTAGGAGGATGATATTGTCCTCTACAGTAATAGAAAAGTGTAAAGCAAAGTTAGCTCAGTCTTTCCCTCCCATTGATGCTATATGGATTCCTCAACTTAGTCTTTTCCCTGCGATCCCAGTATTCCCTGGAATGTTATTCTTTCTCTGTGGCCTTCTCACCTGGAACATCTCTTTGCTTCGAGACCCCTTTCTCCCTTGGCTGTATTCCTCTCAGAAGCTTCATTTTGAAGTAGAGCCCTAGTCCAGTCATCTTTCAGTCCATCATATCCCAATTACCTTCTCACTTTGGAACTTTTCTTAACCCTTGTGGCCTTCTTGCCTTGGAGCATCTTTCCACCTCTACAGACCCTTTTTCCCATTGACAGATTCCTTCTAGAACCTCCATTTTCAGAAAGGACCTCAGGCTAACCATTTATTATTATTCCTCTTCTAGTTATGGCTCTCCAGGATTTGCTACCCTGTCTCTTGGGTATCTTCTACACTCTCGCCCCTTTCAGCTCTCTGTTATGTATTATTTTTCCTAATTACAATGTAATCTCATTGAGGGCAAGAACTGTCTTTTTTGCTTCTATTTGTATTCTTAGTGCCTAGCACATAAGTAATGCTCAGTAAATGTTTGTTGACTGTTGATTGACAAATTCAATCATGCAAAGTTTCAACAAGGAATTTAAATGGAGCACAGGAACTGAAACTGGTATCAAGAATTAATTTATCCAGGATAACCACAAGCAGAGCAATTGCAGTGGAACAGTAGGCTTCTGTTTTCCCCAACTAGAGCTAATGGATGTGTCCTCCCTCTACCATATTATAACCGTAAGGGACAAGCTAAGAAGCTACTAGAATTAAAGAAAAACTCCCTGAAGTTCCATCTGAAATAAACTTATCTCTAGCCAATAGTAGAAGGCCATCTTTCAGGTATTTGATTGCAAAGTGTCTAGAAATGGTTGAGGTCCATATATTGTATTTGAGCATCAGTTTACATAGATTTAGCTTTGGTATTGCTTTCTGCCCATTCCAAAGAATTGTGTCCACCTTCTGATCATTCCAAAGTTTCTTGACATCATCTGTCTCTTAATTAGCTTGCTTGGTGAAGGAGTCAGTTGTTACAATGATCACAATGATATTGGCTTCTTCCGTTTCTACCATGTCATTGCCTGCAGTCCATCAGTCTTTGGCTTGAAAGTACCTAGCACCGTCTTGCTTCCATACACCAAAACTCTGCCTCTGTCATCATCATCCCTCTTAGCTTTGTCATCACTAGTCAAATTTAGAGAACTCATTGCCCTGTATTGTATCCCCAAGGCAACTCCAAAATTAAGAATAACAGTTTGTTATCTTTAAGCATGATGTGGTTTGGCTCTAACACTTTTAACATGTCTATTTTTTTACTCTTGCCTTGTTCGAGGTCATGATTAATATCCTTGCTTTTTTGAGTTCAACAGAGGCACAATAAATTTTGCTCCACCCTGTCATTTTAGCCTGTGAATCTTTATTTATGTGCTTCTGGTATTGTTGGATTCTGTTTTCTGTTTCGTTCTGCTTTGTTTTTTTGGGGCTGAGTTCATCCCCTTTTTGTTGATTGTTAGGATTGTTAATCATGTATTTCCCTCCGTCATATCCTCTTACTCATTTTTCTTTTTTTGACCTGTCCTCCTCTTTTCAGAGAAGGTGATGAAAGAGAAGAAATATGTTTAACACTAATGATGGAAATTAAAACAACCAGTATCTACTCCAGTGCCCTTCTTCTCTTCACCTCAGCCAGATAATTATCACCTGTTCTTACATTTCCTTTCCTTTAAATTCTTCTGTTATGATCCACCCTCCAAGGTTGAAACTTGTTTTGGTTATGACTAATCTCTCTTTCATGACTCCCTTCCTGCTCCACCTGTTTCTCTAGTTTAATTTATTTCTACTCCAAATGTGCTCCCTCTCCCTCTTTCCATCCCTCCCTCCCTCTTTCTCTCTCTCTCTCCCTCGCCTTCCCTCCTCCCCCACCCCCCTTTCTCTGCTTCAGATGAAAGTCAAGCTTGTGTGATGGTTGCTTCCCATACCGTTTACTCTGTGTTCATATAGTCTTTAACTTAGACATCCCGATTACGTGAAATAATGAATTCCTCCCTCTTTGTTACCTCATTTATTCTTTTCCTCTACCTTTTCTTAAGATCTTTAAGAGAAAAAACACCTCAGTCCCTTTGTCTTATGTAACTCTTCCCTTGCACCCCTCCCTTTGCCCTTGGCATTTGGCTTTTACTAGACTACTTATTTCTAATCCCCCCATTATAATTTAAATGCTTCATCATGGAATAGTTTCCTCTAGTTACTACAGTGTGATTAGTTACCTTACTATGTTTCTCTTGCTTTGTAATTTTATTTTATTTTATTTTTAAATTTTAATCAAGAATGCTTAGAGTTGCTCTTTTTCCTTAACTTTCTTTTTTTGTCCTATAAGATAAATTCACATTTGCAAGATAAATTATTCTTAGTTGTAAGCTTGCATAACTTTTTTCTTTTTTGGAATATTGTACTACAAACTGTCTTTATAGACGTGGCTGCCACTACCAGGTCTTATTTGATCTTAATTATGATTCTTTACTAGTTGAACTAGCTTTGACCTCTGGTTCTACTGTCTAGGCATTTTTAGATGTTTTTTGAAACATAGTAACCAGGCTTTTCTCTTTTCATAGATTACAGATAATCTGATGATTCTTAGGAAATACCTTATATTTTCTTCTATTTTTTCCAGCCTTTTGATTTTATCTCATAGAGTAATTATTTTCTGTTTGTTTTGAGTACTGTACTAAGCTGTTTATTCTCCTTCTAAATCTTTTCTTTAGGTTTCTCACATTTGTAGCCCCCACTGCTCATTCCCTTATTCTCCTTCCCCTCATTCCTTCCCGCCTCCCACAACCTCAGTTGTCCCACTCTAAAGCAACCCACCCCATACTCTTTGGAGTGTCAATTCTGTAGAAAATTACGTGTATCTTACATTTTTTCCTTTCCCACTTCCCCGTCACAAATGAAGAGATCATAAAAAGCATGCTCACTCTAACAAGGACAGCACTCCTTGTGAAGCCAGGAAAAGTTTTATTCATTTTTACATTCGTTCCCCTGAATGAATGGATAGATCTTAATGGGCTATACCTGCTTCAGACAAATGCAAAGCTTATATGCCCTGCTTTCAATTCAAATTTCCCGTCTTCCTCCCATTTGCTAGGCACTTCAGGGTTTGTAGCCTATCAGAAAAACACCTAAATCCCACCCTATTGTAGATCTATCCTATTGCTTGCATTTCTTATTATCTTCATACTTTACTTAGTAAAAGAACAACTCATAAGTTCCTTTAAAGGAATCCCCTGGATTGATAGGAGGTGGAACCCAGGATGTTTTAAGTTCCCTTCACCATTAACACCAGAAGAGAAATGAAATTCTCCTCCTGCTTTGCTTTGAAAGTTGTGGATTTTATCTTAAGTTTAAGTAATGAGGAGTTCCCCTTTAGATATGTTGATAAGTAAGCCCCCACATCCTAATTGGGTGAGTAAAATGTAATCAGCATTTCTAATCCCTTTGTTTCTTTGCCTTCTCCAGCAAATAAAAGATTTCTGGTATATCACCTATTTTCTTGGAGAAACAGAAGAAATTCGGTTCATTTCTTACAAGATGGTCTTTCTTTTTGCCAGGCTCTCTTACATGTACAAGTGATCCAGTTTTATCCTTTCTTCTCCTACAGGTTGCCCCCTCTATTATTCCAACTCTCTCACTGATCTTCAGTGTTTTCCAACTGTTTCCCTAGGGCCTATAACATACTCAGGTCTTTTTTATGCTCAGAAAACCTTTACTTGGTCCATCCATCATGACTTGATATTGTCCCATACTTCTCCCTTTTGTGGCTAAACTCCTTGAGATAGCTGTTTACAACAGGTGTACTTTATTCTTGATTTATTTTTAACTATCAACTTTTAAACTTTATTTTTAACTCTCAAGTCTGGCTTCTGATCTCATGATTCAACTGAAATGCTTTTTTTCGAAGCAGCTAATGATCTCTTAATTGCTAAATTCAGTGGCTTTTTCTCAGGCCTCATCCTACTTTACCTCTGTAGCCTTCTTCTTGATATTCTCATCTCTCTTCTAGTTTTTTGTGACATACCTCTCTCTGTCTAGGTTCTCTTCCTACCTATCTTTCTGCTCCTCTTTCCATTTCCTTTGCTGGATTTTCATTAAGGTCATGCCAGCTACTCTTGTCTTGGACTCCCTTCTTTTCTCCCTCTATACTCAGTGTTCTTGTCAGGTTCCTTGGATTCAATTAGCATCTCTATGCTGATGATTCTTAAATCTACTTCTCCAGCTTTAATCTCTCTTTGGACCTCCCCTCTCCCCTGACCTCCTGTTAGGCATCTTTTTGGGTAGCCAGTAGACATCTTAAACTCAGTATATCCAAAACTGAAGTTACTGTCTTTCCCCGGAAACTCTCCACTTCCAGATTTCCCTGTTACTGTTGAGAGTATCACCATTCCACCAGTTCCCTAATCTTGGTGTGATCCTTGACTTCTCACTTTTTTTTTTAACCTCTTTTGTCTAATTTGTTGTCAAGGTCTGTCAGTTTTACTTTTGCATCATGTCTTGCAAGCACTCCCTTCTCTCTTCTGACATTACCACCACCCTTCTATGGGCCTTATGCCTGGACTATTACTACACTTGCTGGTTGAACTGTTTACCACAAGTCTTTTCACATTCTAGTCCATCTTCTACTCAGATGTCAAAATGATCTTCCTAAAGGGCAAATCTGACCTTGTCACTTTCCTTCCTGATAAACTTCAGTGACTCCCTGAATCAACTATAAAATCCTGTTTGTTATTCAGAACTTCCCTCCATAATCTTTTATCACCTCTTCCTTGAACCTTTCCAGTTTTCTTACACCTTACACCTTTTCACATGTTGTGTGATCTTATGACACTGATCTTCTTCCTGTTCCTCACACACAATACTCTTACCTCTCAATTCCAGGGATATTCATGGTTTTTCTTGCATGGAATGATATCACTTTTCTCTGCTTCCTGGTTTCCCTGGCTTCTTTCAAGTGTCAGCTAAAATTCCACCTTCTAATGGAAGTCTTTCCTTAGGCCTCTTAATTCTAGTGCCTTCCCTCTGTTAAATATTTCTAATTTATCTTGTATATATCTTATTTGTACATAGTTTTTTGTGTGTTGTCTTCCCTCATTTAACTGTGAGCTCCTCAAGAGTATGGATTGTTTTTGCCTTTCTTTGTTATTCCAAGCATTTAGAGGGAAAGGATAAGCATTTTTTTTTTATCACCTGCCATCTGCCAGGCACTATGCGAAGCATGTTTTACAAGCAGTGTCTCCTATGATTTTAGCATGGTGACTGGCAGATAGTAGGTATTCAATAAATGTTTGTTGTTTGACTTGCTTCATCTCTTCTAGGACATAGTCTTTGTAGTCAAACAGTTCTGCTCATAGTTACTGTGGAGTTACTTTCTTTCTCTAAGCCTGTGTCCTAGATGTCCCTGTATCTATAACATTTCTTTATTGTTTGGTTTCTTATTTAATTTTGTTCTTATTTTCAGCTTTATTTTTTGAGGTGGGACTTATGGTCAGGGTCAGGAGCTGGCTGCTTTTTTTTTAACTCTTGGATGGAATGATGTGCTCCTGTTGGATCCTGTTTTGTATTATCTGGAATTCTGCTGCAGGCCTTAATTTTCACTGGTATCTATCTCTGAACCACGTGCTGGTAAATACCAGGTCTGATTATATTCTCTTTGTACAGAGAGATGAGCTTTTCAGAGTATTAAGGGATACTCTGCTTCATGACCTGCAGACTTTCAGATTCACTTGATTAGGTCTCTCTCTGTCCTTTTCTTATGACTTTAAAAATCTGCTTGAGTTCAAGCTCTGTAGGTGTTTGATTCCCCTGGGGTTCCCCTTTGCAACTGTGTGGGTTTCCCCATACCTGGTACACAGCACTTCTATAGAGTCACAGTGTCCTAGGATTGTTTCTGATCAAGGCTGGAAAGCCTCCATGGACTGTACTTTCACCTTCTCTTCTTCTGGCTGGTTTCCTTTCTTCACCTCCTTGCACCTTGGTTTTGATGAAGTTACTGTAGTTTCTTTTTATATTTCTTAATCCTTCAAGATGTCCTTTTTTGGGGGTCTATGTTAGAATATGTATCTGAGAATTAAACTGTTCTCTTTCTATTTCCTCTACCATCTTGACATGAGGTACCCGTATTATTTCCTTATTCAACAACCTTTAGTGATTCTCTACTGCCTATATATAAAGTGCAAACAGGCTAGTACTTGTTGTTGCAGCCTGCCTTTCTATCCCATTTTTCTCTTTCAACCCTCACTTGTGTTCTGCATTCAATTCAAGATAGACATGTACCTCATCTTGCCTTTGTGTCTCTTTGCTTATACTCGTCTTCCCATTTTTATGCCTAATCAAAATTGTTCAGAGTTCAGTATCTTGAAGATTTCTCTGATCTCTTCCAACTAGTCATTGCTACCTCTGAACTCTTATAACATTTTTATTTGTGTTATTCTCATTTGTATTGTAGCCATTTATATACTTGATGGCTGTGTGTTTTGGTGATAAGAACACTTGATGTTGAGTCTAAAGGTTTGGATTAGCGTATAAAATAACCTTTCTGACTTTGGACAAGTTGCTCTGTTACTTTCAGTTTCAGTTACCTCATATGTAGAGAAAAGAGGTTTGACTAGAAGATTTTTAAGTTTCCTTCTAGTTCTAAATCTGTGATTCCCCTCTTAGATTATAAGTTACCATTATGGCAACTACTGTTATAATCATCTTTGAATGAAGATGTACATGCGGTGTCTGGAATAGATGTTACCAGTAAATATTTTTGAATTTTAAATGAAACTAATTTTGAGATTTTTATGCCTAGCTAACTTTGTTTCTGTTGGTATCTTGTATATACCTATAAATGTACCTGTTATCTTTTTTAGAATCTAAGCTCCTTAAGAGCAAAAGACTATTTTTGTTTTTGCTTAGTATTTTGTTTCTTGGCACAGAGAAAGCCCTTAATAAAATGTCTTATTGATTCTATGTAAACCTTAGAGCTTAAGGTGAAACAACCATGAAAATAAGAGGATACCTATATGACTCTGGCATAAAAGAAGCCAGGCAGATAAAAGAAGCTCGTGAAACTTCTGTGTTATACTTCTCCTGTGTTCCAAAATTGTCATGGTCAATTTTTATATGTGAACTGAAATTTTTCTCTTTCTGCTATTAATACTTTAAGATTATTAGTCTAGTTTGGGGCTGTATAGGTGAGCTTAGAAAGAGCTGGTAACAATCTGTGGTTATAATTTAAAAGTTTTCTTTTTGAAAGTTCTTTGAAATATAGATTTGTTCTAAAAGCACTTGGAAAAGAATCCTTCAGTATAAATTGGATATTTTTTCAGTTTTCCCCTTAGTCTAAAATCTTTGGATTTATGATTTTAGGAGTAGTATTCATATATAATTAGCTACACTAACCCATAACTATATAAAGTGAGGAAAGCAATTTTGATTAAAGTATGCTAGCTTTAATATTTTTTTTACCAATGTCTTATTTGAGTGTTTACCTGAGTGAAGCATTTCCTATGTGGGTAAAGCACATTATGTTGTCCTTTCAAATAAGAGATGTTTTATAATTATTTTAAGCAAATTAGCCTTACCAGAATCAGTGATTGTAAAATGATTGGTTATCAGGGGTGGGTAACCTGCCATCCTCAAGGCCACATGTGGCCCTCTAGGTCCTCAAGTATGGCCCTTTGACTGAATCCAAACTTTTCAGAACAAATCACTTTAATAAAAGAGTTTTTTCTGTAAAACTTGGACTTGGTCAAAAGGCTGGAACCAAGGACCTTACAAATGCTTACATTTTGAATTAAAACCATTGATTTTTTTTTTCTAATTTAGTTTGCTGTTTGTTTTTAAAAATACCAGCTTCCTCCCCTCCTAAATATCCAGATTGGTCTTTTACAAAAGCTTATTTTCCAAAATGAAACTTAGAAAGAAAAAAAAGAAAATACCTTGTCTTTGACATACAGTTACATGAGGGAAAAAGAATATACCCTGTCTGGCATATGATTAGATGGGGAATCAAAAAGATATACCTTGTCTTTAACTTGAAATTAGATCGACCTTTAAAGCATCAAATCATGAATAAATTACTAAATTTATCATTTTATCAGTCTTTTTCCCAAAAGGGAAAATAAATTGTACTTCATTGCATGGGTCACTGGTATAGGAGAACTGTCATGGTCATTCTTAACAATGCTGTATGATCATTGGAAGGAACATAATTTTTATTCCTTATTTCGGTTTCTCTTGAGTGGTGACTCATTCACCCATTTTATTGTTTTTGAACAGTGGACTAGCAGTTTCCCTAAAGACTGAAGACCAAGTCACCCAGAGGAGATATCTCCTATTCCGCCAAGGAATATGTTACAGAATGTAGATAATACAGCTCATGGCCTCACCAAAAAAAAAAGAAAAAGAAAAAAAGCCCTCGATATAAGTTCATACAATCTTAAAGTTGGAAAGGGACTTGGAGAGTCATTTAATCCAACTCCTACCTGAAGCTTGACACAAGAAATGTGAGAGATCTGTGGTGGCATCACATTTTAATTTTTTAGTCCTCAGTGAGCCAAAAGATCCATCTGTGAGTGTATGTTGCCGTCAAAGCACCGTGCTAAGGCTTGGAAACTGATTTCAAATGGATTTAGAAGAATATGTTGGCTGACTACAGTGAACTGCAGAATGGGTGAGAAAGGAGGAACTTGTAGCTTCTGGGCAGGCTTTGTGCAGGTCCATGCATCCCTCTCCCCTTGTACCTTTAATTTTCAGCTGCTCCTTCCCTGGTATCTACTGCTGGATTCCAACATAAAGAATATCTGGCTTACTGGATAGAGTACTACTTACTGTACTTGGAGCCAAGAAGACCTGAGTTCAAACACTAACCCAGGCACAGAGTATGTGGCCATGGGCACGTCATCTAACTTTCATCCTCAGTTTTCTCATTGTAACATGAAGGTAATAGTAGCACCTCCCTTCAGGCTTATTGTGGAGGTGAAGTAATAGAGTATTTGTGCAGACTTGAACCTGCAGTATTAGCGTTAGCGAGCTCATCAGTCCAGTGTTATCACAAAGTCTTTCTGTTTAAGTATGCTGAAACATTAGAATATCACGCTCTGGGCCACCCAGGGCTTTATATATAGTAAGTGCTTAATGAACCTTCATTGCTGAACTGAAAATGGAAATCTTCTTAAATTTACAGTAAAAATGAAGTATAACTGCAAATATACCAAGTATTTCCAGTCCTTTTAATATTACACTTCATTGCTTTACCGAGTGTGATTCTTCATTCCAACTTCTTGTTACTCTCTGATTTTTGATCTTCCTTGTTGAAACTGTTCATGGTGCTTGAGCCCTGGCCACACTGCTCTCCCCTCTCCCCTCCACTCCACCTTGGGGAACCAGAACCCAGTGCACCAGTGTACTTATCCTCTATTCTGTAAACATGTTTGCCCTATAATATAGGCAATTCTTCTAAGGCCTGATATAACAGGTTGATAACTCGACATTTTTTGCTCACTCCTTGTCTCAGGTAGCTAGAAAGTTAGAGACTTAACTATTGGAGCCCTGCTCTTCTGTTTTCCCTGGTTAATCTTTTGGAGACTGTTTGAAGCAATGGGAAGAGTGTTAAATTTGGAGTTAGAGGGCCGTGATTGAAATCTCAACTCTGCCACTCCCTACTTGGGTGACTTTAGATGAGTTAATAAATGCCTCAAGGACTCAAATTCCACAAGTATAAAAATGGCTTGGATTAGATGACATCAGAGATATATTACCCACCCACCCCTCCCCAATATAATTTGATACTTTGAAACTTTTATTGAAGACTAGGAAACTAGATAACTAAGTCACAAATGTGCCAAGGGTAAACCTTGATTCTATTAAGTTAAAGCTCTCTTATAGGTGAAGTAGTTGAGCTTGGATATGTAGCCTTTATAGTATGTTTTGGTTCCGTAAAAAGTTCAAGGTCTAGTATCTAATTGTCAAAGCTAGGTGGTGAGGGAAATCAAGGTGGCCGTAAGCATACAGAAATAATTGATGAGAAGAACTATTAAAAAATAAGATAAAAAAAATCTGGGTCAAAACACTTCACTGTGATATAGCAGAGATTTAAGAAAAAGTTAAGTGTTCCCTATATTTTTTTTAATTTTTTCATTTTTAACACAGTTCATATCACATAAAACAATTCCAGCTTTTGGTCAGGTGATAACTTCTTTTTAAAGCATTTACAATATAGACCACAAAAGAATTTTTTTTAAACATTAACCATTATTTGAGACACAAATGATATTTATGTATGCTAACTTCACAAACCCTTGACCTAATTGTCTCCACACTATTACTGAGAATCAAAGGACCCTAACTTATTGTTGTTGGTCTATGTTCAAAATATTTTGAGAAGGAAGTGAAGAGGTCTGTAATCCATCTTATCCATTTGCCTTCAAAGTAATTAAAGTATTAGTACTTAAGTAAAATTTTTTATGTGTTTGTGTTCAGTGGAAGACAGCTTTTCTGCTTATTCCCTATGTGACCTTCAAGTCACCTATTCTTTCTGGATCTCAATGTCTTCATCTATAAAATGAGAGGGTTATGATCAATGAGTTCTTCAGGATGTATGCCAACTCTTCTTATATCCTATGACCTCATTTCTTAATGCTTCCAGATAAGTAAAGAATTACTGTATTTTTTTAAAAAAGACTTAAAACATTCTGTATATTAAAGTACTTTTAATTGAAAGGCTAAAACTACAAGTGACATTCACCTAAATTAATGAGTGACATTCTTTCAGTCTTCAAAATCAATTAGTGACAGTCTTTTGGGTTTTTATAATAAGAGTTTGACAGTTTCTACATCTGGTGTCTATGAACTTGATTTAAAAAGTATTTTGATAACTGCATTTTAATAACATTGGTTTCTACTTCAAAACCTACATATTTTATTTTATGCATTTTTGTGCATTTAAAAACAGTTCAAATCAAAAAGAACTTGTTATGTGCTCAGGACATAAACATACAAAGAAATGAGAAACAAAACAATAATAAAAGCCCTTCTCAACCCTCAAGGAAACAACTATGTACAAACAAGGTACTTACAGAATAAATTGGAGATAAACTCTCAGAAGGAAGGCACTATAGCATTATGGGAATTGGAGGCCAGGAAGTGGAAATGAGGAGAGAGAATGTTCCAGGTATGTGGTGAAAACAAGTAAAAATTCATAGAGTTATGGGATAAAGTGTATTGTTCGTGGAACAATAATCAGACCAGTGTAACTAAATCAGATTGCCAAAGGGGTCTGTGATGCCAAAAATGATAAGAACTCTTGTTCTATACTAAAAAGCAGCTGAGGAAATTTTGAACTTCAGTCAAGAAGCTTTTGTTAAGTGCCTACTAGGCACGTGGGATAATATGCAAAAATACTCAAATGGTTCTACGATCTCTTAGATTCAGAAGTTTTCTCCAGGGATTCTGGTTACAACTCATTCATGTGTGTCCATCCTGTGGGGTTCTTATCAATGGCCTTCCATGAGTTTGTCATAGTGGTCCAACCAACATGCTGGAAGCCTTCCTTCGTTTTTCCTACTATCACAATCTGCCATTGGAGCACTGTGACTATCTAACCTGTCATCCCTTGCTCTTGTCATGTGGCCAGCCCATCTTCTCTTCCTATCGTGTAGTTCCTTGATATCTTTTACTCTGTTATTCAGAATTCCTTCCCAGTTAGCTGTTAAAGTGTAAATACTCCCGCCATGTATTTTATCCATTGCCTTCTGTGTGCTACTTATTTTTAATTCTTTGTAATTCCATATCTTGCTGCCAAAAAGCAATGCTGGTAAGATATAAGTATTAAAAGATATGCCTTTGCCATCATGGTAAGCTTTGAGATCAATGAGCTTTGCATTTTCCTCAAGTCAATTTAGCATGCTCTTCACCTGTTCAACTCTGGGCCCACCTCATTGCCCATCTGTACTGTCTTACCCAGATATATACATCTGATGGATAAACTCTTTATAGATTATCTCTCTAAATGCATGTATATTTTGTACAGTGGATGTTCTTCATCCATTTGATCTTTCCTGTGTGGATAAGATAGTCCAAACTCTTTTGAGTGATTACAGATCTCTTCCAGGAGGCTCTGCAGTGTTCCGGGGCTTGATGTCATCAAGTCAGCACAGTGTCATCCACATACAGGAACATCTGGAGGACCTCACCATCTACAGGTAATTCCTCTTCAACTTGGACTCTCCACTGGATCTTATCCATCACAGTGGCAAATACTTTTAGCAAACATACATCTCCCTGTTTTACGCCTCATCTGTTATTTATTATCCAGAGGATTATTGAACCAGGTTATTTCAGTTGTTATATTTTTCAAGCAATTTTGACTTATTTTGATATCTGAATAGTAGATACTTAATTGTAAAAACACTTATAAGTTCACATCTTGTTCTACCAAATCAAAGACTTTAGTAATAACCAAAGGGATCTTATGTTCTCTATATCTTTAATTTCATGGTGAAATGGTGAAAATGTGAGCCATTGATGAGTCTTGTTTGTAGAAGCCTGCTTGTTTCCTACAAATAGCATCATCAGGTATACTTTCAATTCGTGTATAGATGACTTTCACAAAGATTTTGTATTGATGTGTTCTCTGAGTAGGCCAGCTTTGTGGTGCCTTAGGTTCAATATTAGACCAAAGTGAAATATGTCGAGATTATTCAACAATTAGCCAAGGGAAATTTACTTAGCATAACAGGAGAAGGATATTCAACAAGAGGTATTAAGAATAGTGTGGGTTACTCAGGGACAACTTACATACCAAAAACAAGTCTTTTTTTGTTTGGTAAAATATATTTTTTGTCATTTGATAAAATGTATCAATTCTTTTCTTTAAGAAAGTTTTCGCGCTGAAGAGGCATGGAACTTCTGTGTAATCTGCAAGTCTGTACTCTCTACTTCCTTTTTTTCTGAATCATGCTTTCCCCTATACTTTTCCCTTTCTTTACCTTTTCTACCTTCCCATTGAAGTTACCAAATACCAGAGTGTTTCTAGATTTAGTTTGAAGGATCTTATCAAGTATTTGATAGATTTCTCTCTATCTCTTCAACCTTGGAAGCTGATTTTGTTATATAAGCTTCAGTTGTTATGGAGGGGTTTTTTTTGATGAATAATAACAACAGGTAGCATTTATATTGTTCTTTAAAGTTTGCAAAGCCCTGTACATGTGTTACCTTATTTGATTTGTTAGTATTGTAAAACATGATGAACAGATATTCTTGTCTTTGGTGGTACAATAAAACCCATTCCACTAACTATTTTCTTTGCCTTCCTGTTGAGTGAGCCATCTTTCCATTTAGCTGAAACTTTTCTTCTGGTTTTGATTATAGCAAAAATGTCAAGATTGATTCAGATCCTTTAGCAATATGTCTACTCTTGGTAATCGTATGAAGGGCTCACATTTAGAATACTAGTCGTCAAGTTGAAGTATATTGATGGCCTAAAAATCTTGATTTTTAACACTTGCTGTCTTGTCTTCTTTCTTGAAAATATGCTACCATCACTGTAGAAGCAAAAGGGTGGTGGACAGGTCTGAAGGCATTTAAATTTTTAAAAATTTATTTCATAAGTTGTTTGCTTTGGCCAAAAAAAATTCATTACCCGTTGGCCATTGTACTGGTCATGTCTCTCTCTGTAGTTAACTTGAGAAATAGACTTGATCTTTTGCCAGGGCTATCACTGATGCTTTTCTAAGATGGTATGCCATAACCTTGAGAATCCAGGGTTATCTCCATACCATGGTGAAGCATCAGTGATAGCCCTGGCAAAAGACCAAGTTTATTCAGGAATGGAAGTGTGTCCTGTTGAAAAACACTCTTATCTGGGGAGACATGGTAGATGAGCACTTGAAATGTAAAATCTTTAGTAATTTGGTGCTGAGAGGAACCTCAAATTGGAGGAGCAGAGTATTGTTCCTCAGTGGTCAGCAGCTTCCTTCAGAATAAGATGACTCAAAGCTTATGCAGGGCAATAAACATCCAGAAAGATGGGAGAGCATGGATGCAGAGAAGAGAGATTTCATGGTAATTGGACGAAAAAAAGTTAATGAGGAAGGGGAGGTGCTAATAAACTGTATAATCAAATTCAGGGTTATGGGAAAATTTCTGTTGTGGGGCAATACTTCTATCCTTCCTAACTCCTGTAGGAATTACTAGTAAGAGTGAGGCACAGCGGGAGATAGAGGGGGGCAGCATATACAATACAATGACATCGAAACCGTTAAAAGAAAGAAATCCAAAATAGGTTCTCAAGAAGCTTTAATTCCTTGAGGAAGAGACTAAGGAAGGAATAAATGAGTAGAAGGATAATAAATTAAAGGAATAAAAGTCTAGAATGTAATTGGAAGAAAATTAATGTACAGAACAAGGAAACCTTGTTGACGTTTTTAGAAAAAGGTACAGAATACGAAAAGAAAAAAAATCCTAAGAAAAGTTTGAAGGGGAAGATTTTGCTATCTAACCAAGAAATTTACCATGTATCAAGTGAATCCAAAACAGATATAAATTGCAATTATGCCATCAGACAAACCAAAAACAAAGATTCATACCTCCAAAAGAAATAGACGAAAAAACTATGTGAGGCTGAAACTAACACTAGACAACAAACTTGTGTCAACATTAAATGCATGTGACTCAAATCCCTTACGATCTAAATTCACCAAGGAAAAATTAACTGAATTATAAAAAGACAAAGACAGTAATACAACAGTAGCAGAAGACTTTACTATTCCTTTCTATTTTGGATATTTATGGTATGCGTATGTATATGTGTACACATACGTACACACACATGTATACATACATATACCCTCTAAACTAAAGGGACAAACTAGGACTAAAAACCTGATGGCATGTTTAAGTAGGACTTTAAAGAAAGCATGCATTTTTCTGCCCCACATGAAACTTTTATAAAAATTGACCATATATTATTACAAATAATGATGGAACAGAACACTAAAATTTTGGAGATGCAGCAAAAGTAGTCTTTAGAAAAATTGTAAATATGTATTAAAAATTAGAAAGTTAGCAAATAAATCTGAAATAAGAAAAAAAAAGGTAGATATTGAAAAGTTAGGGAAAGAGGTGAGCAAACTAACGAACAAACCAGTAGAAATGATGAAACTAAAATCTAGTCAAACTAGTTCTAGACTAACAAAATTGGTGAGTCAAAATTGATAAGACTAAAGGAAGAGGGCATGGGGAAGCTAGGTGGTGCAGTGGATAGAGCACTGGCCCTAGAGTCAGAAGAACCTGAGTTCAAATGTTGCCTTACCCACTTACTAGCTGTGCCTTACCCACTGGGCAACTCACTTAACCCGGATTGCCTCCAACAACAACAAAAAGAAAAGAGCAGAAAGTCATATCAACAAAATAGAAAATGAACAAGATAAAAATCACAACAAAATCAGAATTTAAAAAATATCAGAACCTCCTATTCACTAGGTGCTACTAAAACTGAGAATAATAAGATTTAGAGGAATACTTTGAAAAATAGAAAATAGAAAACTATTAGAAGATAAATGAGAGAATTTAAATAAGCTATACTCAGAAAAAGAAATAACTAGCTGGAAAGGAACTACTGCTAATAAAAACTCCTGATCTGGATGAATTCACAGAATTCTAACACACTTTTAAAAATAATTAGGGCTTACACTATACTAATTCTCAAAAATTGAGAAAGAAGTTACTTTACTAGACTCTTTTTATGAGAAAAATACAGATCTAATACTTAAGCCATGGACAAAGCACAGAATATATCTAGCCCAGAAGGTAAAAATAAATAAAGATAAAGCACAGAAGAAATGTAGACCAGTATCATTAATGAATACAAAAATTTTAAAATCTCAAACACTGCAGTAATTCATCCAAGAAATCATTCATTATGACCAGGTTGTATTTATTCCAGGGCAGCAATGATAGTTCACCATTACAAAAAAAAAATAATATAATTAAACATTAAAGCCAAAAACATTTCAGAATTACTGGATTATTTTAATAGTGTGTAAAAAACATTGGTCAGACTACAACAGTCATTTGTGTTAAAACAAAAAAACAACTCTAGAAAGTATAGGCATACAGAGACCTTTTAATATCATAAAAATTATCTAAAACCAGTAGCAAATATAATTTCCAATGGAGATATACTAGTAGCTTTCCCAGTGAAAAGACAAGCATGCTGTCTTTCCTCTCACTATTATTTGACACAGTTCTGGAAATGCAAATAGCAATGATAAGGCAAGAAAAGAAATTAAAAATGTAAAGAGGAGATAAATTATCTCTATTTGCTCATGACATGATATTTTATTTAGAAAAATTCTACAGAATCAGAGATACTAATTGAGACAGTAGCTTCAGACTACAAAATATACTCACAGAAATCAATAGCGTTTCTTTATTATGCTAGCAAAATCCAAGAGGCAAAATCCGTTCTAGCTAACTATAAAATGTATAAAATATTTGGGTTTCAATTTACTAAAATACGACAAATACTTGTGTATATTCAAATACAGAGTGCCCCTTAGCCAAATAATTATTTAAGTAGCTGGGGTAATATATAATACTGCCAGAGTTAATTTACATTATTTTTTAGTTAATTTATATTATATATTTTACATAATTTTACTTAATTTACATAATCCTTTCAATTAAACAATTCCTTCCTTCGCCCAACTTTACCTACACCTCTAATTGAAAAATACAAGAAAAATGTAGCTCTTGTAATAAATATGGATAAACAAAACAACTTCTCTCATTGGTCATGCCTATATAAGTGTGTATGTGCAGGTATGTATCCTTCTGTCTCTTCGTACTCTGAGTCCATTACCTCTCTGTCAGAGGTTTTATCTTGAGTATTCTGGAATCATAAGTGATCGTGGGATTTATCAGATTTTGTCTTGTAAAGTTATTTTTTATAAAATTATAATTTAAATTGTTTTTTTGGTTCTCTTTACTTCATCGAGCATCCATTCAAATAAATCTTCACAGCTTTATCTGAAACCATTAACTTCATCATTTCTAATAATAAATAATATCCCATTACATTGTTATGCCATAACTTGTTTGCCCATTTCCCGGTTGATGGGCACCCCCTCTTAGTTTCTAGTTCTTTGCCACCACATAAAAGATCTGATACAAATGTGTGTGTGTGTGTCCTGTTCCTTTCTTTGATCTTTGTGGACGGGGTCTAAGAATATGCATAGTTTAGTAACGTTTTTGCCTTAATTTCAAATTTCTTTTCTGGGTGACAGAACCACTTTACAGCTCTACCAGCAGTACAATACTGCTAGGGTTTATTGTACAACATAGATAGACAATGGAAAGATATTAGATAAGAAGCCATTCTCAGATAAATGGTTAAAGAATATGAAGAAACTCAAAAGAAGAATTATAAACTATCAACAACCATATGAAAGAATGAGAAATACTAATAATAAGAGAAAGGCAAATCAAAAGAATCCTTAGGTTTGAACTCATTCCCAACAAATTGGCAAAAATGACCAAAGACAAGAGTAGTCAATGTTTGAGGGACTGTGGGAAGATACGTATATTTATATATTCTTTTTGGGGCTCTGAGGTAATATAATTGGAAAACAGTTTGGAATTATGCATATAAAGTTACCAAGATGTCTAGACCTTTTGACCCTGGGATTCCACTACTGGACTTATACTCTAAAGATTGATAATAAAGTTCCCCTGTACCCTGAAATATTTATAGCAGCACTTTTTGTAGTAGCAGAGATTTGGAAACAAAGGAGATAGATGCCCATTGATTAGGGAACACCTAAATAACTTGTGGTACATGGATATAATGGAAAACTAACTATGCTGTAAGAATTGGTGAAGATAATGAGTGAAGAGAAGGATAAAAATTTTCATAAAGAGTGAAATACTGGGAAAAATCAGATATTATCAAAAACAAAAGATCTCAAGGGCAGGTAACTGGTGAGAAGCACAAAAAGTTGTATAGGTCTATATGAATAATGTCAAGATTATTAAACCCCCAATGAGCTGAAAAGATACCTTTTTTTAGCTTTGTTGGCAAAAGACCCTAAAAAAAGGAATAGAACTTGTTTCATGGATGAAAAATGACCAAGATGGAACTATTAAATTCTCATTTTGTTTTCTGTTTTCTTTACTAAAGTTAAAGATCTTTACAATGAGAAATTTGTTCAGAATTGTATCTGAATAATAATGGCTGACATTTGTCTAGTACTATTAACATTTACAAAATCTTTTTTTATATAGAATATTAAATTTAAACCCCATCACATTGTGTTGTTGGTAATGACAGTTGTTACTATTTTCATTTCACTGATCAGTAAAATGAGATGCAGAGGTTATTGATTATTCATGGTCATGTAGTTAATAGCATAGATGGAATTTGAACCCAGATGTTTTGTGACTTTTTTCTGCTCTGCCATCCTGTGTTCATATATAAACAGGAAGATAAAATACCTTTTCATTGATTTGGCCACCCCATACCTCTGTGAAGGGGAGAAGTGCTAGATTTGGAGTTGGAAAACCTCAGTTCAAATCCTGGATCTGACCTCAGTAAGTCATTGAACCTCTCTGGGTTTCAGTTTCTTCATCTTTAAATTGAGAGGGTTCAACTAAATGAGTTCTAAGATCCTTTTCATCTATAAATCCATGTTGCTATGCCTGTATGAACTATAATCTAGAGCATTTCAACAATTTGTAAATACTCTTTATAATCATTGAAAAATTGTGAACAGGAGTGGTTCTGTAATCGTTAGATGAGCAAATGTTCAAATTTTCAAAAAGTTAAGTACATTTAAAAAACTCAAGGGTTTTGAGCCTGAACTTAATGTCTCAAAAGTGGAATTCTAGATGAAATTTTAGTTCAAAGGGATAATTAATTAGCACTTAAACAATGATGTATGGGGTTCATTGAGAACAAGTTATGCCAGACTAACCTTTATGTATTTTTTTAAAAAACAGGATTAGTAGACTAGTAGATCAGGGAAATGCTATAGATAAAATATTTTTGACTTTTAGCAGCTTTATTAGTTGCTAAATAAAATATTAATACTTTTAATTTTAGAACTTCGTGATTTATGCTTGTTGGCCACAAGTAATTTTAATATTTATCCAAGTAATTTTCTAGCTTTGAAAGAGAAAATGGTCTAAAAAATGGTGTAGTCTTCCTTACCTTTTGGCATTACTCTCTATTAAGAAGTTTTCAGGTGTCATTTATAGAATCTTAGTAATGAGGAAAAGATCATATGTTAAAAATGCAGTTTGTGGTTCGTATTTAACCTCTACTCAATTCTTTCCTGGACCACTTCCCTTTAAAAGTTACTTCCTTTGATCAATATCTTAATTGTGAATTTCAAAAGAGAACAATAACCTTTACTCTTCCCTTTTTCTTAAGGGAAAAGTTTGGGACCATGTTTTAGGCTGGAGAAATAGCATTTCTTTATTCCTAGAGAAATTAAAATGAAGTTTTAAAAAATGTTTCCATATTAGGTAAGGTCATTGCTTCTCCTAACATTCTCATCTGGAGACTTCAGATAGAGCTTCAGCATCATGTAGTCCTTCTTAAGTACTGTCTGTATGAACTCAGTAACATATGAGACTTGATTGAAACTGAGACTAACACTACACTAACACCAGAGAATACATATGCCATAATGATAGTATAAAGAAAGATACTTAAGCAATGCAGGAAATGCTGTTCCTCAACCAGAGACCTCTCTGTCTTTTTCTGACAGCCTTTCCTCGTGCTGACCAAATGCTTTCTCTACCAAGATTAATAATAAACATTGGACTTATCTTATTACCTATCTATTCCATTCTTCAATTAATGACTGGTTACTATACTTCGACCAAAGATTTATACACTGGCATCCATCTTATTCTCTCACACTCTGTGATACACAAAAAAACAGTTCATCTTTAGAAACAGTTGCTCTTGAAGAACTGCAGATGGATATTTCCATCTGTGCTACAAGTGCTAGTACTTGTACACCTTTTTGTCTCCTTGTCTCCTAAACAGATCCATAGTCATGATAGGCTTTTTCTCTTGACATAAGTTATCTGATAGTCTCTTGTAATATTCTTACAGACAAAATGAAGTAATGTGGGCTTGATGCTAGCTAATATAGTTCGGTGGACTCCAAACCCAATACAGTGATTTTTAATAGATTAACATCAAACTGGAGTTATATGTCTAGTGAGGATGCCATGAAGGTCTATCCATGATCCCATAATACTCACCTGAAGGAAGACAAGGAAGGCAGGAGGTGAAAGTAGAAGTAAGGAGGTACGAACACTTCAGCTTAGGGATAGTCAGAGAAAAGACAAAATCTGGAAGTCAAAATCTGTCATTTGCAAGGAACACAAAGCAAGGAGGCAAGTATTGCTTATTCAGCATATTTGAAGCGGAGTAATGGAGGGGATTGTAAAGTGTAAGATAATAGAAAAATAGAAAGTTATGAAGGTTATGAATGGCTTTCAGAGCCAAACAGAAAATCTTACTGTGTGTGTGTGTGTGTTGTGAGTGTGATGGTCAGACTTGTGGCTGAAGTGGAGGATAGACATGAGGCGGGAATTCCAACTAGAAGGCAATTTGAGATGTTGAACACCTGCATCAGAGTGGCTGCTTTGTGAGTGGAGAAAATGCTAGCTAATATAGTTAGGTCATTAGAACATATCTAGAGTGTCAGTTTTGAGCAGTATGTTTTAAAAGAAACATGATCAAATTTTGTTTTTCATTTAGAGGGAGATGACTGACTTGGTGAAGCCTTTGGAAACTATATTATGTTTAATTAGGTTGGAGAGGAAAAGACATGGGGCTTTGGGATTATTAGGCTTTTAAATTACAAAGAACAATCTGGGTGTCAAAGAAGGAGAGAGAAAATAACATCTCATGTCATTTTTTGCAAAGTTGGAAACTATGGATATAGAACATTGTGTATACTGCCATGTGTTATTTAGTTTTGCTGAACTGCATTTTTCTTTTTTGTTACACTGTATGTGCAGGTGTTAGAAGGAATGATTATGCAGGATTGGGGATAGTGGTGGTACATGTATTTGGAACTTAAAAGGATGTAAATATGAGATCAGTTTTTTTTTAAAAAGTACCTTCAAGCAGGTTCTTTTATCATCACATATTTTAAAGTCCTTTTTCCTCTTCATCCTAAAGAGTGCAAGCATTAACAGTTTCAATAATAACACTTATGAGTAGTTTGGACTACATTTTTTTTTTACTTTTTTGTGAACAGTTATTTGAAGAGTATTTGAAGCGGGATTGATAGTGCATGAGTAGCATTCCTGATTCCTTTGCTGTATTTGAGATTGTTAACCCACTGAAGACTAAATCTCCTAAGTTTTGATTTATACAAACATTTTGGCTAAACATTAAGAATATGATGTGTATCATTTTTATTTACACATGAAACAGATTCTGCTTAGTTTATAAACTGAGTAAAGTAATATTTTAAAATATCTGTGATGACATCATTTATAAAAATGGAAAATTCTGGCAAGTTTTTATGTAAATGTATTTCCCTGGTGGATGTACATATGACTAGTGCCCTTTTAATCTTTTCCTTTGTAGTTCTCAATAAAGACCTAAAATTAAATAGTATTGGTTTGAATAATATTCTTATTCTGATAGAGAAAGAAAAAGCTGGATCACTTACCAGTAACTGGAGTTCTATTGGGTAATCTCCACAGATCCACATACTTTGAAGTTATTGTGAATGCCTCGAGGACCACGGAACCGTTGAAATTTCAAATTTCAGGAAGGTAAGCAAGTACACTGAAGCATGTCTCTAGCATCTCCCAAATTTCCCTCCCCCACTTTCTTACATATACATCTGTACTGCATGCCCTCTCAGTTCCAGTGGATGGCCATCAAGAAGATTCTGATGCTGTTCAGATTGGCAAGACAGTGTGGATCTGTGAGGGAAAAGACCCAATAGGATAACTCCAGTTGCTGGTAAGTAATCCAGTTTTCACAAATGTGAGACATTTTTAAGTCTCTTCTCTTTGAAAAAAATCTGAAAGTAAGAAGTTGGTACAAGGGGAGACATTTTTGTCATAAGCTCTATATGGTTTAAGAAATTTAGAGTCTTTTAGTTGTTAAATGTAGAAAGCTTATTTTACATAGTTAAGGGAATTATATCCCATTTCACAGACTGATGTATTTTTTCCAAAATTTGTATCAGTAAATTGAATTACATTTTTAAAAGCACCAAAAAATTTTGTAGGAACCCTGTTTAAAAAAATTTTTTTTTATAAAGTATGCAACAAATACCCCTTAACTTAATTGTTAGTTACATTTTGATTTACTTTGGACTTATTCAATGCAGAATATATCTGTATTTTCAATTTTAGATACCATTTTGCTGTTAAAAAAATCACAGTGGATTGTGATAAATTAAGCATAAAAGTTTCATATGAACAACATTTATCCAGGGGAGTGAGCTAAGAGTATAAAGAAGTATAAGAAGTTGATATCCTGACATAATAGGTTTGCTAAAATAATAGTAACCTGAAAAAATAGAAATAATGTCCTGAAATATGAATAACTTAAAAAATATTTTACTTTATCAAGGCTAATAATGCTGCTTTTGGGGAATCACCATTTTTTTTAAAGGATAGATTTATTTAAATTCTTTAGCTGGATCTCTGTACATTTATTCTAATCAAAAGACTTCATAAGTCCAATAAAAACATGGTAAACTTGCTATTCCTCACATATAACCAACCCTTCATTTCTAATTTTGGTGCCTTTACACTCTGCAGCCTAGAATGTACTCCTTTTTTACCTCAGTCTCTTAGAACCCTTTGATTCCTCTAAGTCTCAGCTCAAACACAATTGCCCACATACAAACCCTTTCCTGATCCCTTCAAATACTAGTGTACTCTCATTCAAACTACTTTGTATTTAACTATTTCATATTTATTCCTTATTCTATGTCTTTATGTCCTTCTTGTCTTCCTCATTAGACTGCAAACTCCCTGCGAGTAGAGATTTTTTTATTTGCATCACCAGTTATTGGCATGTTGGCCAGTTAGTTGATTAATTATCCTTCCTTAGTAGTGAAATTTCCTCACCAGAAAACCAATAAAATCAGTGTTGTGATTTTCTAAAAAACCAAACAGCTGATAGCACTTTTCTTCCTTCCTAATTCTTCATGGGAATGTTAGTAATTTCAGTATTGTTAGTGTGAATTAAGAAAAGAAAGTAGGTTATTGTTAATGTAAACATTTTTGCCTTGGCATTTTATGAAGGTCTTTGTTGATATTTCACAGAAAAAGCACTTCAGCTACAGCTTCTGTCTTCTTAATACTTTATAGTACAATTTGTTATGTTTAATATTTGTGGTAATAGAGAATCTGGCTGGTGTTTTAATCTACTTAATTAGAGGAGCATGACTAAATTTAATCTTTAAAGCACAAAATAATTCATTTTAAACATAGCCTCCTTAAAAAATTGAGCAGCTTTATCAAGTTTAAGATGTTTAAGAGAACCAGATGTCTAAGAAAATGCTATTTTCCCTTGTGGGAAAATAAATAAAATAAGAAATGATGAGTATTATAACAATGCCTTTTGAAAGCCAAGTGATCAGTTTTACTTGAGGGCTTTTATCTTGAGATTGAGTTATGTCTTAAATTCCCATTCATTCTTTAATACCACTAATTTTTCCGTTGTTATTGTTGTTCAGTCATTTCAGACTTTCTGTGACTACATTTTGTCATTTTCTTGGCAAAGATACTGGAGTGGTTTGCCATTTGCTTTTCCAGCTCATTTTATAGATGAGGAATGGAGGCAGGCAGAGGTTAGGTGACATGTTCAGGGGTCGGATTTGAACTCATGAAGATGAGTCTTCCTGATTACAAGCCCAGTGCTCTATCCACTGCACCATTTACCTCCCCACATAACCACTCATTTATGTATCAGCTATGTTATCCTTGGTTGGCTGATGGCTCATCTCAGGCTTATTTTGAGTCTTTAGTCTAAAATGAGGTCATATTCAATAATGTGCTTTTGCAAATCATAGTGCATATTTTACATTTAAAAGGAGGTTTCTGGATACAAGTAAAGTCTGTATAGTGCATTGGTTTGGTAGTGCATTGGACAGAATACTGGACTTGAAGTCAGGAAGACCTGAATCTGAATCCTGTTTCAAAGTGTGGTCAACTGTAATTATTTTGAGAAAGATCATTTTATTTAACAAACTCAGGGTTTGGCCTTACCATTTAAGATGTGGGATTTACTTATACTTTATTTGTAAGGCAAAATTTAAAAATAATAATACTAGATAGCTAATCTTTATTTAGTGCTTTGTGGTTTACAAAGTGCTTTACATGTTATTTCATTTAATCCTTACAACAACAACTCAGAGGTGCTTTTATGAGCCCCATTTTACATATTAGAAAACTGAGGCAGACAGCTAATAAGTGACTTGCTTTGGACAACACATCTACTAGGTTTCTAGGGCTGGATTTGTGTCTTTCTGAATCCAGATTTTAGAGCTTGATCTGCTGTACTAGCTTATCATCTAACTTGTAGAAAGTGTGTAATTTTTATATGTTTTATTAAAAAGAGAAAAAAATCATTTTAGAACTAGGATGGATCTCAGAGGTATTTAGTTCAACTGATATCAGAAATATGAATTTCTTTAACAGCAATAACCAGTCTTCCTTCCTTTGCTTGAAGACCTATAGTGAGATGTCCATCTCCTGAGACAACCTGTTACATTTTTTACATTCTCATTATAAGGACTTTCTTCTTCATGTTGAAGTGAAATTGACAGTAACTTCCATCCTTTGTTTTAATTCTGCCCTTCAGGGTCAAGTAGAATAGGTCTTATTTCTTTCTCCTGTATTACAATAATAAAAATAGTAGTAGTGATGCTGGTGATTTTTAACTTCCTTATAGAACTTAACATCTTAAGAAGTACTTTTTATTCAGTTTCATTTTTTTTTTAGATTTTTGTCTCATAGAGATAGGCCAAATCCACATGTTGGTACCTTTTTTGGTCTTGATTCAATATTCCAATATCATAACTATCATTTACAGCTTTGTTGTTTCCATCTAAATCATCCAAATGAACAAAAGGACAGAGGCTAGTAGCAATACACTTGGAGACCTCCTGATTTGTCGTCAGTACCACTTCTTGGATTTAGTCATTCAGCCATTCTAAATCTACCTTTTTATATTATATTCAGTGTAATTATATCTAGGATATAGTTAATGAGCAGTTTTGTCAAACCTTATCAGACAAAAGTGTCTGATCAATTCATATTTCAAAGTTGTTTTGGTATTCTGGTGTCTGAAATGTACCCAGTAAACTTCTTTTCAGTTTTACGGTTATGTGTTTTAAGTTTTAGGTTTCATGTAGCCCAGGGTAGAACCTGTCCTTATTTGGGTTGGGTTTCCTGCATTCATCTGATAACTTCTATACACAGCCTTCTTCCAAGGTAGGAGCAGCAGTGGCAGTCCTATATTTTGAAATTAGATCTCTAGTGTGACTTCAGGGTTTGGGTGGATTTTCTTGGTGACGTAAGTAACTTGGTGCAATCAATAATCAAGGCAAGTATTTACTCAGAGCATACTATATGTGAATTACTGGAAATACAGAGACAAAAATGAAATAATCTTTACCCTTATGGACTGCATGACCTTTTGGGAAAGAAAACATGTACACATATAAGTATATACAAAACAATGGAAGGTAATTTTGGTGGGTAGGCAGTTGCAACTGAGTGAAGATCAGGAAAGGGTTTCTATGGAAGGTAGCTCTTGAACTGAGCTTTGAAGGAGAATAGGAACTGTAAGGGACAGAGATGAGGAGAAAACACATTCAAGGCATGAGTGATAAAAGATGGGGGGTAGTATGTGAGAAACGGTAAGAATGCCAGTTTGGCTGGAACATAAGCAAGAGAGTATGAGAACAAGAGCAAGATTGGAAAGATAGAATGAGCCAAGTTTGTAAAGAGCGTTCAGTGTTAATTAGAGGAGTTTGTATTTGGTCCTACAACTAATAGGGAGCTTATATTCCATTTCTTCTTTTCTAACTGGACCTAAAACAACAATTACTAGTTATACCAATTGCTTAGGTTTACTTACAACCCTAGTATGGAGGGTACTAAGAACTGGGGAAAGGACTGCTGCTGTTTTATTGGTCTGTCATTTTAATATAGTAAGCAATGAGTGTTGTGCTTTTACTACTATTTTGACTTTTTTGAAATCAAAATAGCTATAAATGACTTTTCAGAAAAAGAAAAAGATAGGATTAGCATCAGTTTGATATTAGGGAGAGGTTAAATTAAGATGGGGTAATGGTGCTGATCAATGTTCTGCCTGTCTTACATCCCTAGGAAATGAAAGATCTCATCTAATTGCTGAACTACTGTCTGATCTTTGAAAATTTGTGAATTATGGAGAGTTCCTTTAACTCAGGAGATGGGCAAATGTCCCTACTTTCAAAAAGAGAAGAAGGTAAATTCTTCAGAGTGTAGCCTGATGAGCTTGCTTTTGATTCCTGTCAAAATTTTAGAAAATGTTATTAAAAGGGAGGGTTGGTGAACACTTTAAAAGGGAAATAGTGATCATTACAGGCTAGCATGGATTTATCAGGAAGTCATCTGAGAGGGGCTGTAAGAACATTTTCAGTTGGTAGAGCTACGAATTGGTCTAAAAAACCAATTTGGAACTTTCCTATCAAAATGATTAAACAAAACATACCCAGCAACACCCTTACTAGACCTGTATCCCAGACAGATCAAAGAAAAATAACTATATAAACAAATATATATTTAGTAATTCTTTGTGGTGGAAAAGAACTAGAAACTAAGGGAATGCCTGTTAATTGGAGAACATGTGAACAAAATTATGGTATATGGGTGTGAATGAATATTATTGTGCTCTAAGAAATGATGAAGGGGATAATTCATTGAAATCTGGAAAGGCTTGGATGAAATGATGCCGAGTGAAGTGAAAAAGAACCAGGACAATAATTTATGGAATAGAAACATTGTAAAAACAAAACAACTTTGAAAGACTTAAGAACTCTAACCAACTAAATGACCTACTGCTATTCCACAGAATACATTTTGAAGCATGTTTATCTACCTGACAGAAAGGAGATGGACTCAGAATGCAAACTGAGATGTATTTTTTGGACATGGCCAGTATGAGAGCAATATGTTAGAGGATTTTTTTTTTAACGGTAATGGAAGGGAAAAAAATAGGTTTTTGTTTACTGAAAAAACAAAATATAAATTAAAAGTCATTGTAGACTAATTTCACTTTTTAAAAATACTGTTGTTTACACACTGTATCATAGGAATGCCATAGCCATTGTCTACTTATATTTACTGTGAACAAACAAGTAAATGAATAGTCGAAATGAAGAATAAAATCTCTGATAAATCTATAAGCTGTAAAGTTGTATAGACATATAAACTTTAGCAAAGTAACACTAACAATTCATTTTTCCTTTCCCCCTTCTCATTTCTTTGAATGATTTTTTTGTTTTGCATTGTATCATGTATTTTTTTATTTTAATTTTTTTCAGTTAACAAAATTTCTCTGGAAGCAAGTTTACTCATCTCCACTCATCTCCCTCTCCCTTGAGGAAAAACATCTTAAGAAGTTCTCACATTGATCGTGTCCAAAATATATTTATCTCAATCTAGATGCTAAGTCCAGCACCTCTTTTGGGAGGTGGGCAGTATATTTCATTTTACTCTGTATCATTTCATACATCAGTTCTTCCATACATTCTAGAAAACTGTTTTGTTTCATTTCTGATACTGCAATAATATTCCTTTGCATTAATATCTTAATTGTTAGCTGTTCTTCAATTGACAGACATACCCACAATTTCTAGTTCTTTTCCATTATAAAAGTTGCTGCTATAAGTATTCCATTTTGGGGTCCTTTTTCTTCTTTCTTTCATCTCTTTGGGATAGTAGAGGTATGTATGTATGTGTTCGTCCTTCGTTACCAAAGAAGACCATGCCATTAGAGAAATAATGACATAACATGCACTTGACTTTGTTTTGAGTGAGGCAGGGGTGTGCAGGTCACCAGCCTCACTTCTCCTCCAGAGCCATCTGAATCCAGTGACCAGATATTCATCAGGATGATTGAAGATGACCCAAGATGATGCAGTTGGGGTTAAGTGACTTGCCCAAGGTCACACAGCTAGTGAGTGTCAAGTGTCTGAAGTGAAATTTGAACTCAGGTCCTCCTGACTCCTGCACTAGTGCTTTATCTGCTGCACTACCTAGCTGCCCCTCATAGTAGGGGTATTAATGGGTCAAACGACATGCATAGTTTAGTAATTTTGGGATTATGGCTCCATTTTGCTTTTGAAAATGACTGAAAAAGTTCACAGCTCCACCAAAAATGCATTAATATTTCTGCTTTTCCAAAACCCCTTAAACATTTATCACTGTCCTTTTTTTTTTGTTGTTATTTGTGGCCGATATGATATCAGCATGTGAAGTGAAAGTTCAAATTTGCATTTTTCTAATTATTAGTGATTTTGAGAATTTTTTATGTATCTATTGATTGCTTAGATTTCTCCCTGTTTATAGGGAAGAAATTGCCTTTTTATGTTCTTTGACTCTTTATCATTAGAAATGGCTCTTATAAATTTGAATTGGTTGCTTCAGTATCTAGGAAATGAGATCCTTTTTATAAGAAACTTGGTGCAACGATTTTTCTCCCAGTTATAATTCCCTTTTAATTTTAGCTGTATTGTTTTTGTCTGTGGAAAAAGAAAACTTTTTAATTTCATGTAATTCACATTGTCCTTTATTTTCTATGAAGGAGAGAGAGAAACAGGCATTTATATAGGGCTTCCTATTTTTGAGGCATTATACTAAGCACTTTACAAGTGTTCTTTTCCTCATAGCAGTTCTGCAAAGTGGGTGCTGTGCTGTTATTATCCTAGCTTTACAGTGGAGGAAACTGAGGCAGAGAGGTTAAGTAACTTGCCCGGCATCACACAGCCAGTAAGAGGCCAAGGCTGGATTTGAACTCAGACCTTCCCGACTCCAGGCTCAGTGCTCTAACCACTGTAGCATCTGTCTCTTTTATTGTGTTATCCTCTTTTTCGGTCATGAATTCTTTCTTTGCCTAGATATGACAGGTAATTTCCTTGCTTTAGTTTGTTTACTGTGTCATCCATTATATCTAAGTCATGTTTTCATTCAAATCTTCAGTATATTGTATGAGAAGTTGGTATGTACATATGTATGTGTATATGTATATATTTCTATTTTTTTTATTTCTGCCAGACAACTTTCCAGTTTTCCCAACTATTTTTGTCAAATAGTGAATTCTTATAATAGTATCTGGGGTCTTCAAATTTATTAAATATGAGATTACTATGTTCATTTTTTTTTAGTATATTATATACTTAATCTATTCTCTGTTTCCTATTTAGTACCAAATTATTTCAGTGATTTTGTAGTATAATTTGAGATTTGGTACTGCCTTCCTTCTCACTTTTCATTATTTCCCTTAAGATTACCTTGAGATTATCCTTGAAGTTCCCTTGAGGCACCACCGTTAGTGCCTCTAGATAAACTTGCCATTTTTTCTAGCTCTGTCAAGTGGTACTTTAGATCCTACAACTTTGCTGAAGTTATTGTTTCATTTAATTTTTTTGTTGACTCTAATCATTTCTAAGTAAAATATTATATCTTCAGCAAAAAAATAATACTGAGTTTACACATTTTCTCTTAGTTTCTTTTCCTTGTCCTATTACTGTAGCTAGTGTTTCTTAGCAGTGTATCTAAAAGTAGTGATTATAATGGAGATCTTTGTCCAAGAAAAGGACGTCCTGGGAAAGTCATGTAGATTATTTTATGTAATATTTGCTCTTGTTTTTAGGTAGATTTATTATTGTTGTTGTTCAGTCATTCAGTCCTGCCTGACTCTTCATGACTCTGTGGACCATAGCACACCAGTACTGTCTTTGAGATTTTCTTGGTAAGGACATTGTAGTGATTTGCCCTTATTTTTTCCAGTAGGTTGAGGCAAACAAAGATTAAGTGACCTGCCCAGGGTCACATAGCTAGTAAGTGTCTTGAGTCCAGATTTGAACTCTTACTGACTACAGGGCCTGTGCTCTTTCTACTGTTTCCTTTTTAAAGACAGTTTAACATATTGTTTGTTTTTTTTAAACTAACTCTAGTTTTTTTACACTAGCTCTCAAGTTTTACTAATTCTAAGGTTCCATACTTTCAGCTTGTTAATCTCTTTTTTGATATTCAGGTTTATTCTTTATTTGAGTTTTTGAAATTTGTTGGCTTTCTAGTACTTTTAGTTACATATCCAGTTCCTAGATCTGTTCCTTCAAAGTCTTTTGTTAATGAAAGGATTATTTTAGTGGTATCTCCTAAATTTTTATGTTTTCTTATTGCTGGCCTTTTCTTTGATATTATCCATTTTCTATTTGTTCTTTGATTTTTCTGATTTATTTTAGGTTACTTAATATCTAATTTTTAATTGTTTCTTTATCAGTCCTTTATTGAATGTAATTTTTATGTCAGTAAAAGGTATGTTTAATGTTTGACTTTTTCTGCATTTGTTTGTGAGGTTTTTCTTGCCTTAATACATGATCATTTTTTTGTTAGATGCCATGCTCAGGTAAGAAATACATACATATATACATACATACATATATAACTCCTTTCTCTTATTATTAGATTGTAAACTCCTTCTGAGTAGGCACTGTATTTTGCTTATCTTTGTATCCCCAGTATTTAACATTGCCTGGCACATGGTAAGCACTTAATAAAACCTTGTTGACTGATATTTAACATTTATTTTAAGCACTTACTGGTAAATGCCTAGGGTACAAATAAGAAAAGAAAAAGGCAATCCCTGCCTTCAAGGTGACTACAGTCTAATGGAAGAAGACAATAAACTAAAGGAAGTTTAAAACGGGAGGGACCTGGAAAATATTTGGGCTTTGAACCTTTTGAGCTCTTTTTAAATGGAAGCTTTGGGAAGAATTTTTTACTTTGCCTTTCAACCCTCTAATCAGAGAGGCTGAGGCTGAGGCTACTGATTAGGTATGAGTATCAAATACTGATGAGTGTCAAAGAGTATCACAGTCACTGTGATGAAGAATTTTATTGTGCATATGTGTGTGTGTGTGTTTTATTTTTTTATTAAATTTATTTTTAATTTTTCACATTCATTTTTATAAGATTTTAAGTTTTAAATTTTGCCACCCTCCCCAGGACGGCATGCAATCTGATATTGGCTGTACGTGTACAGGCATATTAAACATTTCCACATCAGTCATGTTGTGAAAGAAGAATCAGAACAAAAGGGAAAAACCATGAGAAAAGAAAACAAAAAAGAGAAAAAATAGTATGCTTTGATTTGCACTCAGACTCTATAGTTCTTTTTCTGGATGTAGATAGCCTTTCTCATCAAGAGTCTTTTGGAATTGTCTTGGATCATTGCATTGTTGAGAAGAGCTAAGTCTATCAGAATGAATTTTCTCTTGATGAGATTTCCCCAGGAGCCAGATGCTGGTGGAATCCGAAGATTGCAGCTACTGGGAAAATGACCAGAGAGTTTTTTAAAATTCTGTCTAGGCTCTTGACTTTTTATTTCTTGGGTAAAATTTTCTGTCTCTGAAAGATCCACACTGTTATAGTTTTACTGTTTCTCTGTAACTCATTTACCTTTTAAGAAATTAATTGGTGTATATGAATTTCTTATCTCATAGAACTTTGCTGAAATTATTTAATATCTAGAGTTTGCTAAGTATACCATCATATCACTTGTAAAACACATTACTTTGTTGCCTCCTTGCCTATGCTTATTCCCTCAGTTTTAATAGTGGTGATGGTAGACTTCTTTGTTTTAACTTTCATCTTATTAGAAAGGAGCCCACTATTTTTTTCATTTTATAATAATGATATAATAATATACAGGTATATAACATATAATTATATAATTGCTTTTGTATAGAAATATTTCTGGTTCAGTTGTATCTGACTCTTCATGACCCCATTTGAGGTTTTCTTGGCAAAGATACTGGAGTGGTTTGCTGTTTTCCTTCTACTCGTGTTACAGGTGAGGAAACTGAGAACAACAGGCTTGTGGGTTTCCCACAGTCACATAGCTAGTAAGTCTCTGAGGTCGAATTTGAACTCAGATTTTCCTGACGCCAAGCCCAATGCTCTAGCTACTGTACCACGTAGCCACCCGATATAAATATAGTTTATTTACTACGTTAATGAAAGATCCATTTATTCTTATGATTTCTAGAGTGTTTAATAGCAACAGGTGCTAAATTTTTTCAAAAACTTTTTCAGAATGTATTGATATAATCATGCTTTTTATTATTTATATTATTAACACTTAAACATATTTATATTATTCCTTATGTTGAACCAAATCTCCATTTCTGGTATAACCTTTATAATATATTGTATCCTGCTTGATAATAATTTAACATTTTTGCATTAATTTTTATTAGAGATTAAAGGTTTATAGTTTTCTTCATTTATTCTCTCTCTTTTAACTAATCCTTGGCTCTTGATATCTAATCAAGACATATTTATTTTGTAGGTACCCTTTTTCCCTTTTTTGGTGAACATTTTTTGTCCTAATAGAATTAACTGTTTTGTATATTTGATAAAATAACTTATAGATCTTGTTCTAGAGTTTTTTCTTTGCGAGTTTATTTATGGCTTGTTTAGTTTCTTTTTTTTTTTTGATATTAAGTTATTTGTATAGCCTATTTCTTTTGTTAATCCGTGTATTTTATGGTTTTGTAAATATTCCTCTGTTTCCTCCAAATTACCAGTTGTAATGGAATATAATTGGTCAAAAAAGAACTTGGTGTTTTTCTTCTTGTTGTATTTGTCCTTTATTCTTGAAGAGGACCTTGACATCAGGGAGATGATGACATGACTTGCAGTTGAGGGAAGGCTGTGCAAGATCATCAGCCTCACTTCCTCCTCCATCTGGGTCCAGTGGCCAAACTGGAGATGGCCCAGGATGCAGTGGGAAACCCTGGCCCTTTTAGATTGAGGTCTTTTTAGGTTCTCACTTTGAAGGAGGTAATGCCCATTCAGTGAATAGGCCTCTTTAAGAAGTGAGTCTAGGGATGGCCTCTTTAATTTAAAAAAAAAAAAAGAAGAAGCAAACTGGGAAGGGAAGACATTCAGCTTTGCAGGTCAGAGGAGAAAGGTACTATTTACATTGAACTGGGAGGACCCCCAAAATAGCCATTAAGTGGTTCTTGGACAGGGACCTATTGTCCAATCTATGAACCCCAGAGTGAAATGGATTTAAGGCTTGATCTTTGAGAGTAAAATCTAGCCAGGAAACTCCAAGTTAGCTAGGCACTTTCAGTTATGAAAATGTACCTTCCTTTGAAGAGGACAGGCAGAGGCAGAATGTATGTTATATATAGGGTAATATAGTATATGCTAGGTGATATGGTGGATAGAGCACAGCTGTGTGACCCTGAGCAAGTCACTTTACCCCTATTTGCCTCAGTTCCTCATCTGTAAAATGAGGGCACAGTAGAGAGGGGAATGGCAGACTGTCAGACTGAAGGATTGAACAACAATACTCTTTATTGTATATACAGTATACCATGTATTAAAATCTAATACTTATTCTGGTACAGTGATAGTTAATTTTACCTTTTATTAAAAGAATGGGCAAAGTCCCATATTAGATGGATGCTTCTAGGATTTTAGCAGTCTGATTCCTGGAGAGACCATTACTTGTAAGGTCTGCTATATCACTATCTAATGGTGAGAGTCTCCAGATTTATTCAAAAAAGAGCTATCCTTGTATCACTGTATAAATCTTACTTGGTCACAATAAATATTTAGAATACAGTAATATATTTTTCTTTGTCTCTAATAGTGCTTCATCAGTACTCACCAATATTGGCATGTAGTTTTTTTCAGTCTTATATTTTACAGATTTGAGGATCAGAACCATATAAACGTCAGAGAATGTATGATGTTTATATATAGCTTTCAGGTATGCAAAGCAGATGCAGCTCTTGTTTCTCTGCCCTCCTTTTGGTAGGCTGTCGCAAGGACGGAGATAGAGTGGGCCTCTTTGTGCCTCAGAAATCACTGGTCCTGTTACATATGAAAGGTACCATAACTACAATTGATTTCATAAAAGACACTTTATTTTCCTATATTTGAGAGAATGTTAAAGAATTTAGAGAAGCATACTGGGAAGAATAGTGTTGACAGGATGTTAAACTTCTGAGAAAATAGGCAGAAGAGTATTCTAGCTTGCATGGAATTGTGCTGATTTCTTCAGGATCTGGGAATGGAGCAGATGACATTGAGAAAATGATGCAGGCTTTGGTAGAGAGTATGTACTGGCAGATGTCTTTGGATAAAACTAGAATTGAAATAGTTCCAGGGTCACATATGGTTGGCAGCATATGTAACTCTGAAAGGAGGCTGAGTTCTTTGAAGACAGGTTTCTAGCAGTCAGAAAAATAGAGACAGTCAGGAGTGAAAGTATGTATTTTTTCAGGGAGAGTAAAGGCACAGTTTTTTTGAATATTCTATAGAAAGTGATATTCTTGAGCTTTTTGTTTTTTCAGTTAGATATTTTACATTTTCTTCTATCTTTTCATTCTTTAGATTTTGTTTGATTCTTAATGTCTCATAGTCATTAACTTCTACTTGCCAAATTCTAATTTTTATCAAATTGTTTTCTTCATTTAACTTTTGCATCTCCTTTTCCATCTATCCAGTTATTCCTTTCAAGGAGTTATTTTCTCCCATTAGTTTTTGTACTTCCTTTTCCATTTGTCCAGTTTTCCCAGTTAGGTTTCGTGCTTCTTTTTCCATTTGTCCAATTTTCCATTTTAAGGAGCTGTTCTCTTTAGTGAATTCTTTTTTTCATAATTTTTAAAATCATTGGCTAGTTTTTCTTCATTTCCCTAATTTGGCTTTTAAAGTCCTTCTTTAGCTCTTCAAAGAGTGCTCTTTGTGCTTGTGACCAGTTCTTAGGCCCTTCTGAAGTTTCAGATGGGAGTACAGTCTCAATGCTGACCTGTTTGGTATTTGTGTTTCAGTCCTTGTCCCCATAGAAAGATTCTGTGGTCTTTTCTGCTTTGCTTATTACTTATCATGATGATGATGATCACCCTTTTCCTGACTTCTAAAGTACATCTCTGCTTCTAGGGCACAAGGGGCTTTGTCCCACAGTTCTTGTGCCTTGAACTTGAGGTTTTGTGTTGTGGCCTTTGGTTCTTTCAGCTAGAAGATAAAGTGCTGCAGCTTACCTGGTGCTGAGCTGGCTAGTGTGAGAAAGCAGAGGCCAGGTGAAGTCTTTTTGTGTTTCTCCAGATTTACCCTGGAGTTAGCTTGTTAAGTGTAGGGGAAGGGTGGTCTGGCCACAGGAGGTCTCCTCTGCTGAGCTAGAATATAGGTAAGCTCAGCAGTTGGTGATCCCATCTGCCCTAGTGTCTTCCCTGTTCCCCTGGGGTGCTGAGGCACACATGGGGTCCTGGTGTTGGCGATTGCAAGGCTCTACCCACTGCTGCTCAGGTTTTTCTCCCAGTTTGCTGAGGTAGGGCTGTCTGGGATATCTCTGGTCCTGCACTAGTCCCCTTCAGCCACAGCAAGAGGGACCTTCCTTAGCGATTTTCCTAACCTCACATGCTAAGAGACTATTTGCCCCTTCTGCTGATCCCATTGTTCAGGGCTTTTTCTGGGGAAATATTTTATGGTTCTTTCAGGTCAGCAAGGGGTAGGGGGGAGAGCATTTACTGATCACTCCACCATCTTGGCTCCTGGAAGTTCAACTAGGTGACTTACAGACATTTAATCTGTGGACTGACAGTCTCAGGAGCAACTGCCACAGATACCTGGGGCTCCATGACTCTCACTTGCTTGGTTCTGCTGAACTTATGTCCCAGGCTAATATGCCCAAGATTCCTCAGGGCGGCCACTGCCTCAGACTGCTCAGGGCTTCCTGCCTGGCCCTGCTGTGTCAGGGACACACTGGTACAGCCTGTATGCTATGTGCTGTGTGTTCCTTCATCCCTGTGGAACAGATCCTTCCTGTTGACCTTTCAGTCTTTGCTAGGCTGTGAATCTTCCACAGTCTGTCTCCTATTGGATTCTGCCCCTCCACAATCTGGTCAGATTTTCGTTTTAGAGATGTTTGAAGGGGTTTGTCTAAGAGCTTAGGTTGCTCTCATTCTGCCATCTTGTCTCCCTCCTCTCCCTCCCCCCTTGAGCTTTTTGAGTTGCTTTTTGTTACTAAGATTGGGCATAAAATAGAGTCCAAGATAAAAGGAGAATTGCAACAGGTCCTGGATACTCAACCAACAAAATCCTATTTCTGACAGATGTTAATGGACAGGCCAGTGATGTAAAAGAAGCTGTTGTGCGTTGTGTAGGGAGCTATAGCATTGCAGGATTAATATGAAAAATCATGTTTTACCCTCATTACATTTTTAAGCAAACTGGTGTTACCTTCATCAACTTGGAGGAATAATTTTTAAAGCGAGATCAGAACTGTATTTCACAGAATTGTACTGTTATTGTTTCTGGGATTATTAAGCAATCTAAAGAAAATTATGTGGATGCATGTTTATCAGTTAGTCAGTTAACATTCATTATGTGCCATGAACTAAAGTAAGCACTATGGATAAAAAGAAAGACCTCTCAAGGTCATATTTCAGTGTGAGAGACAACATGCAAGCAACTTTGTACAAAGAAGCATTGTATAAATAAATAGGAAATAATCAACAGGGGGAAGTAGTGGAATTAAATGGGATTGGGAAAGGCTTCCTATTGAAGTTGCGATTTTAATTGGAACTTAAAGAATGCTAGGAAGTGGGAGTGAGGAGGGAAAACTTCAGGCATGAGGACAAGAAGTAAGAATGCCTGCAGTTGGAATATGGAATATTGTATGTGAGAAGCATCAAGGAGGTTAATGTCACTGGATTGCAGAATATGTAGAGGAGTATAAAGAAAAAGAAAACTGAAAAGATGGAAAGATGCAGATAATGAAGATCTTTGAAAGCCAAATAGTAGGCTTTTTTTATATTTTATCATGGAGGTAATAGGGAGTCATTGGAATTTTCTGAGTTGGGGATGGGGTATGACATGGTCAAATCTGCACTTTAACAAGATCACTTTGAGAGCTAACTGGAAGATGGATTGAATAGAGGAGAAACTGTGGCAAGTAGACTAACCAGTAGACTATTGTAATAGTCCAGGAATAAGATGATCCAAGCCTGCACCTTGGGGATGATGGTGTCTACAAAGAGAAAGGGGCACATGGGAAAAAGATGTGAAGATAAAAGTTCAGTTTTGGACATAGTGAATTTAAGATGGCTTTGGGACATCCAGTGATGTTCAGCAGGCAGTTGATTTGCAAAACTGGAGGTCAGCAGATTATTTTTGAGAATCATCATCATCGAGATGATAATTGAATCCTTGTGAACTAAGATCAAATGAAATTACGTTGAGGGAGAAGAGAGCCCAGGATAGAGTCACTGTCAGATAGATAGGAGGAAAACCAGGAGAAGGTAATGTCTTGCCAACTTAGATGATAATATTAAGGAGAAAAGGTTGATCCACAGTATCAGAAGCTGCAGAATTGTCAAGAAGGATAAGGATTGAGAAAATTTGGGAATTAAGAGTTAGTAACTTTGGAGACCATAGTTGAATGAGCAAGTCAGAAATCAGATGGTAGAGAGTTGAAGAAGAAAGTAAAAAGAATAGAAATCATGGCAGCTCCTGTGGGCTGCCTTTCAAACAATTTACATTCAAAGGAAAGAGCTATGGAACAAGAACTTAAAGGAATGAATGGATCAAGTGAGGGTTTTGGTTTTTTTTGAGGTTGAAGTAGACAAGTACATGTTTGTAGGTAGAGAACGGGGAGAGTGAAGATTAATTAGAGAGTATGGATAATACGGGGACAGTCTGCTGGAGAAGACAGTATCTTAGTGCATTCCTACTTGTGATTCATTGACAAAGCACAGTTCCCTCAGTGAATCACTAGCTGGATAAGTCTGTCTCCCTCTCAGGACTGACTCACTCGGATACAAAAAGACCTGATATCAATTAGCACTTCATTCTGGATTGTTAATTATAAGGCTTAGTTATTTTATCATAGTGGGAATATTGTGAGGAGGAATGAGAGATTGATCATTAAATTGATAAGAACCATTGGGGTTTGTCCCCTTTGGCAAGCAGGCCTTACAGAGACAGCAACACATGAGGAAGGAGTGAGAGGGAAGGGTGAACATCCAATCTCTTTCTTAATAACTCATTGCTAATGTCCATTTCATGAGCACGTCAGCTCTTAGGTCTCAGATGTCTCATATAGTTGTCTGGTTTCTGAAGACCTCTCCTCTCGGACGTTTTAGAATTGACTTTTCTTTGAGCAGCTTCTCTTAGCAGATATGATACTTTGGTTTATTGTTTGTCGAGATTTTTAGATGTTTCTGTCATAGTCTTTTGCAAAACTTATCTCACTACCATAAAGTCACTTAAATTCTGCTTTGTGAATAGCTCATCTGGTGAAAACTAGTTCAAACCTTGTGGCTCTAATTCTGTTAACCCATCATTCACTTGAATCGTAAGTTTTTGTATCCCCTCAGTAGTTCTATCTTTACCTAAACCCTGTACTTCATTTAGATACTTCCAACAGCAGACTGAAGAAAGAATGTGTGTTTGTGTGTATAAATAAATGGATGTATATGGATGTGTATATATGTGTGTGTGTGTATATAAATAAATGGATGTGTATGAATGTGTGTATATATATATATGTGTGTGTATGGATGTGTGTGTGTGTGTGTGTGTGTGTGTGTAACTTGTTAAATGAGCCCTTTTGGTTAAACATTCAGTGTTTATCAAGTTAGACCTGTAAGCTAAGTTTGAATGCTTTTTAAAAACTGGTATTTACTCCAGTCATTTAACTTCTTAAGACTGGTATTCATTTATTTCATTCTTTACCTTGGATTCATGCCCCATAAAGGAAAAACTTCAATTTTCTTCCCTGTAACTATTCTGTCATCTAAGTTAGCAATTTGTTATATTGATATATTTAATAAGAAAGCAGAATGTAACTAACCCTTTTAAATAAACTGTCTGGTTTGTGCAGAAGATAAAACAATCCAATTTTATATGTAAAATCCTAAACCCAGTTTTTAGAAGTTATTATCAGAACTTGTCTTTGTATCCCTTTAGAATCATTTACATTTGACATAAATTATCATCTGATCTTGTGGCTTTCTCAAAATTTTCTACTCTGATGTTAATTTATCCCCCAGGAAGATGAACAACACTGTAAGTAGGTATCTTTCATGCCTTGTTGCAGTGGCTATCCAAATGAATTTACCTAAGAGATACTTATTTTACTCCAGTTGTAAGAAGACCTTCAATAGGGCATGTAATTATACTTATATAATCAGTTCAAAATTGTGTACAGAGAACAGTGTATCTCACACTGTATATCAAGTGAATAATCTATAGTAAAACATGTTCAGCTCTTAACCATGTTCAAATGGAATGGATGTTATACACACCTAAGAGCCCTAAGCAGTTTTTATAAATATTATTTCATTGATCCTCACAACAGTTTTACTTGATTGTTACTATTTTTATCTCCATTTTACCATTGAGGAAACTAAGGCAGAAAGAAGTTAAGTGACTTGCACTTAACATGTAGCAGTAAGTGTCTGAGACTGGATTTGAACTCTCATCTTCTGACTCTAAGTTCAGTGCTTCTTCTACTGCTTTACCAGCTACCTCAGGTGATGGAGGAGATAATGGCCAAAGACTATTATGTGAGATGAGGATGAAAGGATGAGAAAATGATTGGCAATTGACCTCAGTGATTAGAATGCAAAGTCCCCAGCTGAGAGAGTTGGAGAGGGAGATCCATGAGAAATTTGAGGAAGGATAAAAAAGTTTGGAAGAACTGTTGTCATGAGTGGCATAATGAGTCAGTGAGGTATAACTTGAAGTTATGTCACCTAAATTCGTAGCAGACCCAAACAGCACAGGTTTTAAAAAATTTTCTCTGGCTTAATTCAACATGTGAATAAGAGCAGATGACTATTCCCTATGCCTGAAATGTTCTCCCTCCTTTACTCTGTCTACTGACTTCTCTTAAGTCTTGACTAAAAGCCCTTCCCCAACCCATCCTAAATCTGTAACCTTACCTCTGTTCATTATTTCCAATTTATCCTATTTATATCTTGCTTTGTATATATTTGTTTGCATGTTATGTCATTGTTATATTGTGATCTTGATGGCAGGTGCTATCTTTTGACTTCCCTGTGCTTAACAGGGAACAAACAATATTAATAAATGTTGTTTGTTAAATAAATGTTGACTGATTTCCAGCCTAATTATAGATCTCTCTGCTTACGCCCTACAGTTCGACCAAACTAATGTTTTTGTTGTCTTCAAATTTGACTTTCCATCTCATCTGGAATGCCCTCCTTCCTTGCCTCCTCCTAATGGAATCACTCTCTTTCTTCAAGTTACAGCTCAAGGACCAACTTCTAAATGAAGTCTTCCTCTTTTTCTCCCTCCCACCAACTTGTGACCTTGTATTCATTTTTATTTATTTTGAATGTTTGTTGTCTCATTCAATAGAACAAAGTCTTTGAGAATAGGGATCGTTTCTTTCTTTGTATTGGTATTCTAGGCACTTAGTAACTATTTGTTGATTGTTTGATAAACTAACTCTAAGAGAGTCTATCCTTCTTTAGTTCAGAAGGATCTAAGTGGAGAATTTGATGTGTCCATTGAATCATTCAGTTAATTACACTGAGTAAATTTTTGCTTTTATAGTTCCTTGATAACAGATGATAACTTTTCAAGTATGTTGTAGTTGGATATCCATCCTACATTTATTTAACCGCTAAAGTGATTTTCCTAAAAGTGCAGGTCTGATCGTGTCGTCCTCCATACCTAATAAACACCAGTGGTTTCCTGTTGCCTCCAGGATCAAATATAAAATTCTCTGTTTTAGCATTCAGTGCTCTTTGTAACCTGGCCTCCTCCTCCCTTCTCTTACACCTTATTTCTTTGATCCAGTGACACCAGTGACCTGACTGTTCCAGGACCATGACACTCCATCTCTTGGCTCCAGGTAAATCTCTGGCCATCCCCATTGTCTAGAATGCTCTTTCTCTTCCACTCTGACTCCTGACCTCTCCAGCTTGCTCTAAGACCCAATTAAAATCCTGTCTTTTATTGAAAATCTTTCTCAACCCCTCTTACTTCACTGTTAATTATTTGCTATGTATCTTGTATATAACTTGTGTTGTATCTATGTGTTTCCTTCTTTTCTCTTCTACTAAGTTGTAAGCTCCTTGAGGGCAGGGACTGACGTTTGTCTGCTTTTGGAACTCCAGAGTTTAGCCTAGTCATTTCTGGCACATAGCAGATACTTAATTAATGTTTATTGTTTGATTGACCTGGCCATTGAGGTCTCTTCCAACTATCAAAATCTGTGACTACAGGTAGAATATTAACAGGAATATCTTGGTACACCAGAAATCTCTTATAAAAACTTACTTAATTTGAGAGGCAGAGTGATGTAATGGATAGAGAATTGTCCTCAGAGCCATGAATACCTGGCCTCAGGTTCCCAATCTATCACAAGTTGTGTGACCTTGGGCAAGTCACATAACCACTGGATGTTTTAAACCAGTGGTGTCAAACTCAAATAGAAAGTCTTTTTAGATAACCACATGCTCAATATTGACTTAGAAAAAAAAAACCAGATTTATAGGGAAAAAAATTGAGGCCATTCGCTGAGACTTCCTCTTCTCCTTTCCTCTTCATCACACATCATCCGGTTGCTTTTTGCTACTATCTTCTCCTTTCCTTCCACCTCACAAGCTTAAGTGGCCCTTCTACTTAGAGCAAACCTATCTACACACACACAAGTGATTTCATTCTGTCTTACCTTTTCTAATAGATTTCCCTTTCTGTCATACCCACTTATCACTATCTTTCCTCAATCCATCTATGAACTGTTATCTATTCCTGCAAACCACTCCAAAGTAAAAAAAAAATCATCCCCTAATATGCATCCATTGCCAAAAACCCCTCACTTGATCCACTTACCCTTGTTTGCTATTATTTTATACCATTTCTCTCTTTAGTGGCTAAATTTCTTGACAGAGTTATCTGCAACAGATACTATCACTTCCTTTCCTCTCACTTTCTTTTGAAACTCTGCAAACCTTGTCATTCAACTATAAACTAATTTCTGCAAAGTTACCAAAAATCTTGTAATTGCTAAAGCTAATGACCTTTTTTCAATTCCCCTCCTTTTTGACATCTTTGCAGCTTTGAACATTATCAGTTGCCTCCTTCTCCAGACACTCCTTCCCTCTAGGTTTTTGTGGCAATATTCACTCCCAATTCTCCTATCTGTCTAACTGTTCCTGTTCAGTTTTCTTTGCTGTATCTTCATCCAGGTCATGTCCACTGACTGGATTGCTCCTAAGACTCTGTCCTGAGCCCTCTTCTCTTTTCCTTCTGTACTACTTTTGAATGGCCATCTCATTAACTTCCATGGATCTAATTATAATCTCTATGCAAATGATTCTCAAATCTATTTATTTAGTCCTAATCTCTTTCTGACCTCTGGTTTTTCAATTTTAACTGTTTCTTGAGTTAGATGTCCCACAGTGATCTTAAACTCGGCATGTCCAAAACTGAATTCATTATCTTTTCTCACTAAACCTTCCTTTCTTCCTGACTTCCTCATTACTATTAAGGGTCACCACTATTATCCTAGTCCTCTAGGCTTGCAACCTAGCTATTGTTCTTGACTTCTCATTCTTTTCCCCTTCCCCCACTCCAGGTGTTTCTGCCTTTGTAACAGCCTCTAATACTACCTTCATCCTGGTGCAGACCCTTATCACCTCATGCCAGAACTATTGCAGTAGCATTCTGGTTGGTCTCCCTCAAATCTCTCTCCATGCTAGGACATTCCTACAGCTGCCAGTCAGAAAGTGTTACCCCCTATTCAATAAAATCCAGCGGTGGCTTTTAAAGTCCTTCATAATGGTCCTTTTCTATATAATCTTCTACTTTCCTTCCCTTTTAAGTACTGCATGATCCACTGATGCTATACTCCATTTCCCAATTCTGGATATTTTTATTACCTTGCCCCATACATGAAACTCTCTTAATCTCCCATCTCCTGACTTTATGGGCTTCCTTCAGTTCTCTGATAAAACTTCACCTTATACCTAAAGCTTTTCCCTATCCCACTTAATGTTAGTGTCTTTTTTCTATTGATTGTATTCTGTACATATCTTTTTTGTACATAGTTGTCTATGTGTTGTTTCCTCCATTAATGAGCTCCTTGAAACTGGTTTTTTTTTGCCTTTCTTTGTATCCCCAGCATTTAACTTTGTGCAAATTATGTGTTTAATATTTCTGCTTTTCTGCATTTGTTTATGAGTTGTCTATATTTCTTGATTGGTTCTCATTTTGAATGTGATGCTTTAACTTAATTCTCTGAGACCTATTTTCCCCTGGAATATTTTTTTTTATAGTAGAGACCTTACATTTTCTCTTTTTTTCCAACTTTTGACTTTGTTGTACTAGTTTTTGTTGTCTCACAGAGTCATTGAGTTCTATTTGCTCTGTTCTGTTTGTCAAGGAGTCTACTTCTTAGGTTCCTTTTATTCTGAATTATCCTTCCTCTTTTTCCTCCTCTAGATGTCTTATTTTAATTGTATTTTCATTTTTTCTGTTCTTCATTTCTTCCATTTACCCTTGGAATCCTTGCAGACAAACCCTTATTTTTTCCTTCTGAGTCTCTTGGGCTTCTCTTAACCCATTGTGTTTGATCGTTGTGATTTTTTTTTTCTACTTATGTATGTTTCCAGCTTCTGTGCATAAATTGGAATTTTGTACTAGTGCCCTATGTTCCTTCCCCTCTGCCACTCTTAGATAGATTGGGTATGTCCTGTTTGGTATTGTCCCCTCTGTAGTTCAAATGCTGTTTTCACGGCCATTCTGATATTAAGCTCTACCCTCTTCCTTAATAGTTGGTTTCTGTTTCAGTATCCCAGTGGTCTGTCTTTGCTGTAGACCTTCTCTGTCTTCTCCTTGTACCATTTTTCATCAGGACTTAGTTCCCTTCCATATAGTGACCTAAGGGTGCTGGTTCGGTTCCCAGTGTAACTGTGGTGAATTTAAGGTATTCCTTAGGTCATGGAAAATAAGTAAATTGAGAAGTTAGGAGGTTAGGGTGATTGATTTCTGTCAGTTCCTTAGTAATGTGAACCTGCCATTGAGGAAGAAAGGGTAGTGTCCTGGAACTCTCTAGACAACAGCTGTCAGTGTCTTGATTGGGTAATAAATATGAATTGAATGAATCACACACCAAAAAGAAGAGTTACCTCTGTCTCCTAATAATACCTATCTTTAAGGTTCAGTTCAGGTTTCCCTAGAAAGCCTTTTCTTGTTCTTCATTCTCCTTCCCACTTTCACTCTCCCTTCTACTCCTAACTGCCATTGGATTTTCTTCTCTTTAACATGTAATTTCTTTGAGGATAGGGATTTTTTTTGTCTTTGTAGCAACATGTATGGGTAATACATATTTGAAGTGAAATAAACTGAAATAAATTGAAGAATATGCATTTTTAGTATCTACTACACAGGTATTTTACCCAGAGTTCATCAGGAAATAGCCCAAGGTTTACATGGAGGTGTGGTTTTAGGTCTGAAATGTCACTGAGTCAACTAGCTATCAGGACTGACTAAGGAACACCAGGCTGCTCTCATCAATGTCTTGTTAGACAAGGTAAATGTATGTCTAAGTCTAGGATGTATATGATTGTTCAGTGAGTTAAATAAATGTTCTTATGACCCAGTATACAGCCCATTCAGCCAGTCCACAGCTGGTTCAGACTAATAGATACTATAGGTGCAGCTTGTTACTGTATTAGGAAAAGAGATTAAAGTTTTGCTAGGGCAGGCTGTGTCCTTGGGATGGGGAGAAACTGCCTGGGATAGTGTTTTGAGGCAAGGGAAAAATGTGGTTTTTAAAGAGAAATGTGATTTTAGAATTGGGGTCCAAGTACATGTACCCAAGTACCCCATTAAGGTAATACAACCAGGTTTGTATGAACTATGTCCTGAATTCTGAAAGAGCATCTATGACATTACAAAATTGTGTGAGTGATTTCTGATAAATCATTGAGGATGAATGAGGTACCACACAGGAATGGAAGGGGGCAAATGTACTGATATAAGGACTGTATAAACCATAAAGTTAGTTTGATTAAATTTGTGGCAGAATTTTAGGGCAGATTATTAAAAAGAGAGATGGTTAGTCATGTATCAAAAATTAGGAATAACTGATAGATAGCTTGTATCCAGATGAGGTCATTGGTATCCCTGCAATATCGAGACAATGCAAGCAGCAACTGGGAAACATCTCTAATGAATGTTTGTTAGTGACTGTATGGATTTGGTCAAAGACTGATCATGAAGGAAACCCAGATTTTAAAAACTGGATTCTACCTAAGGGTACTTGAAGGTCTATATATACTGGTAAAGAGGCTTGTAAAAAGTTGATTTGAAGAAAAGAAGAAACCAAAGGATAAAGAACAGAAATAGGATTATAGTAGGAGGGTAAGTCTGCCCTGCTGGCAGAATTAAGCACTTAGGGTTGCAGAATCTGGGTAAAGTATCATAAAGGAAGCTTACAAATTCTACACGGAAAAGGGAAGTGTTGCTGCTGTGCATTTGCTCCTCATGCCAGATTTTACTTACAGTTGGTGGGACCTACAGATCTCCCTTGTTAGGGCTTCCTAATGTTAGAGGAAGGTAAGTAAAAATCTTCAGGTAGTATGTAATAAACAACTTGAAGAATATTAACATTTCATAAATGATTATTGAGAATCTCTGGTATACAAAATGTTATTGTAGACAGTATTGACTTGATTCAAGGATCATATGGTGATTTTGATGCATTTTAAAAATATACAATTAATTTTGGTTTTTAAATTTTGATTCAAATTAAGTTATTTGCATTAGTGGTAACATAACATATCAAATACCTATTTTTCATTTTTTAAATTCAGTTCTATTTTCAGTTCCAAATTTTTGCCTTCCTTCCACTCCCATCCCACTGAAAAGGCATGGAAAACAAAACTTGGTGCATATGTGTATAGTCATTTAAAGCAAACCTTTAAATTAGCTGTGCTTCCCTCCCCCAAGGCAAAAAAAAAGGATGCTTCATTCTGTACTCTTGAGTCTATCTGTTCTCTCTCAGGAAGTGGCATGTTTCATCATGTTGGAACTATGTGATTGTTCATTGTGTTGATCAGAATTATTAAGTCTTTCAAAGTTGATTGTCTTTATAATATTGTCATTATTGTATAAATTATTCCCATGATTCACTCACTTCACATTGCACCAACTCATTCAAGCCTTTCCAGGTTTCTTCTGAAACCCTTTATCGTTTCTTACAGCAATAATATTCTGTAACATTCATATACCATAACTTTTTCAGTCATTCCCAGGGGACATCCCCCCAGTTTCTAGTTCTTTACAATCATAAAAAGAGCTGCTATAAATATTTTGTACATATGAGTCCTTATCCTCAAGAGCTCTGGGTCTGGAGTTAGAAAGACTTGAGTTCAAATGCAGGCTCAGATATTTCTAGGTGCATTACTCTGGGCAAGTCACTTAACCTCTGTCTCAGTTTCTTTAACTCTGAAATGGGGATGATGATAGCATCTACTTTGCTGATTTTTGTGAGGAATAAATGAGATAATATTTGTATATGCTTTGTATAGTGCCTGGCACATATCAGATCCTATATAAATAAATGCTCTTTTCCTTCTTTCTCCTCCCTCCTCCCACTCAAGACCTGATAGTAGTATAGCTGGGTCAAAGGATATTCATAATTTAATAGCTTTGGGGGCATAGTTCTAAATTGTTTTTCTGAATGATTGGACCAGTTCACAGATCTGCCAAGACTTTATTAGTGTCCTTGTTTTCCCATAGCCCCTCCAACATTTGTCATTTTTCCCTTCTGTCAACTTTGTTAATCTTATGGGTATGAGGTGGTGCTCCAGATTTGTTTTAATTTGCGTTTTTCTAATTATTAGTGGTTTAGAGCATTTCTTTTTTTTATCTGGCTATTAATACCTTAAATTTCTTCATCTGGAAATTACTTTTTCATATCCTTTGATGTCTATTAATTTATTTTTAAAAATTCTGCTGTTGATAATATAAAATGACTGATTTAATTTAACTTCCCTTAATTTCCTTTTTTAAAGTGTATCTCATATGTTGGTGGAGTTGTGAGCTGATCCAACCATTCTGGAGAGCAATTTGGAACTATGCCCAACGAGCTATAAAAATATGCATACCCTTTGACCCAGCAATACAGCTTCTGGGGCTGTAAACCAAAGAGATCATAAAAATGGGAAAAGGACCCAGATGTACACAAATATTTTATAGCAGCTTTTTTTGTGGTGGCCAAGAACTGGAAATTGAGGGGATACCCATCAGTTGGAGAACTGGAAATTGAGGGGATACTCATCAATTGGAGAATTGGAAATTGAGGGGAAACCCATCAATTGGGGAATGACTGAACAAGTTGTATGAATGTAGTGGAATATTATTGTGCTACAACAAATGACAAACAAGTGGACTTTAAAAATACCTGTAAAGAATTACATGAACTGATGCTGAGTGAAGTGAGCAGATCCAGGAGAACATTATACACAGCATACACAGGAGAACATTATACACAACACAGTGTGTAAGGACTGTTTTTGATAGAGTTAATCCTTCATAGCAATGCAAGGACCTAAAACATTTCCAGAGGACTTATGATGCAAAATGCTATATACATCCAAAAAAAGAACTATGAAGTCAGAATGCAAAATGAAGTGACTATTTTCTCCTTTGTTATGTTTTGTTTTTTTTTCTTGGTTTCTCCCATTCGTATTAATTCTTCTATGCAACATGGCTAATGTGAAAATGTGTTTAATATGACTATATGTGTAGAGCCCATGTAAGATCTCCTCACTCTACTTCATCCTTAACTTAGTTGCCAAAGTGATCTTCCTAAATGGTAGGTTTGACCATGTCATCTCTCATTAAACTACAGTGGCCTCCTATTCCCTCTAATATCAAATATAATATCTTCTTGCTTGTAAGCCCCTTCATAACCTCTCTACCTTCCCACACTTCCCCCTTCTAGTCTAGTGCATTCTGGTGACACTGGCCTCTTTGCTGTTCCTCACACAAGACACTCCATCTCTTGACTCTGCATTTTTGCTGAGTGTTCCTCATGCCTGGAATTTTCTCCCTCTTTATCTCTGTGTCCTGGATTTCCTGGCTTCCTTTAAGTCTCAGCTAAAATCTCACTTTGTGCATGAAGACTTTCCCTATCCCCCTTAATGTTAGTGCCTTCCTTCTGAGATTATCTCCAATTTTTCTGTATATATCTGGTTTGTATATAGTTTTTGGCATTGTGTCTCCTCCATTAGATTGTGAGCTCTTTGAAGGAAGAGACTGTTTTTGCCATTGTATTTCCATTGCTAGCTTACTTGACTTAACATATCTTTCTGGGAGCCCAAGGCAATGTGGTATAACACTGATTTTACTTGTCATTAGCATAAGATCCTAGAGAGTGGTTATTTCATTGGCATAGTAGGCAAATTCCTACCTCTTCCTTTATTCCTAGTACTGAGAGCAAATGTCCACTCAGGCAAAAATTATCTTTTTCCTGCATTTTCCACATATCCTCCTCTGCCTTTTTTGTTTCATTTTGCTCTCTTGAATCTTCATTGTCTTGTAAACCTACCTTTACTCTAGATCCCTCCATTTCATCTTCCTTCTGTCTTCTTGTAGGAAATGTCAGCTTTGTTTTCCAGGGAGATAATGCATTCCCTGGCCATCGTCTTCACTACCAGTTGTTTCTTCCTTCATGCAAACTGGAATACTATTCCAGAAAGAGGAATAGGTACATTTTTTCTCTTCACTCCCTTTCCCACACTGTTTCTTTACTATCATTCATCAGTCTCTTCTCCTTTGAGGGTCTCTCTATCATTTGATTTATATCTTTTGTGTTAGTTTTCTTCCACCTCCAAGGTATTCTCCCTCTTTTCTCCAGAAGTTCAGTATTTGACTCATTTCCTGTACTTGGGGACTTTGGTATACGTGCCAGATGCCCCTTAACACCTTTACCTCATTCTTTTTCAACCTACTAAAATCTATCTTAGACATGCACAAATGGATGATTATACCTTTCATCTGACCATCACTTCTAACTGTTTCACCTTTGTGACCACAAACTCTAAAATTTCTCTGATATCCTTCAGTTTCTACTGCCTTCCCAGAATTTAGAACATTACTTAACAATAGGCATTTAATAAATAGTAATTGACTGACTTATCCTTAGCTCATTATGCATTCCTACTGTGACTTTCCCCTCATTCCTGTTTGTTTTCCTAGTCCATCACCATCATCTGTACTCACTTTCTTCTTTTCAGCCTTAACCATATGTTTGGCCAGCTCAGTTTCTTTTGAATCCCTTTTCCCTTTGTTCTATGCTAGATATACTTTATCAAACCATATTTACCATTGTGGTGTCATGGACTTGGAGTCAGAAAAACCTGAGATCAGCTTCTGACCCTTACTAACTGGGGCTAGACCTAGCATGTCACTTAACTTCTCAGTAACTGTTCCCTCATCTGTAAAATAAGGACATTGGATCCAGTGACCTTTAAAGTTTCTTCAGGCTCTAAAACAGTGAACCTTTTTATAATCTGTACTTGTTACTCCTGCCCCCTGCCTTCTCAGTTTCTATTCATGCAATACTGAAAGCTCCCAGAAAATGCCATGCAATTGTATAAACTGAGTTCATTACAGATTTTTTATTTAGATTCAACTAGGCCCTCCCTAGGTCACAACAATCCTTTTCGTTTTCCCTGGTTATCAAACTCCTTACAGGCTATTCCAAACCTCTGTTTTCTACACCCCCTTCTCCCTGTCTCCCTGCCGCTATCAGTGAGTACTTTGCATTCTTTTTTACTAGGAAAAGAGAGAACATTTTTATGTTAAGTCTTTTGGAAATGTCTTGGATCATTATATTGCTGAGAAGAACTAAATCATTCACAGTTGATCATGGTACAGTATTTCTTTCACTGTACAATATTCTCTTGGTTCTGCTCACTTTACTTTGTGTCCATTCTTCTAAGTCTTCCCAGGCTTTTCCTGAAACCATCTTGCTTACCATTTCTTGTGTTCAGTCTTTTTATCAAGCATAGTCCCATTTAGGGGTTTTTTTGGCAAAAACATTGTTGTGATTTGTTGTTTCCTGCTCCAGTTCATTTTACAGGTGAGGAAACTGAGGCAAACAAATTTAAGTGACTTGTCCAGGGTCACACAACTAATGATTATCTCAGACTGGATTTGAACTCAGGAAGATGAGTCTTCCTGACTTCAGAGCCTGCACTCTATTCATTATGCCCCTAGCTGTTTGTCATTTCTTATAACACAGTGGTATTCCATCACACTCATATTTGTTCAGTCATTCCCCAATAGATGCACATCTCCTCCATTACCAATTTTTTGTCTTCTCAAAAAGAGCTGCTTCAAATATTTTTGTACAAATAGTTCCTTTTCCTTTTATTCCTCCTTAATCTCTTTGGGATACAGACTATTAGTGCTATTACTGGATCAAAGAGTATCCATAGTTTTATAGCCCTTTTGAGCTAGTTCCAAATTGTTCTCTAGAGTGATTAGATTAGTTCACAACTCCAACAGTGTTTTACTGTCCCAGTTATTCCATATCCCCTTCAATAATTGTCATTTTGCTTTTCTGTCATATTAGCCAATCTATTGGGTCAGAGTTGTTTTAATTTGTATTTCTCTAATCAGTAGTGATGTATAGCACTTTTTCATATGACTGTATCTTTAATTTCTTCTATAAACTACCTACTGGTATCCTTTGACCAAGAAGAGAAAACAAGAATAATTGGACTACCTGAAAGCTATAATCATAAAAGGAATCTTGATACAATAATATAAGAATTTAAGAAAAATATCCTGAAGCATAAGAATAAGGAGGGAAAATAGAAATAGAAAAAAAAAATCCATCAATTCCCACCTGAAAGAGATCCAATGAGAAAAACCTACAGGAATATCATAGTCAAATTCTGAAATCCCCAGCTCAAAGAGAAAATATTATGAGCAACAAGAAAAAACCAATTAAAATATGGTGGAGCCATGATAACAATCACACAGGATCTAGCAGCAGTGACACTAAATTAAATTAAAGACCACAAGTCTTGGAACACTATATATATCAAAGAACAGAAGGACTAGGTTGTAGCTAAAAATATCACACCAAGCAAAGTTAAGCATAATCCTGAATGGAAAAAAAAGGACCTTAAGTGAAAGACTTTCAGGATTTTGTTGTAAAAAAAAAAACAGCCCAAAGCTGAGCTTATTCGAAAATTTGACACACAAGATCCAAGAGAAATATAAGGTACACAGCAAAGACTAATTACAAGGAATTCAATCAGGACAGACTTGTGGTATAGAAAATGAGTTTGGTAGATTTAGAAAAATATGGAAAGACTTGGAATTATGAAGGAAGATGTTAACCACCATCAGAGAAACAGAGGATAAATAAGTATAGTGTAGTCTTACATGTATGAATATGTGATTATAGATATGTAAGTATATGTATGTGTATAGGTTTGTGTGTGTATATTGTTAATGTATGTGTGTGTGTGTGTGTATATCCCTTGTAGGCCCTGTTGGGGGGGGGGGGAAGAAAAAAAAGTAAAAAGTGTACAGAAGAAAACTAAAGAAAATTCACAAGGAAGCAACAAAAAGATGGACAGCTCTGAACACAATGTATAGAGTATTTATCATATAGGGCTTTCTTGAAATGGAAAATTATTGCTTTGTATTTTGAATCCTCTCATGTTCTGCTGTGTACACGGCAATGCTTTCTTTTCTAATTTTGTATTTTGTTTTAGTATTTAAGTTTATAAAATGTTTCTTTTTCTTTTTTATTGTGTATTTAAGTTTAAAAATAAATTAATAAAAATGTTTACCAGTAAAAAAAAAAAAGAAAAATGATGTCTGAGTTCTTTTTTTCTTTTTTCTTTTTTGATTAAGGCTTTTAGTCCAATAATTCTTAAATTATCTCTCCTTGCTTTGCTTTTCCTGGTCAGTTTTTCTGATGAGATATTTCAAAATTCTTTTTTCATTCTTTTAACTTTGTTTTATTGTTTCTTGATGCCTTATAGAGTCATTAGCTTCTACTTAAGCAGTTCTAATGTTTTTAAGGAATTATTTTCTTCAGTGAAGTTTTTCCTTTTTTACCATTTGTATTTTTTAAAATGTTTCTTCTTCAGTTTGTGTGTGTGTGTCTTTTGCCAAAGCTGTTTATTCTCTTTTCATAATTTTCTTGCATTGCTCATTTTTTCCCAAAACTTTTCCTCTGTTGTTCTTACTTGATTTTTAAATTCAATTTTTCTTTTTACTTTTTTTTAAAAAATCTCCAGGAATTCTTCTTTGACTTTATCCAATTTGAATTTTTTTCTTCAGAACTTTGCTTATAGACATTTTCATGTCATTGTCTTCTTCTGAGTTTGTACCTTGAACTTTCCTATCGCTGTTGTAGCTTTTTACGGTTTAATCAGGCCATGCCTAGCTGTGACTAATGGAAAGCACACATTGAGCAGGCCTTCAAAGAGAAGGCCTGACACCAGCTGAAATCAACCAGCTGTTGAGTAACACTATTGGAAAACTTTAGCTACTTTATTCTTACTAATCTTCAATCCCCTTCTGTCTACTAGATGCTTTCCTACTGCCTACAAACATACTTTTGTCTTTTTCCTCAAAAAACCCTCACTTGATTCATTCACCTTAATAGTTATTGTCCTATTTGTTGTCCTTCCTTTTGTAGCTAAACTACTTGAGAAAGCTGTCTACAGTACGTGTTTCCACTTCTTTTCCTTTCACTCTCTTTTTAACTTTCTATAGTCTTGACTTCTGATTCAATGAAAACTGCCCTCTCCAAAGTTACTAATGATTACTTAATTGTTAGATTTTAAAATTGTCTTTCCTCAATCCTCATCTTTTTCTGCAGCTTTTGACACTACGGATCAACATTTTTTCCTTGATACTTTTCCGCAGGTTTTTGTGACATTGCTGTCTCCTGGTTCACCTGCCTATTTGAATCCTCCTTCTTAAATCATGTTTCATAGGTCTCCTTCTAAGTTATGTTCACTAACCGTGGTTTTCCCACAGGTATCTCTGTCTCAGATCCTCATCTCATTTCTTTCTATACTGTTTCATCTGGTAATCTCATCAGCTCCCATAGATTCAGTTATTAGCTCTGCTAATGATTCTCATATATGCTTATCCAACTCTGCCCTCTCTGCTGACTTCTAGTCTCCCATCCCCAAGTGTCTAGTATTAGATATATCTATCTGTATTTCCTTTGAACACCTTAAACTCAACATATGCCAAACTAAACTTACCTTGTTTCTCAGACCCTCTTCACTTCCCTTCATGTTACTTTCAAGAGCACTGCTTTCCTCTTAATCCCCCACTGTAACAACCAAAATGTCATCCTTGATCCCTCACTCTTGTCATTGTCTTTCTCCATATCTAAGCTGTTGCCAAGGCCTGTCAATTGTTTTTTTACCTTCTTAACATCTTTCGTTTATACCACCTTCTGATACTGCCACCACTGTTGGGCTGGTCCTCATAGTCATACTCCTGAACTATTGCAGTAGACTAATGGTTCATCTCCTTGCCACAAGTGTTTCTCTCACACATACCAGTTCATCTTCTACTTAGCCATCAAAGTAATTTTCATAAAGCACAGGTCTTACCATTTAGCAACCCCCAGGCCTCCACCCTCATTGGATTACCTTCAGGATCAAATACAAAACCTTTTTCATTGAAAATCCTTTTTAAGTTATAACTCCTCCCTCATACTTTCACTTGACCAAAAATCTTTAATGGTTCCTTATTGCTTTTATGAAAAAATATAAAATCTATTGCTTGACATTTAAAGTCTTTCATAATCTGGCTCCTATTTGCCTTCCAACTTTATGATAATAATGTATACAAAGTGTTTATGAAAGTATCTTTCAGGGCAAAGATTCCAGAGTAGAAGCAAGGCCTTGCTTGAGCTCTCCCCTAAACTCCTCGAGATTCCAGTAAAGATGACTCTGGATAAATTCTAGAACAGCAGAAGCCACAAAATGACAGAGTGAAGCAGATTTCCAGCCCAAGACACCCTGAAAGAGCAACAGAAAAGGTCTGTTGCATGAGGCTAGGAGTGGAGCACAGTCCAACATGGGCCTTATTAGCACAGATAGGGCCTGAGCAGGTCTCACAGCACTGAATCACTGGCTGCTGTGATGGTTTGCAGATTTCTCAACCTGAAAATGCCAACAACAAATTGGAAGGTCAGTAGGAAAAACCAGTCAGACCTGTGTGAGAGAACGGAGCATGGTCAGACCCAAGTCCCAAGGCGACTGAGGGGAAAGTGGTGGTGGTGGCCACAGCAACAATTGTTTCTGGAACTCTAAGCCCACATATTATGGGGGAACTGAGCAACTGATAAGAGGGGAATTACAGGGATCTCTTTGCCAGTGTGGAGGTAGAATTCTCTTGCTTTGTCCTACTTAGATCTAGGACCCAATCCTCGGGGGTGGTCCTGGGGCAAGGAGGAATGCTGGCTTGGTGGAGCCTGTGGCAGTGGTGGAGAGGGAATTCTCAGAGTACTAAAGCAGAAGAGAATGCTTGAGATCACTCACAGACCAAAGCACAGACCAGGAAAGGAGTAAAACCTCTTCTTTGATAATACAACCTTGGAAGATGTGAAAATCTGCAGGTCTGTGAAAACAGCTGCAAAATCCCCTGAAGCTTAGGACAGTACACCACCCTATACCCCCACTGGATGTGGAGACCTGCCTTAAAAAAGAGCTCAAAAGTCAAATAATTGGCTGGGGAAATGGGCAAACTGTGGAAAAAACCTCAGACTATAGAATCTTACTTTGATGACAAGGAAGATCAAAACATACAATCAAAGGAGACAACAAAGTCAAAACTTCTATATCCAAAAACCTCCAAGAAAAATATGAATTGGTCTCAGGCCAGGGAAGAGCTCAAAAAGGATTTTGAAAATCAAGTGAGAAGTAGAGTAAAAATTGGAAAGAGAAATGAAAGTGATGCAAGAAAATAATGAAAAGTCAACCCTTGCTAAAGGAGACCCCAAAAAAATGCTGAAGAAAATAGCACCTTAACGTAATAGACTAACCCAAATGGCAGGAGAGATCCAAAAAGCCAATGAGAAGAATGCCTTAAAAAGCAGAATTGACCAAATGGAAAAGGAGATCCAAAAGCTCACTGAACAAAATAATCCCTTAAAAATTAGCAAGGAGCAAATAGAAGCTAATGACTTTATAAGAAATCAAGAAATTATAAAACAAAACCTAAAGAATGAGAAAATAGAAGACAGTGTGAAATATCTCATTGGAAAAACAGCTGACCTGGAAAATAGATCCAGGAGAAATAATTTAAAAATTATTGGAGTACCTGAAATCCATGATCAAAAGAAGAGCCTAGACATCATCTTTCAAGAAATTGTCAAGGAAAATTGCCCTGATCTTCTATAATCGGAGGGTAAAATTGATATTGAAAGAATCCACTGATCACCTCCTGAAAGAGATCCCAGAAGGAAAAGTCCTAGGAATATTGTAGCCAAATTCCAGAGTTTCGAGTTCAAGGAGAAAATATTACAGGCAGCCAGAGTGAAACAATTTGAGTATTGTGGAAACACAATCAGGATACCACAATGGATTTGGAATATGATATTCTGGAAGGCAAAAGAGCTAGTGTTAAAACCAAGAATCATCTATCCTGCAAAACTAAGTATAGTACTTCTGGGGGAAAAAGTGGTCATTCATGAAACAGATGCCTTTCAAGCATTCTTGATGGAAAGATCAGAGCTGAATAGGAAATTTGACTTCCAAATACAAAACTCAAGCATGAAAAGTTAAACAGGAAAGAGAAATCATAGACTTACTAAAGTTGAGCTGTTTACATTCCTACATGGAAAAACAATATTTGTAACTCTTGAGACTCTTCTCAGTATTTGGGTAGTTGGAGGGAATATATACATAGAAGGCATAGGGTGAGTTGAATCCAAAAGGATGATATCAAAAAAATAAAATCAAGGGGTGAGAGGAATATATTGAGAGAAAGAGAATGGGGTAAATTATCTCACATAAAAGAGGCAAGAAAAAACTTATAGTGGAGGAGAAGAGGGGGGAGGTGAGAGGGAATGAGTGAATCCTACTTTCATCAGATTGGGTTTAAGGAGGTTGTAACATACACACTCAACTGGGTATGAAAATCTGTCTTATAGGAAAATAGGAGGGAAGGGGATAAGAAGGGGGAGATGATAGTGGGGAGGGCAGATGGGAGGAGGAAATCAGAAGTAAACATTTGAGGAGGGAACAGGGTCAAAGGAGAGAATAAATGGAAAGTGGGATATGATGGAGGGATATATATATATATATATATATATATATATATATATATATATATATATATATATATATATATATATATATATA
>CM053770.1:170392499-170432271 GCA_028658325.1 Potorous gilbertii
GACATACAGACCTTGAGATATGGAAATGTATCTTGCCCTACAAGAAAATAGAAGGGAAGGGGATTAAGAGAAGGGTGGGGCATGATAAAAGGGCAGATTGGGCTAAGAGGAAATCAGAATGCATGCTCTTTTGGAGTGGGTGAGGGGAGAGATGGGGAGAAAATTTGAAACTTCAAATCTTGTGGAAGTGAATGTTGACAACTAAAAATAACTTATTTTTTTTAAAAAGTGTCTTTCGCATCTTACACTGAAATATTTGTTAAATGAGTTGTTTATGACATTGAATTGAATTCGACACTGTAGGTCCTTGGGTTAGTCATTTACTTTCTCAGACCTTAGCCTCAGTCTCTGTTTCTGCAAAATGGGGACAGGTTACCTTTGCATATTGGGGGTTAAAAAAAGACTTTATTAAACCATAAAGTTCTGTTGTGTTGTTGTGAAAAAAAAAATCAGTATGATACAGAAAATCAGTGCACGGCATGCAAAGGCTGAGAAACCTTTCACTATATTTTCTGTCATTTAGACTCTTATAAAATGAGTTATAATTTTGGTCACTACTTTTTTTTAAGTTTTCAAAGTGAGTTTTATTGATGCTTTTTGTCTTTACCTTTTCAAATTTAACTTCTCTTGTTACAAAGGTCCACGTACATTCAAAAGGATGTCAAAAAATTGAGAGTCCTGAATAGAGCTGTAAAATGATGAAAAAATAAGTCCATTATGAAGGAAAATGAGAGGAACTAGAATTATTGACTTCATGCTAGAAAGGATAACCTTTTCTCTGGTTTAGGGGAAAGATTCTGAAGTTATTCTCTTTGCCTGTCTTACAAGAGAAAATAGGTTTTCTAACAAAGATGGATAGGTTTGAATCAGAAATAAGACAATTTGCTTCTCAGAATAAAGAAGCCTGACTGTGTTCAGGAAAAGAAGAGAGAACCATCTGTTTTCAATACTTTGGATGTAACAGGAACCTAGTAAATGTTTGAATTTACATAAATCTGATTGTAAGTGTAGATTACGTAATACCAGCACATAGTAATCCATACTTATGCTTCAATGATTTGTATTCATTACATATATTGCACACACTATCAACATTTGGTTTGATGACCTGCTTTATTTCACATACTAATAAATCTAATAATTAAGTTGTTGCCTATTGTTAAGAATGTTTTAACTATATTATATCACAAATTGGCCTAGTTTTCCCAAATGCTAATAGAAAAAACAAAGTAATTTATTTTCTCCTTAAATTTATGATCTGGCTTTAACTCAGAAATAATTTGGAAATCATAATTTATGCTTCTTTTACATAATATTCTATAAGAACGTTTTCTTTAAATACAATAAAATTATTTTTTAAAATGTACACAGGAAACCTCGACCCGTCTCCCAGTTGGTTGCACAGCAAGTTACCCAGCAATTTGTGCCCCCCCCACAATCAAAGAAAGAGAAAAAAGATAAATTAGAAAAGGAAAAAAGTGAAAAAGAAACAACTAGCAAAAAGAACAGTCATAAGAAAACCAGGTAAATCTGAGACATATTTTTGTAACATTTGGAAAATCTGTACATTTTTCTTTCTTTTTTAAGGTTTTAATATATATTCAATTATATGGGTAAAATGCTTTAAAGTTTTGATTGGTTTCAGAAGGTCCTAAAAGTTTAATCATAGAAATTAAAAATGAAACTCGTCACTTATTTAACTTAATATGATATAAATTAGCCAGGAATTAGAATTTATTTTCTTAATGATTGAATACTCAGCAACTTCTTTGGTATAAGCATTCTTGATTGTTCCAACCATAATTTTTAGTCATCAGTTTCATAAAACTTGAATAAAAACTGTAGATACTGATAATGGGACATATTATTGCTAAATTCTCTACAATACTTTGGCATAAGTTATATCTTAGCACGTATTTATAACACTGGTTCAGTCCATGGTCTTTTATGTGATTGTGGTACCACTATGTTAAATGTTTCAGGACTGATTTCAATAAGACTTATGGTTGGAACCATTCTGTTGTGGCTCTAATGCTGAGTAGTTAATATTGCCAAATTTTTAACATCACTGGCATGCTTGTTACACTAGATACCTTGCTTTTTACACAGATGTATTTTTTCATGTAAATTTTGCACATAAGCTTCACAGAAATTATATTAGAGGGGAAAACTAGTTTTAAATGTTATAAATTTCATTTAGGCCACGATTGAAAAATGTGGATCGGAGTAGCGCTCAGCATTTGGAAGTGACCGTTGGAGATCTGACAGTCATTATTACAGACTTTAAGGAGAAAACTAAGTCACCACCTGCATCTAGTGCTGCTTCTGCAGATCATCATAGTCAGAGTGGTTCTAGCTCTGATAATACAGAGAGAGGAATGTCCAGGTCATCTTCACCCAGAGGAGAAGCCTCATCATTAAATGGAGAGTCTCATTAAAGTTTACTTTTTTCCAATTTCTTTAGTCACTTCTCTGTAACATGCAAATACCAATATTTTGGCCAATACATGTCACATTTTCATGACAAACAATTATGCTCAGCCTGCAACATGTTTTACATAAAAGTATAAATAAGTGCATTAGGATTAAGAATTTTGTTGCAATGTAGACTTAAAGACCACATTTCCAGAATTAACATTGTGATATCCAAAGTTAAAAGTGCCATGAAAATGTGTTAGAGCATTCATTATGCATTGTTATTGATAATCTTCTTCACTTTTAGTGAATTCCAGCACTTAAAACTTGATTTCACTACTATTGGCATGTACTGAATTAAAATTTTTATAACATAGTTCAAGCTGCCTAAATATGTATTATTTGAGAATTATAAAACAGTTGTATATGTGTGTTTGTGTGTGTGTGTATACACATATATACATATAATTCAGATCAATTTAATCAACTATTAGAGTGACCAGATTTTCATAATAGTTATCTTCTTAAGTACACCTGCTGGTACTTGGTGTGGTTAAATAGGAAAGTTGTTATTAAAGGACCTTCTATGAACTTTGGCCAATGTTTTTTTCACATAACTTACTAGATTACTCTTACTGGTTTTATCAGGTTTTCCTTTACTGACTTTTTAAAACATTCATTTATTACTAGCAGAATAGTAAACTAAACATTTTAAAGTATCAGTCATTTAGCTTTATAATTCACATACAGCACTATTATCATTATACACTGGTATTTTACATACTGTATAAAATTTTTCATTTCAAATGATTGTATGCATTTGCCTTAAAAAAAGGCAGCAGAAAAATTTTCATTTAAAAGGCTGCATTCATTCCTGAAAGAAATTTAACAATAATAATTTTGTAATTCTTTCTCTGCCCCAGACTTTTTCAGTGCTATTCATATGTATAAATATAATTACTACAGAGATATGGAGTGTTACACAGAATTGAGGAATAACTAATAATTTATCCTATTTCTTTTTAAGTCAGCTTTTAAAATTTTAATTGGCCCTTTATCACATGATTTTTAAACAATTCATATGAAAATCATGCAGTTCCCTATTTTCAGACAATTATCCTTTATGCATATATTAATGTAGTAACCCAGACAAAAATATTTAGTCACCGGACATTATGTAAAATTACCAAAAAAATATTTTTATGACTATACCTTTCATTTTTGTTTATACACAATGTTTATTTGATGCAGAAAAAGAAATCCAATATAGAAACCACATGATGGATCTTAAATTTTCATAGGATCTCCTAATTCTTCTTCTGTTAAGTACATTTTGCTTGTTGACTTCTCCCATTAGATTGTGAGCTCCTTGAAGACAGGGACTACTTTTTGCCTTTTTTTGTATCTCCAACACTTAGCACAGTGCCTGGCACATAGTACATGCTTAATAAATGTTTATTGCCCGATATTCTCACATATAAGGAATTAATATAATCATACACTGAATATTTATCAGTGAGCATTAGCTATACAACATTACATGAAAGATACCTTCATGATAACTTAAATTGTAGACCCTGACAGTTTTAATGTTTAGGGTTTTTGGGGAGTTGTAAAGGTAATTTTCTGTTTAATTGCAGCATTTGTAGACATAGTAGGACTATTTTGTTAGATGCAAATTGTGAAATAGTTGCATAAAAAGAAAGTCTGATGTGATATCACACTTAAGTACTCCATTTTTTGGTTGAGCTTATGTAAAAAATTAAAACTTATGATGTGTGTGGTTTTGGGGATGGTGATTTTGGTAGGATACTTTTATTGAAAGACCACTTTACTGCTTATTATAACTTTTTTTTTGAACTATGAGCTCTACTTTGTCTTACTTTGTTTCTTCATTTCCTATTTCTCAAATGCTTTTAATGGTTAATTTTTTTGAGACCTTGAACATTTGCATATGCTAATGAATTCTTCCAATTTCTCTAGGTGACACTGTTCTACAGATTGTCCTTTAATTAGACCCAAGGAAAAAAAGTCATAGCAGAGCTTTAAATGGATTGATAGAGAATAGTCTGGGAAACATACAAAATATAATAAGCAAAAAAATTGGCTTACATGATGTTTCATTGCTTACAAAAAGGTCAAACCCTATAGAAGCAGCTTACTGGTTTTTATCATGCTTAGAAAATGTTGTTCCCTATATTATCCAGATAGGATCATAGGATTTAAAGCTAGAAGAGAGCTTAGAGGTTATCTAATCTGTTATAACCAACAGAATATAGAATAAAAGACAGAGTTAACATTTGGATCCAAGTTCTTTTGCCCCCAAATCCAGTGTTTTTGTTATATTACACTTGATGAAGTATGTAGGGCACATTTTATCTTACTTTTACAGGCAAAAAAACTGAGACTCAGATTTTGCTGGAGTCACACAATTTAAGTGGCAGTGTCACGACTGAAACATACTACAGAGAAGTATTTTCTCTAAATTATTTTCCTACTCTAATAGATCTCTTAATCATAGTTATGTGGTTGGTTACAAGTATTCTTTTCAAATGCTCTCTGATTTTTTTCTAAATATCTTTCTAATGAAAGAATTGATACTGTATAATTTGTTCTATGAGAAGGGAGGAGAAAAATGAGGAAGTGATCTCATCTTTTTTCAAGGGTCTGTTTTTCAGTAGTCATAATAAATTAATAGAATTGCAAAACAGAAAGCTATTTTAGATATATGATACAAATTTTGTGGATGAAGAAATTTAGGCTCAGAGAAGTTAAATCCTTTGCCTAAGTTAGCAGGAGAGGCCATTAATTTAATTCAGTAAACATTTATTAAGTATCAATTACTGCCAAGTTTTCAGCTAAGCATTATGGATACAAAAAGAGGCAAAACATTGTCTTTACTCTCAAAGTGCTTACAAAGTGCTTATAATAGGGGAGATAACATACAAATACATACAAAGCAACTATATTCAGGATAAGTAGGAAATAATTTTTAAGTAGGAAATATTTTTAAAAGGAAAGCACTGGAATTAAGAGGGTAAGGAAAGGCTTCCTGTAAAAAGTGGAATTTTAGTTGGGACTTAAAGGAAACCATGGAGGTCAGTAGGAGAGAAGAGCAGGGAGAGACTGGGGATGACCAAAGAAGATGCCCAGAGCTGAGAGATGATCTTGTTTGTGAAATAACCAGGAGACCAATGTCACTAGATTAAAGAGTATATGTTGGGAATAAGATCTTGTGTTTGTCCTTTGTTTTCAAAGAGAACCAGGACATCAAAGAAATGATGACATGACTTGTGCTTGTTTTGAGTGAGGTAGGGCTATGCAAGGTCACCAGCCTCACTTTCTCCTCCTGAGTCATCTGGATCCAGTGACTAGATATTCTTCAGGATGACTGGAGATGGCCCAGGATCCAATGGGAGACCTTGGCCTTTTAGGCTAAGGTCTTTTCAGGTAGTCATTTAGAGTGAGATAATGCCCATTCAGTGAATAGGCCTCTTTAAAAGTAGTCCAGAGATGGCCCCTTTAAACAGAAAATAAATCAATAGATAGATAGATGGATGGATGAAACTGGGAGGGGCAGGAACCTCAGGGTTGTTGTTTCAACCAGAAACAGTTAACTATTGACATTCGCTGTAAGCCAGGAGGATCCAAAAGCAGCCATAAGATGGAGGTTGGGCAGGGACCTATTGTTCATTGTATGGGCAAGCTTATCTATCTGTCTATACTTATACTTTTAAGACTACCCCACTCGAATATTCTCATTCTTTTCCCACAGAGTCCAGAAAGGATGAGGAAAGACTGCCTTCCCCTCTTCCCTCTTCTACTTTGTTCCCAAGGAAGGGAGCTTAGAGTTGAGTTTGATTTTGTTTTCCTGTGGTCCTGTTCCATTGTTTCTTTCCATTCTAGGCACAATTGGAGGAATGCCCACTAGCCCCCGAGATCCAGCAATAGTGGCCTTGGAACCAGAATTCCAGGTCCAAAGTTACAGCCAGCTAACCTAGAAGAGAAGGCCTGAGAAAACAAGGTTCCAAAGACTGCAGCCCAGGGAGGACTTTGGACTTGGAACTTAGTGGGACTGTGCTCTGTAGAAACTGAGTTAAACTATGAACCTAAAGCCTTTCCCCTCCCCGGGGTAGATGGTGCAAGGAAGGGTGGATTATATTTCACATGTTACAAAACAGAACATTTTGTCTGTGCTTTTGGAGGCAATAGGAAGTCACTGGAATTTATATAATCAGACGTGTATTTTAGGAAAATCATTTAAATGGGTATATGGAGGATGGACTGGAGTGGAGAGAGAATTGAAGTAGGCAGACCCACCAGGAGACTGTTATTGTAGTCAAGACATGAGGTGAAGAGGGCTTGCAGTAGAATGCTGGCAGTGTCAGAGGATAGAAGGAAAGGTATTTGAAATACGTTGCAAAGGTAAAATCAACAGACTTTGGTAATAGCTTGGACATGAGGGGTAAAAAAATAATGAGACATCCAGGATGAATGCTATGTTGTGAGCATCAGAGACTAGCAGAACTGTCTTGTAGTGGGGAAGGTTGGAAGAGGGGAAAGGTTTAGGGGAAAAGATAGTGAATTCTGATTTGGGCGTAATTGAGTTTAAGTTATCTATTGACCATCTGATTCAAGATATTTGAAAGGCAGTTGGAGACGAGCTTAGATTAAGAGAGAGATTGGGACAGGAAAGGTAGATTTGAGAATCATCAACATAAAGATGGTAATTAAATCCATGGGAGCTGATGAAATCACCAAGTAGAGTAGTATAAAGGGGGAAGAGGAGATGACCCAGAACCTTTAGTGACACTTATAGTTAGAAGGTGTGATCTGGAGCAGAATCCAGCAAAGGAGGTAGGGAACAGTTTGATAGGTAAGAAGAAAACCAGGAGAGAATAGTGTCACAAAAACTTAGAAGATAGGATCAATGAGGAGAGAGCAATCAACAGTGTCAGAGACTGCCAAGGGAAGGAGAATGAAGATTGCGAAAAAAGCCATTGGTTTTGGTAACTAAGATCATTAGTGACTTTGGAAAAGATGTTTTTGGTGGAATGATGAGATTGGAAGTCACATTGTCTAAAGCTAGACTAGAGAACCTTTTGACTCCTGGACTATTATAATACTGAGCTTTTCATTCCATTATCTGGCCCTGTAGAGAAAGCATTGCTGCATTATGTGATTGCATCATTGTAGAGATTTGGTGTACAAGTACAAAACAAAATAAAAGTAATAGAATTTGAAATCTCTAGAATGAGCAAATTTCTTACATATATAAGGAGGTAATTCTTAAAGTATTTTGAATTAAGCACTAGAAAAAGTTGCTGGGTCATTAAACCTAAAGTACTTATTTTATCATGTTCTTTCTTGAGGGTCAGGAAGATTTAAGCATTGAAAATTCTTTTAATTCCTATCTCTCTCCCACTATGAAATAAATAATATGGACCGTTTTCCATTATGTAAAATTTTTGCTCTTAGGAAAAGAATTAAATTACTACATGGTACATACATATTAAAAATAAAGTCAGATATAGCTCCCACCAAGGAAATAGACCCTCTTTTAAACTAATTTCTTTTGAAAGATAAATTCTCCACTTTGAGAATATTTTGAAGAACTGATTTAGAAAATGGAACAATTAGTAAGTTACTGGGTATTTATAGTGTACACTTTTAAAAATATTCAGTTTAAAGAAAAATACAGACATGTGAGTATATCTGGAGGAAGAGGAAATAATTGAAGAATAATATACCCATTCACACACACACTGGACCTGCCAATGTTTGGTCTCCTCATTTGATTGAAATCAAAGAAATTCTGAAACAAGACCAGTTACCAAAATAACTACAAAGAACCAAAGATGCGATGTTGCCAGAAAATATGATTATTAGTTAGTTTGTGGCTTGAAGGAAAATAGTACTCTCATTTATTAATAATAGCTGTAAAAACCCTGGAAACTGCCAAAGAGTAAAAACAGCAGGAAAAAAGGAAAAAAAGAGAATCACAGACAATAGAATCTGTAGCAGAGATTAGTCAGAGATATCTGGAAGCAGACCCGGTTACTGTGGAGAGCAGACACCAGTGTGAGAAGAGAGAGAATAAACATGCAATAAAAGGGGATAACAATCTAATATTCATCATAGAGTTACATAACCCTTATTAGTGGTTGCTGAGACCATTATTGTAATATACGATAATAATTGATCATAATTACTCTGGGTAATCAAAAAAAAATTTAACTCATGGTCAACATATTCTGTTTTTTAAGATAAGTGTAAAAAATTCCATCAAAACTAAAGTTTAAAAGTTTGTGTGTAAATGGTTCTATTCAAAAAATGTTAATACTACTATATTCCAGACACTGGATATACCAAAACAAATGAAAAAGACACTGCCTTTTGACCTTACATTCTTCTGAGGATATAAAACATGTACATAGATGAGTAATAACAAGGTCTAAGGAAAATGAAAAGTAGAGCAAAGTATCCTAGGTATACCTGAGAAAGGAGAGAACATCAACTAAAGGTTAATAGTTATTTGGAAACCTGTCACTGAAGTTCCGTAAGCAGGGGCACACCATGGACAGGACCTGTAATTTAGAATTAACAATATAGCAGCTGTGACAGATAAATAGATATTAGAAATGGGATGATCAATTAGGAAGCTATTGCACTAGCCTGGGAGAGATAAAGTGGTTGTTATATAAGTAAAAGGAAGGGGAATTGGTCTGAGATGTTGTAGAGGAATTATATTCCACTTCAATGTCATAGAGTTAATGTATTTGTATGTTAGGAATATTATTATGTTTGGGTCCATTATTTTCACACTTTTAACCCATATTTTCTATGTAACTTTATGTAAAGAAATTGCTTTGTTCCTGTTGATTCCCCTAATGAAATCAAAGATATTTATACCCTTTGAGAAAAATCTCTACAACTGATCAGTTTTGGCTAGAAAGCAGGTTAGTGAGTCAAACATGAGTGTTGTAGCATACCAGTATAATTATACCCAAGTTCTTAATAGTACCTAAGAATTAACTTTTTTTCTATTTTAAAATTTTAATATTTTATTTTCTCCAATTATATGTAAAAACAGTTTTTAATATGAGTCATTCCCTTATTGATAAATGGTTAAAGGATATGAACAGGCAGTTTTCATACAAAGAAATCAAAGCTATCTATAGCCATATGAAAAAATACTCTAAATCACTATTGATAGAGAAATGCAAATTAAAACAATTCTGAGGTACCATCTCACATTTATCAGAGTAACTAATAGGACAAAAAGGGAAAATAAATGTTGGAAGGGATTTGGGAAACCTAGGACACTAATGTACAGTTCGTGGAATTGTGAACCAATCCATTCATTCTGGAGAGCAATTTGGAATGGTGCCCAAAGGTTTTTAAAACTGTGCATACCGTTTGATCCAGCAATACCACTGCTCAGTCTCTGTATCCCAAAGATCCAAAAAAGGGAAAAGGACCTATTTGCTAAAATATAGTGGTTCTTAGAAATCAAAGGGATGCTCATCAGTTGGGGAATGGTTAAATAAGCTGTGGTATATGATTATAATGGAATATTATTGTACTATACAAAATGACAGGCAGGATGATTTCAGAAAAACTTGGAAGAACTTACATGAACTGATGCATAGTGAAGTGAACAGAACCAGGAGAACATTGTACAAAGTAACAGCAGTATTGTTCAATGAAGAACTATGAATTATCCAAGACAATCTCAAAAGACTAATGATGAAGCATATTATCTTCTTCCAGAGAAAGAACTGATATTGAGTATAGATTGAAATAGTAAAGCAGTCTTCAATATTTATTTTTAAAAAAATCAAATTTTAACTTCTATTTAAAAACATTTTTTGAGTTCCAAGTTCTTTCCCTCCCTCCCTCTCCTCTCTCCATGATTGAGAAGGCAAACTTTTTGATATATGCAAAACATATTTCTATGTTAGCCATGTTGTGAAAGAAAACAGACAAAAAAAGAAAGAAAAATAAAGGAGGTAAAAAAGTGTGCCTCAATCTGCATCATCTTAAGTCTTTCAGAATTTTCTTGGTTCATTATATTGCTAGAGTAGCCAAGTCATTCACAGTTGATTATACAATATTGCTGTTATTATATACAATGTTCTCCTGGTTCTGCTCATTTCACTTTGTACCAGTACATGTAAGTCTTTCCAGATTTTTCTGAGAGCATCTTGCTCCTCATTTCTTATAGCACAATAATATTCCATCACAAGCATACAAAATAACTTGTTCAGCCATTCTTCAGTTGGACATCTCAATTTCTAATTCTTTGCTACCACTAAAATAACTGCTATAAATATTTTTGTACAAATAGGTCCTTTTCCTTTTTGTTTTTCTTCTCTTTGGGATACAGATCTAATAGTGGTATTGCTTGATCAAAGAGTATGCATGATTTTATAGCCCTTTGGGCATAAATCACAGTTTTTAGCAATTAGCTTTTGTGACACTTTGTGTTCTCTTTATTTGGGTATAGTGGATAGATAGAGTCCTGGGCCCTAGGATTAAGAAGACCTGAGTTCAAATTTGACCTCAGATACTTACTAGTTTTGTGACCCTTGGCAAGTCCCTTAATCTCTATTTGCCTTACTTTTCTCAGTTGTAAAATAGGGATAACAGAAACTTCTTTCTCACAAGGGTGTTATGAGGATAAAATGAGATAATATTTGTAAAGCATTTAGCATAGTGCCTAGCACATGGTAGGTGCTGTGTAATTATTTATTTCTTTTTCTCCTTCCAGATTCTAGCTCTCCTCCTTTTCATCAGTGCTTTTCTTTGTTCCTAACTTCTCTTTGGACCACAGAAATTGACCATTTATACAGGACTCTAATGAGTTCATACTCTGAATTCCTGAAAGTTAAGCTTGGATGTCATGGTTTCATAATGGCTAACAGCATATGAAACAATGCCACTAGTCTAACCCATTCCTCACTAAGTATCCCTAGTACAACATTTTGTTGTAGCCTTCATTTGAAGACCTTGCAAGTGAGGGACACTTTTCTCCTGGGGGGAATTGTTGGTAGGCACGTTTTCTTTACCTTGATTTTCCACCTCTTTTCATATATTCCATCCAGTGCTTTTCATCCTATTTTCTGTGACCAAACAGAGCAAGTCTAATAATCCCTCTTTTTCATGTGACAGCTAAGTCTTCTTCAGTCTAAAACTCCGCAGTTTCTTCAACTAATCCTAGTGTGGCATGGTCACTAGTCATCTTATCATCTTGGTTATCCTTCTCTGGACACTTCAAAGCTTGTCACTGCCCTTTCTGAAATATTATGCCCAGAACTAAACACAGTACTTCTCTTGTGACCATGAGAGTGTAGGGTGGAGCTATCATTTCCCTTATTCTGGATTTATTTCTCTATTGATGTCGCATAAGAAAAAAAAATGAATATAAATACTGTATTCTGAAATTTAGGCTAAAGTCTACCTGAAAGTATATAACATTATATCTAAATAATTTCTAGCTTGGAGATAGAGATGTTTAAAATATCATAATCTTCTATGTCCTTGTGGGCATGTCCCTTATCCCAAGATTTCAAGTACCATTTCTAGGAATCTTGAATGAAGAAAATACATGTTAAAATACAGTCCAGGTTAACATTCCAGACTTGCTGAGTATCAAGTCATCATTCCCTCATGGACCATTCCTTTCACTCTTGGAGTTAAATTAAGGAACTTCCTTCCATCTATAGTTTAATCCTTTCTCAATGGAGAAAGATGAGAGTCAGGGCCAAATACTTAAGGTGAGCGGAGAGACATTTTATCCTCAAACTGTGACCCTACAAGGGGTTTCCCCCAGGAGAATAGAGATTTAGAGAAAAATATTTCTTAAAAATGCTAGCAAAACTAAAAAGTTAGTTTTTAATATGTTTCCACAATCCTAGTATGTTCAAATGCAAATAACAATGATTTATTCTGTCAGTGGTTTTGTAGATGTTAAATTATGTTTCCTAAATCTTTGCTTTTTCAGACAAGGTACTGAATTATTTTAGTCTTCATGCTGGCATTCCCAATGTTTTCATTATCTTCTGGAATTTTTCTATTTTTCTTATAATCCTCCTGGGTTGTGTGATATATAAGGTTACTCACTATATGAGAGCCAAAATTTGCTAGAAGAAACACTTACAGTGTTAGAACCAGGTCTTTGTAGCATTTAGTGTGGGTGTGTCATAGAATGGTGAAAATTTTGTACCTTTTCAGAGGATCCATAAAATAAAAAATGTAGGACTGTAAAGGAAACAGATTATATTGAAATACAGTTGCCAAAGTGTTTTTTTAAAAGTTCATAGATTGCAGGTTTAAAACCCCTGCATAAACCTTTGGGTTCTAGAGATCATATACAGTTGGAATTTAGTGAACAAGCATATTACATATTTACCACATGCCAGACATTGTGCTAAGTATTAGAGATGCAAAGAAAAAGCAATAGTAGTCTCTCCTCTCAAGGAATGCATATTCTAATAGGGGAAAGGATATATCAGTAACTAGGTAGTACAAGTTATATTTAAAGTAGATGAAAGTAAACTGAAAGTGGAAAGTACTATTCCTTCTTTGGTAGTTAAGATTTGCCAAACCATAAAAACAAAGATCCAAGAAGCTGGAAGGTGCTCTGGAGATAATTTTTCCCAAAAGCATAATGACTACGCTTAAAAGTGGTGACTAGATAAATAATCATCAGGGATGTTGTAAAGGAGATTCCTATTCAAGTGTGAGTTGAAGAAGGTACCCTATAAGATCCCTTCCAACGCTGAAAACCTGAAATCAGGAAAACTTGATTTTCAGTCTTGCGACAGACACTGATTAGCTGTGTGACTCTGAGTAAGTCATTTAATTTTGGTTTTCTACTTCCCTCATGAGTGAAATCAGAGTAATAGCACTCCTCTTCCATGGTTGTTGTGAGGATGAAATGAGATATGTGTAAAGTGCTTTGAAAACCTTAAAACAATATAAATATTAGCTTTTATTAAGTAGGAATAATGGCTTTCTAAACATTCTTTATTAATATATTCTCTGAATGAGTGTAATTTATCCTAAAATCTCTAGTTCTGATTAGTAGCCTTTTCTAAGTATATTCTTTTTTTTTATTTTTCATTTCTAACACAGTTCATATCACATAAAACAATTCGAACTTTTGGTCAGGTGATACTTCTTAAAGCATTTACAATATAGACCACAAAAGAATTTTTTGTAAACGTTAACCAACTGAGACACAAGTATTAATGTATGCTAAGTTCACAAGCCCTTGACCTAATTGTCTCCACAGTATCACTAAGAATTAAAGGACCCTTACTTATTGTTGTTGGTCTAAAGTCCTAAGCCTAATAGCTTAATTTTAGACAACCTCAGATGTTCCCCTACCAACAATCTATAATTTAATAGATCTGATACTAAGCTTACAAACCTTTTGACCATAGGAAATTGCTACTAAGAGTAGGGACATTGCAGGGATACAATATCTCCTCAACTTCATGTCAATTCCAGGTAAAAGTAGATTGTCCACTTGCATTCAGTCAGGCTTAAAGTCTGCCAGATGTCAGTGGGAAAATTGAGTCAGGGGAATCCTATCACAGCCCAGGCTGAACAGCAGCTCTCCCACCCTTCTCATGAGATCACCTTTTTCAGTTTATATCAGCATCTCAAAGGCTTACTGGCATCATGAATTGGAGGCTCAGACTGACATTCTTGCTATCTGTACCTGGAGTTAGACTCAGAAGAACAGTCAATAGCCCCATAGCATCTTAAAATAGCAAGTTCCAATAACCAGGTTTCAAAGATGACTATAATTTCACTTTGGTTAAGGAACATCTTTTGAGGCAAGTCTTAAGTGGCTTAGATGCCTTTCTATATCTATTCTAGTTCCTGATTAAATAGCAATCATAAAATCAAATTTACCATGAAAACCTTAACTTTTCCATCAATGCCAAATTTTACCCGAGGTTACCTGCCTCTAGGAAATTTAGACTAAAATTCTTTTCCCCAAACTAAAGATGTCTGATTTATTCTCAGTAATAAATTCAGTCAATTGTTTTAATACTAATTGTTTTTACATCATTTTCTCACATGTCCAATTTTTCTCCCCATCACTCCCCTCCCCCCGCTTCCTAATACCTTGCATTCTAATTACTCCTTTCCTCAATGTACCCTCCCTTCTGTCACACCCCACCGTTCCTTTATCCCCATCTTCTCTCTTTTCTTATAGGGCAAGATAAATTTCTATACCCAATTCCCTGTATTTCTTATTTCCCAGTTATATGCAATAAAAAGTGTCAACATTTGTTACTAATACTTTGAATTCCAACTTCTCTCCCTCCCTTCCCATCCCCATTGAGAAGGCAAGCAATTCAATGTGTCGTTTTGCAAAAGACTTCCATAATAATCATGTTGTGTAATACTAAATATATTGCCCTTTATCCTACTCTATTCCCCCTTATTTCTTTTATTCCCTCATTTGACCTTGTCCGTTCCCAAAAGTGTTCATTTCTAGTTACTCCCTTCTCCCATTTGCCCCCCCTTCTATCATTCCCCTCACCCCATTTGTAACCTCCTCACCTACTTTCCCGTAGTGTAAGGTAAATTTTCATATCAAATTTAGTGAGCATATTATTCCCTCCTTCAGCCATGTGTAGAGAGAATAGCTTCACTTTTCCCTTCTCCCTTTTCTTCTCCATTGAACACGATTTTTCTTATCTCTTTTATGAGTTATAGCCTGCCCCATTCTATTTCTGAACCCTTTCTCCTCCCAGTATTTTCCTCCCTCACTCCTTAATTTTTATTTCATTTTTTTGTGTGGATATCATCTCTTCTGATTCAACACAACCTGTACCTCTGTCTATATGTGTATGTGTGTGTGTGTGTGTGTGTGCATGTGTGTACAATCCCTCCACCTATCCAAATACTGAGAAAAGATTCAAGAGTTATAAATATTTTCTTTCTATGTAGGAATGTAAACAGTTCAGCTTTAGAAAGTCTTTTATGATTTCTCTTTACTGTTTACCTTTTCATGATTCTCTTGATTCTTGTGTTGGAAAGTCAAATTTTCTATATATTTCTGGTCTTTTCAGCAATATGAATGCTTCAGAGTCCTCTATATCATTGAATGACTATTTATTCCTTTGAAGTATTATAGTCAGTTTTGCTGGGTAGGTGATTCTTAGTTTTAATCCCAGTTCCTTTGACTTCTGGAATATCCTATTTCAAGCCCTTCAGTCCCTTAATGTTAAGCTTCCAGGTTCTATGTTATCCTGATTGTATTTCCACAATACTCAAATTGTTTTTTTCTAGCTGCTTGGAGTATTTTCACCTTCATCTGGGAACTCTGAAATTTGGCCATAGTATTCCTAGGAGTTTCTCTATTTGGGTCTCTTTCAGGAGGTGATCGGTGGATTCATTCAATATTTATTTTGCCCTCTGATTCTAGAATATCAGGGCAGGTTTCCTTGATAATTTCATTTTCATTTTCATGAAAGATAATGTCTAGGCTCTTTTTGATCATAGCTTTTCAGGTAGCCCCATAATTTTTAAATTGTTTCTCCTGGATCTATTTTCCAAGTCGGTTGTTTTTCCAATGAGATATTTCTTATTATCTTCTATTTTTTTCAGACTTTTGGTTTTGTTTTTTAACTGCTTGGTTTATCTCATAGTCATTCATTTCCCCGAAGTCAGTTCTCTCTTTCAAAGAATTGTTTTGTTCAGTGAGCTTTTGAACCTTCTCCTCCCTTTAGCTGATTCTGCTTTTTAATGCCTCCTTCTCCTCATTGGCTTTTTGGCGCTCTTTTTCCAGTTGAATTAGCCTCTTATTAAAGGTGTTATTTACCTCAGCATTTTTTTGGTTCTCCTTTAGCAAGCTGCTGACTTGCTTTTCAAGCTCTTCTATGGCCTGAGCCCAATTTAACTTCCTTTGGAGGCCCTGGAGGCAGGGCCTTGACTTCCTGTGACAGTATGCGTTATTCTTCCTCATCCAAAAGAATGGGAGGAGACACCTGCTCATCAAGAAAGTAGCCTGCTATAGTCTTATTTTTTTTCCCGTTTTGGGGCATTTTCCCAGCCAGTTGACTGGGTTGACTTCTGAGTTTCCTCTGCACAACCACCTCACCTCCTATTCCACTAAGCCATCCCTGGGGGCTGAAATTCAGCTCCAGTCCCCCAGGGCCTTTAGGCGGGGGTAGGGCAGCTATTCAGTGTGAGATTAAGATCAACTGCTCAGATGGGTGCAGGGCTGACACACAGGGCTCAGTTCCCTCAGGGGCTTTACGATGATGAGGCCTTCAAGAATGGATATGGGCTGCTGCCTTCCTTGGGAGCCCCCATCCCCTGCTGTCTTGGCTGATGCCACCTGAGGAGGCCTGAGTAATGGGAACACCCTGCTCCCTTCTTGGCCAGCCAAAAAAAACCCCTCTCATTGATGTTTAGAGCCTGTGGGTTGGGGAATCTGTCCTGCCGCTGGGGATTCTGTCCCTGAAGCCTGCTCGGTCTTGCTCCTTCTGGTTCCTATGGGCCAAGGCACCAGGTGTAACAGACCTTTCCTGTAGGTCTTTCAGGTCACTCTAGGCTAGAAATCTCCTTTACTTTGTTGTTCTGTTCATTCTGCTGCTCTAGAATTTGTTGAGAGTCCTTCTTTACAGGTGTTTTATGGGCTGTGGGGGAAGAGCTAGTGTATATGCATCTTTTTACTCCATCATCTTGGCTCCGCCCCAAGTATATTCTTTAAAATGAATATTTCTGCCTAATTCTTGCCCCAGTGAAGTATATTGAACCTTATACCATATCTTATGCTATACCTAATGAGTCAAAATGAAAACTGTCTTTTCAGTTAATGATTCATCGTTCACAATTCCTATACATTTTTTGTTGTTATTCTGTTATGTCAGACTCTGTGTGACCCCATTTGGGGTGTTCAAAAGGTACTGGAATGATTTGCCATTTCCTTCTCCAGCTCATTTTATGGATGAAGTATTGAGGCAAAATGGGTTTAGTGACTTGACTAAAGTCACATAGCTCGTTAGTGTCAGAGGCTGGATTTAAACTCATGAAGATGAGTTTTCTTTATCCCAAGCCCAATGTTCTATCCCTTGTGTCTTGTAGCTGCCCATCATTCCTATACATATTGATGCTTAAAAAATGTTATCTCTGTTCAATACTCCAAATGGAATAAGGCTTTAGTGTAGGCTTTTGCCACTGGTATACTGCCCAAGATAAGAGTCATTGGGTAAGGTGATAAAATAGCTAAAATCTCTATTAACTACCTGGTCAGACCCTGGAACAGAACCTCCTCCAAAAGATGTTCAGACAGCAGACGTAACCAAGAATCGAGCTTTTGGACATATTTTCTTTCTGATATATTCTCACTGCACCAGTCATCTTGGGATAAGCAAAGGAACTGATGTTGAATATGAGTTCAGTCAGCACCCAGGGCTCAATTACCAGGAATATATTGACCATCCCATATACCCATCTTGATCTCCCTTCTTTCCTGGTATTTGAGGATTACCAAAACAGACAATCTTGTGGGTAGGAGTGCCAAACAAATAGTACTTCTATTTCCTATGACTAGCAACTCTTCCTAATTCTTGGGATTCAGAGTTGAAGGTTGCCTAGGAATACCTCCTTTCTCTGTTACTATTACTTCTCTCCACTACTTCATCTCTCTCTACCACAGTCCTACCCTCCTGAGTCTGACTGCCAATCTAATGACCTTTCTCAAATCTCTTCCTTTTTGACCTATCATTGAACACTGTAGGCATTCCCTTTTATGGATACCCTGTGCCCATTGGTGACCTTGATTCCTCTTGGATCTTTTCCTAATTGCTCCTTCTCAATCTCTTTTGCTACATTTTAATCCATGTCATGTCTACTAATTATGAGTGTGCCTCAAGACTCTGTCCTGAACCATATTTCTTTTTTTTTTCTATCCTATCTCATGTAATAATATAGCTGCCCTGAATTCAATGTCCTCAGGTCTGCTTGGGTTGCATCCCAAAAGTTTTGGTATGTTGTTTCATTGTCATTTTGTTTGATGAAAAAAATCATTTCCATGATTTCTTCTTTGATCCACTAATTTTTTAGATTAAATAATTAAGTCTATTTAAATGTGAATGCTTCAAAGCCTGTTATTTGTCAAAATTTTTATTCTTTTGGTCAATAAAAGATATGTTTTAACATTTTTATTTTTAAACATTTCTTAATGGATTTTTAAAGCTGTAGTACATAGGGAATTTTTACGAATATGCCACATACAACTGGAAAGTATATATGCATAAATATGCATACACAAATACATACATACACATACTATATATGTATATGTTTGTATGTGTATGTATATACAGCTACCAGGGGCAACTGAGTGGTGCTGTAGATAGAGTTCTGGGTCTGGAGTCAAGAAGAATCATTTTCCTGAGTTTAAATCTGACCTCAGACACTAGCTATGTGAACCTGGGCAAGTCACTTAACCCTGTTTGCCTCAGTTTCCTCATCTGTAAAATGAGTTGGAGATAGCAAACCATTCCACTATCTTTGCCAAGAAAACCCCAAATGGGGTCATGGAGAATTGGACATGGCTGAAAACAAATAAACAACAGAAGCAGGCATGTATTCGTATACATAAATACATATCTATATTGTGTATTTACATATGCATACATAGATCCATATATGTATACCTGTACATAATTAATTTTTAACATGTGTGTTAATATATAAATTAATCTGTGTATAGCACCAGTTATAAAAATTGAGTATGTTCTAGGGCTTAAAAAACTCAAAGAAATTAGTATATAATATATAAGTAATAACTAATATATAAATATATACACATAAGTACTCCATATATGTTTAGGGGTCTGTGTGTATATACATATACATATATAATATCTATACACACACACACACACACACACACATCCCTTTCTATTGTTATTCAAAAATTACTAGAGATGTTATAAGATATTTTTCAAACTTGCATCCTAGTAACTCAGAGATCTTCCAGCTGTTAATTGATTTAGTATTGTTACAAAATTTTTACTGTTCACCTGCCCTTATTTGCTGTGAAAGGAAGAGACATAGTTATAACAACGTCAAGATTCATCCCTTCAAGGACACAGACTGACCTGACATATATCACAAGAGGGAAAAAACTCCATTAGTTCTGTTTGATTCAAGGCATGAGTCATGTAGTCACATGGGATCAAAAGCCAGACTCAGGATTAACCAGGTGTTCAAAAATGAAATAGTACAATGGGGAAACTGAGTTAAGAAGATCCAATCACAGGCCAAGTCAAGGCCATCCTCAAAACTTTTCTCTAGCACATTGGTACAGAAAGTATGTTCAGATTAGCTAGAGGAACCTGATCTTGCTCAGTGTATCTTATATAAAAATAGGACACCAATTCAAAATTAGAAATTGAAAATTTGAGTGAGTAAAGAGGAAACAGCTTTATCTGCTATTTAACTCCTAAGAATTGATTATGGTAGTCCCTTCCCACTCCACCCCCTTGATGGAAGGAAGGCTTTGTAAACTTCATTTGCCCAGAAGAGGACTTCTCATCTTCCCATCCAATCCTCACAGTGACTTCTGGGTAATGTAAGCAACAAGATGGTGGTCTAGGTATTTTCTCTGATCCTCATGACTTTAAACTTTCCCAAAAGAAAAACTATGTACCAAGCAACTTAAGCTGCTACCATGGTCTAGGTTCTAGACCTAGACCAAGAATCCAAAACAAGGTAAAAAACAAAACAAATTCCAGGAGCTGACACTGACCCTGAGCTCACACATCCCTCATCTTCCACACTGCCAGCTGCCAGATGTGAGACCATACTAACAGATCCTCTTTCCAGTGCCATAAAGACCTTGGGTCCTGGCTATGGAAGTTTTTTTGGACCTCAACAGCCAGGTTGCCACAGCCCTTCAAAAACCTGCTGGAGGTTGCAACCCATATGCATTAATGCTACAAAATTCTGAATTGCCTATAGCTCTAAACTGCCAGTGGGTACCAGGGAAAGCAGGCTCTGAACTGCCTATGCTGGGCCAAAGTACTAAGGAACAGAGGGAGTAGGACAAGTGACCAGGACAAGACACTGTGTACATAACACGATGTAGCATTCCACCAAGCCTGAAAGAGGGCATAGTATCCAGCTGGGTCAAGTTTATGACCACCCAAGAGTCAGTTGGGGCAGATACCTAGGTTGTTGAATAGTGAAATACCCTGTTTGGGAAGAGGCTGAGAATCTTGAGATCCAAACTAAAGAAACTATAGTTAGAGGGGATGGAGTCAAAAGTGAGCAATAAGAAAAACAGGGCGGGGGGGGGGGGTGCGGATATCCCAGTATCAGCTGATGACAATTTTTTCTGGGAGCCAATGACTGACTAGATATAGATTTCTAGCTTTACAAACAACCTTGTAGAAGCAAAAGACAATCAGAAGAAAAGCAAAAAACAACCAGAAACCATGAATTATCCTTTTGCCACATGAACTTTCTACACCTGAGCCAATTTCTATTAGATTCGTGTATGTACACGTAGAATAGTTTATCATAAACTTTTTAGGGGATGTTTTGTAATAACTATACCACTTTAGTAAATATCCCTTTCTAAAAGTTAATTAAGGCTGGCTAATTGAAAATCAATCTGTACTCATAATGGAGTCACACTAGTGGGGGAAATAAAGGTACCTCTCTCCATCTTCTCATGGCTGCCCCTAAAGCCTGGAGAGGATATAGTAGCCATGCTCTGGAGATGGTATTTATCAATATGAGTTACATATTCGACCTCTGAGTAAGTGCTACAGTAGCATCTTCCTCCATGTATGCTTTATATAAACATTTGCTGCCAGTTTTAGTCACTGAAATCTGCTTCTTACTAATTTAAGGATTTTTTCCTTGAATCTAAATGTCTAAAGTCATTATGTAGCACCTTCATGGCTACACTGTAAAATTCTTGGAACAGCACAAATTGCTTTCCAGTACCATGTCTGTAATGGTAGCATTTTAGTATATCACTCTATTGTACATCTCTGACTTCCTCAATTATATTAGCATTTAACTGTCTTCCAGGCAATGAAATGAATTTCAGAAAGTTAGTTTCTTACCCTTTTTCTTGCAATACTGCTGTTAATCCTTCCTTCACTTGAACTCAAACTCAATACCACTCCTTTTGGGACAGATGAGACAAAAGAATTGGTTTCATAAGAAAAATTATACACAGACATACATACAGATACATATATGTATATACATATGTTATCTATTCCATTGTAAGTCCAATTATGGTCCAGTGTCCTGTGTATCACAGATAGCATTTATACCTTTTGCTATTGTTCAGTAATGTAAGTCATTTATAGCTTTTCGTGACCTTGTATCTGGGGTTTTCTTGGCAAAGATACTGGAATGGTTGGCCATTTCTTTCTCAAACTCATTTTACAGATTAGGAATTGAAGCAAACATGGTTAAATAACTTTCCCAAGGTCACACAGCTAGCATCTAAGGTCATGTTATAACCCAGGAAATTGAATCTTCCTAATCCCAGGCCAGACACTCTACCCCTTTTGCCACCTAGCAGCCCCATGGTGTAATGGGCATGGCCTTAGCCAGACCAAGCCACACCTTAGTGATTTGAACTTAGAATGAAATATAGAAAAGCAGAAATATTAAACACACCCTTTAAGGTTACTAATGCAATAAAAGCTATATTCAGTCACTTTAAAGAAAAGAATAAAAGTAGTTGAAGACTAAATGCTAAACCTGGGTGGGTCAAAGAGCACATCTTAGAAATAGTAGATAATTTCAATAAAGAAAATCACAGCAATGACACAACAGCCAAATACTTTTGAGATAAGGCTAAAATAGTCCAAAGCAGAAAAATTCTGTTTTTAAATGCTTCCATTAACAAATGAGAGAAAAAACAGATCGATGAATTGGCATTTGATTGCATAGTGAACTGACCGTTGGATTTGAAAGTCAGGAAGATCTAAGTTAAAACATGGTCTCAGACATTTACCAACTGTATGACTGTAGGCAAGTCACTTGATCTTTTCTACCTCAGTTTCCTCATCTGTAAAATGGGGGAAATAAAAGTATCTACCTCACAGGGTTGTTGAAAGAATCAAATGAGATAATATAATATATATTTTCCAAATCTTGAAGTGGTACATAAATATTATCTATTATTATTAAAACTGTGTGAAAATCAACAAAAATATCTTAACTAAATACCAAATGAGAAATTCTGAAAATAAAAGGTGAGATTAATAAAATGGAAAGCATAAAAAGCCATTGAGTTCATAAATAAAACTAGGAGTTTTATTTTTAAATCAAGCAGTCATGGAAAATCGGATTGTCTGGATAAAAAAAAATGAATTCACAACAGTTGAAGATAAGGGAAAGACCAATTATAAAAATCTCTTTTACTCTGTTATATGCCTACAAAGGAAATGGATTAATGTTTGCAAAAAATGTAAAATGCCCATATTAACAGAAGAAAAATATTTGATTGACTAAATATTCAGGGAAAAAATGAATTAACCATAAATGAACTCCAAATAACAAAACCCCTAGACCAGATTTGTTTACAAATTCTATCAAACAATCAAAGAAAACTTAATTCCAATATTACAAAAACCATTTGCAAAAGTAGGAGAAGAGATCTTACTAAACTTCTTCTATGATACAGATAAGATCCTGATGACTTAAACTGGGGACTGACAAGGCGGAAAAAGAAATATAGCTCAGTATCCTGAATGAATGAATGTTGACACAAAAAAAATTAGGGTTTGAAACAGAATTAGAGTTAAAAGCAGAATTAAAGAAAAGAATAGCAAAGAGACTATACACCTTGACCTTGTTGGACTTAAAGCAACAACAAATTAGGAGGTGATATAACCAAATTAATAACAGAAATAATACAAACCACATGATTATATTGAGTTACTTTAAAAACTTGACAACACTTTTTCTCACCCCCTCCCCTCCATTTCTGTTAAATTAGAAAGCATAAGAATAAATGGACTTTGTAATGGAGAAAGGCTGAAAGACTTTACATTGAGACCAAGTTCCATTATGAACACTATTATTTGATTTGCTTCTAGAAATGCAGTAAGATATTAAAAAAAAAAGAAATTGAAGGAATAAATAGACAGAAAGGAAATAGAGTTAATGCAGAGAATTCTAACTCACATAAATCATCAGCATTCTTTATACTTCCAACAAAACTTATCAAGAATAGATAGAGAAATTCCATTAAAATAATTACAGCTTGTATAAGATATTTAGGAATTTATCTACTGAAACACAGAGGAACTATATAATTACAATTGTAAACACTCTTTCAGAACGAGATAGACTTGAATAATTGAAAATATAATTGCTCATACTTAGGCTGTGACTGTAATAAAAATGATAATACTCATTGATTTTTGTATTGATTTCCATACTAATGAAACTACCAAAGGATTCTTTTTTTCTTTTTAAGTTAATTTATTTTCAGCTTTCAATATTCACTTACAAAATTTTGAGTTCTTAATCTGCCTCCCCCATTCCTCCAGTCCTCCGCCCCAACATGGCATGAAATCTGATATAGATTACACATGTTCGATCATATTAAACATATTTTCACATTAGTCTCATTGTGAAAGAAGGATCAAAACAAAACCACGAGAAAGAAAAAGAAAAGAGAGGAAATAGTATGCTTTGATCTGCATTCAGACTCCATAGTTCTTTTTCTGGATGTGAATGGCATTTTCCATCATGAGTCTTTTGGAGTTGTCTTAGATCTTTGCATTGCTAAGTCTAACAAAATCAGTCATCACATAAGGTTGCTGTTACTGTGTACAGTTACTGTTGCTGGTTTGGTTCAATTTACTCAGCATCAGTTCATGCAATTTATTCCAGGTTTTCCAAAAGTCTGCTGCTTACCATTTCTTATGAAACAATAGTATCCCATTACATTCATATACCACAACTTGTTCAGTCATTCCCCAATTGATGGGCATTCCCTTGATTTCCATTTCTTGGCCACCACAAAAAGAGCTTCTGTAAATATTTTTGTACATGTGGGACCTTTTCCCATTTTTATGATCTCTCTAGAACACAGACCTAATAGTGGTAGTGGTGGGCCAAAAGGCATATATAGTTGTATAGTCCTTTGGGCATAGTTCCAAATTACTCTCCAGAATGGTTGGATCAATTCACAATTTCACAAACAACGCATTAGGTTTCCAATTTTCAAACATTTTTGGTGCTTATTACTTTCCTGTTTTTCATGTTAGCTAATTTGATAGGTATAAGGTGATACCTCAGAGCTGTTTTGATCTGCATTCCTATAATCAATTGTGATGTAGAGCACTTTATATGACTATTGATAGTTTTATCTTGTTCACTGGAAAGCTGCTTATTCAAATTCTTTGATCATTAATCAGTTGGGGAATGACTTCACTTCTTATAGATTGGACTTGAACTAGGATCTTATAAATACTACATCCCATATTCTACAAACATCTTAAACAAATACATAAAAATGAGAGCTGTTCTTCAATGGATAAGTTGTCAATGGAGATGAACAAACAACTGCAAAAAGAAAACTTGCCAAGTATTGGTAAATATATGAAAGATTGTTCCAAATGACTAAGAAGACAAATGCAAATTTTAAAACTCTGAAGTATTTATTATCTCACACCCTGGAAAGGAGAAAAGATGACAAGGAGTCCTAGACCATGGAGCCTGTGTTATACAAGGTTCATACTGCAGAGGTGCCAGTATGACTTTACAATGTTGATCAACTGAAAAAGTATTTTTTTTCTAATTTATTTATTTTTAGTTTTCAACATTTATTTCCAAAAGATTTTGAGTTCCAAATTTTCTCCTCATCTCTCCTCTCCTCCTACCCTCAAGATACTGTACATTCTGATTCCCCCTTCCCCCAATCTGCCCTCCTTTCTATCACACCCCTCCCTTCCCTTATCCCCATCTCCTCTGTTTTCATGTAAGGTAAGATAGATTTCTATACCCCAATACCTACATTTATTATTTCCTAGTTGCATGTAAAAACAATTTTTAACATCTATTTTTAAAACTTTGAGTTCTAACTTCTCTCCCTTCTTCCCTCCCCATCCATCCCCACTGAGAAGGCAAGCAATTTAATATATATTATACATGTATAGTTATACAAAAGACTTAGATAAAAGTCAGGTTGTGAAAGACTATATTTTCCTCCATCCTATCCTTTCCCCCTTTATTCTATTCTCCCTTTTGACCTTGTCCCTCCCCAAAAGCATTTACTTCTAATTGCCTCCTCCTCCCATTTTTCTTCTCTTCTATCATCCCCCACCCCATTTATCCCCTTCTCCCCTACTTTCCTGTAGTGTAAGATAGATTTTCATACCAAATTGAGTGTGTATGTCATTCCCTCCTTAAGCCAAATGTGATGAGAGTCAGCTTCATTTTTTTCCCTCTCACCTCCCCCCTTTTCCCCTCCACTGGAAAAGTTTTTTCTTGCCTCTTTTATGAGATAATTTGCCTCATTGCATTTCTCCCTTTCTCCTCCCAATAGATTCCTCTCTCACTCCTCAATTTTATTTTTTTAGATCTCATCCCTTCCTATTCAACTAATCCTGTGCCCTCTGTGTGTATATTCTCTATAACTACCCAAATACTGAGAAGAGTCTCAAGAGTTACAAATATTATCTTTCCATATAGGAATATAAGTAGTTCAACATTAATAAGTCCCTTACAGTTTTTATTTCCTGTTTACCTTTTCCTGCTTCTCTTGATTCTTGTGTTTGAAAGTCAAATTTTCTATTCAGGTCTGATCTTTTCATGAAGAATGCTTGAAAGTCACCTATTTCATTGAATTACCATTTTCCCCCTGAAGTATTATACTCAGTTTTGCTGGGTAGGTGATTCTTGGTTTTAATTCTAGTTCCTTTGATTTCTGGAATATGATATTCCAAGCCCTGTGATCCCTTAATGTAGAAGCTGCTAGATCTTGTGTTATTCTGATTGTATTTCCACCATACTTGAATTGTTTCTTTCTGGCTGCTTGCAATATTTTCTCCTTGACCTGGGAGCTCTGGTATTTGATTACAATATCCCTAGCAGTTTTTCTTTTCAGATCTCTTTCAGGAGGTAATCAGTGGATTCTTTCAATATTTATTTTATCCTCTGGTTCTAGAATATCAAGGAAGATTTCCTTGACAATTTCATGCAAGATGATATCCAGGCTCTTTTTTTGATCATGGCTTTCAGGTAGTCCTATAATTTTTAAATTGTCTCTACTGGATCTGTTATCTAGGTGAGTTGACTTTCCAGTGAGATATTTCACACTGTCTTCTATTTTTTATTCCTTTGGCTTCGTTTTATAATTTCTTGATTTTTTCATAAAGTCATTACCTTCCATCTGCTCCATTCTAATCTTTAAGTAATTATTTTCTTGAGTGAGTTTTTGGATCTGCTTTTCTTCTTTTTAGGGCATTCTTCTACTCATTTGACTTTTTGGATCTCTTTTGCCATTTGAGTCAGTCTATTTTTTATTGTGTTATTTTCTTCAGCATTTTTTTGCATCTCCTTTAGCAAGCAGTTGACCCATTTTTCATGATTTTCCTGCATCATTTTCATTTCTCTTCCCAAGTTTTGCTCTACTTCTCTTACTTGATTTTCAGAATCCTTTTTGAGCTCTTCCATGGCCTGAGACCAGTTCATATTTTTCTTGGAGGCTTTGTATGGAAGGGCTTTGACTTTGTTTTTTTTTGTTTGCATGCTTTGGTCTTTCTTGGTACCAAAGTAAGATTCTATAGTCTGGTTCTTTTTCTGGTTTTTGCTCATTTCTCCAGTCATTTACTTGATTTTTTGAGCTCCTTGTCAAGGCAGTTCTCTGATTCTAGTGGGAGTGGGGAGTTACTGTCAGAGCTTGATCTCCCTACAATCTGTGTGCCTAGAGCTCCAGAAACAATGGCTTCAGCTGCCCCTGCTGCTGCTGTTGCTGCTGAGGGTTTCTTTGCCCCTGCCTGCTTCTGCCACCCTGGGGCTGGGGCCAGATCACTCCACACTCCTGCTCTGGTCCCACAGACTTTTCCCACTGACCTTCCAATTTATCCTCAGTGTTTTGGGGTCATTATGTTTGGAAATCACCACAGTTGTGAGAGATTCAGTCTGCTGAGGACTACTCAGGTCCTCTCTGTGCACTTGTGGTCTGTGCTGGACTGTTCTGCTCCTAGCATAGTGGGATAGACATTTCCTCATGATCTTCCTGGCTATCTTGGACTGGAGATTTGTTTCACTCCATCGTTTTGTGGGTTCTGCAGCTCCAGAATTTTTTTAGAACCATTTTTTACAGGTATTTGGCTGGGCATGGCAAGAGCACTCTAGAAAGTCTGTGCTGTTACTCCACCATTTTGGCTCCCCTCCTACTCCCAAAGGACTCTTTTTAGAACTAGAAAAACATTTTTAAAAAATTATCTATAGGAACAAAATGTCAGGAATCCTAAGGGAAGTACTTTTTTAAAAGGAGCAAGGAAGGAAGCTCTATATCTCAAACTATATTGCAGAGGAATAATCATCCAAAATAATTTTGTACTGACTAAAAAGTAGAGAGGTTAATCTGTGGAACAGATTAAATATACAGCATAAAGAACAAAATAATCATAGCTGCATCATTTTGCACCAAAGATTCTAGCTATTGAACTATAAAGACTAACTGTTCAATAAAAACTTCTAGGAAAAGTAGAAAGCAATCTTAAAGAAATAAGTTTTAAACCAACATACCAAAGATATGCCAAGATAAGCTCCAAATAGATATATGATTTCAATATAAAATGTCATCTATATTAGAATTAAAAAATGAAATACCTTTTCTAACTATGCAAAAGTGAAGAATTCATCACTAAACGAGATGGAAACTACTAGAAAAAATAAAAAGGGCAATTTAGCTTATATAAAATTTGAAAAGTTTCTGCACAAATTAATACTGTTTAAATTAGGAAGGAAATATTCAATTGACTAAAATAAATCAGAGTCAGCTTTTACCTGGGAAGGAGTCTAGTATATCTTTACCATTCTTCCTGAGGGCTACTTGAACTTCATACTGCCACACTGCCACATTTAGGTTGGTAGAGACCTGAAAGAAACCTTTCTTCCTGAGAGCATTGGGATATAGCACTAAACTGATTACTTAATGTTGACTGAACCAGATGAGGGCACAGTGTCAGAACCCCTAAATCAGCTGATAACCCATATGAGAGATAAGGGATGGGAAATCAACCCCAAGAAAATCTAGGCTCCAGCCCTCTTCATCAAGTTTTCAGTGATACAGTGGGTGAGGAAAACCCACTTGTCTCTTGAATTGTTTATCTCTTACTGGGACCCACTTGCTGCTATGCAGGTGAAAAAGGGTCATATTATTCTTTTTTCATTTGTGCATTTATTTTTTAGTAATTATTTTATTAGTCAACATATATCTATAATACAATATTAATTTTTCTTTAAGATATGGTATATGTTCTCTGAATGGAGATATAATTTGTATTATAACTATAAAATATTTTTATAGATAATACTTAATTCAAAATTCACAAAAATATCACCCCTGTTTTAAAGATTATATAGCTACAAATATGTAAGAATTTTTAAAAATTATATTTCAATATCTTAAATGTAACATCTTGGAATCACTTATTAATTCTGCCTTCTTACACTTTATACTGATGCAATTTAATCACTAATTGGAATTTTGTCTCCAATTCTTCTGCTTTGTTATATTTTAAAAATAGCTTTAGGATTTACAGCTCTAGACACTCATGTGCCTTATTACATGGAAAGGAAGGAGCAATTCTACTATTCTTTATAATTGGTTCCTTTCATAGGAAAAGCATTGCTATCACCATAGCACCAGGTCAACATCACCTTGCCAAGTATTGCTCATGAGTCTGTGCTTGTAAATTGCTTTCCTGCAGTGTAAGATAGATTTTCCTACCAAATTTAGTGTGCGTGTTATTCCCTCCTTAAGCCAAATGTGGTGAGAGTAAGCTTCACTTTTTCCCTTTCACCTCCCCCCTTTTCCCCTCCATTGGAAAAGTTTTTCTTGCCTCTTTTATGAGATAATTTGCCTCATTGCATTTCTCCCTTTCTGATCCCAATGTGTTCCTCTCTCACCCCTTAATTTTATTTTTTTAGATATCAACCCTACCTATTCAACTCACCCTGTGCCCTCTGTCTATATGTATATAATCCCTCCAACTACCCAAATATTATCTTTCCATGTAGGAATGTAAACAGTTCAACTTTGGTAAATTCCTTATAATTTCTCTTTCCTGTTTACCTTTTCATTCTTCTCTTCATTCTTACATTTGAAAGTCAGATTTTCTATTCAGCTGTGGTCTTTTCATCAAGAATGCTTGAAAGTCCTCTATTTCATTCAATGACCATTTTTTCCCCTGAAGCATTATACTGAGTTTTGCAGGGTCGGCGATTCTTGGTTTTAATCCTAGTTCCTTTGGCCTCTGGAACATGATATTCCAAGCCCTGTAATACCTTAATGTAGAAGTTGCTAGATCTTATGTTATCTTGATTGTATTTCCACCATACTTGTATTGTTTCTTTCTGGCTTCTTGAAATATTTTCTCCTTGACCTGGGGAGTCTAGAATTTGACTACACTATTCCTAGGAGTTTTTCTTTTCAGATCTCTTTCAGGAGGTGATCAGTAGATTCTTTCAATACTTATTTTACCCTCTGGTTCTAGAATACCAGGGAAGTTTTCCTTGATAATTTCATGACAGATGATATGTAGGCTCTTTTTTTGACCATGGCTTTCAGGTAGTCCCATAATTTTTAAATTGTCTCTCCTGGATCTATTTTCCAGATTAGTTGTTTTTCTAATGAATTATTTCACATTGTCTTCTATTTTTTCATTCTTTTGGTTTTGTTTTGTAATTTATTGGTTTCTCAAAAATTTATTAGCTTCCATCAGCTCCATTTTCATTTTTAAAGAACCATTTTCTTCAGTGATCTTTTGAACCTCCTTTTCCATTTGACTAATTCTGCTTTTTAAAGCATTCTTCTCCTCATTGGATTTTTGGACCTCTTTTGCCATTTGGGTTAGTCTATTTTTAAAAGTGTTATTTCCTTCAGCATTTTTTGGAGGTTTTGGATGTAGAAGCCTTGACGTTTTGGTCTTCCTCTGATGGTATGCCTCGTTCTTTGTCATCTGAAAGGATGGAAGAAAATACCTGTTCACCAAGAAAGTAACCTTTTGTAGTCTTATTTTTTTTTCCATTTTGGGGGCATTTTTCCCAGTCAGTTATTTGACTTTTGTGTCCTTTATCAATTGGAGGCTATACTCTAGGGGCCTGTAAGTTCTCAGTTTTTCCAAGGTGGCACAATCAAGGGAGAAGAGTTTATTTCTCTCCTGGCCTTTGCTCTGGTCTGGGATCAAACACAAGCTTTTCTGCCTAGGATCTGTGAGTAAATTCTCTCTCCAGAGCCTCTACCAGCTCTACCAGGTGAGCACTCTTCCTTACCCCAGGATTGCCACTCAGGGCTGAGACCCAGATCAGTCACTTGATTACCCCCAGGGTCTTTAGTCTGAGGGCTCCTAAAATGGATGCCTGATAGTGTTCCCTTCTCACCCAAGTGAATGTGCTTTCTCCCTGACCTTTGATGCTACATTTGTTTGTGGGTTGAGAAATCTGAGAACCACAGCTTCTACCTATGATTCTGCACCATAAAATCTGCTCCAGTCCTGTCCATGTAATGTGGAACAGCCAAAGCTGGGCTGCACTCTGCCCTGAGTCTTGTGTGATAGGACGTTCCTGTCAGCCTTCCAGGCTGTCTTGGGCTGGAAATCTCTTTCACTCTGTCAGTTTGTGGCTTCTGCTTCTCTAGCATTTGTTTAGAGTCATTTTTTACAGGTATTTTATGGGCTATGGCAGGTAGAGCTAGAGCAGGTCTGTCCTTGTACTCCACCATCTTGATTCCACCCCTCTAAGCCCATCTTAAAAGCACCCTAGCAGCTAAGTACTCTTACTTTCTTTACTTTACAGAAGAGGAAAGTGAAGCAAATAGGTTAATTTACTTGCCCAAGGTCAGAAAGCTAGTAAATGTCTGTGGTAAGATTTTAACTGTTCTTTCTGACTTCAGGTCCAGGGCCCTGTTCACTGAATCACCTAGCTGCCTCAACTGTCGTGGCCCTCAGTCTATCCCCAACTGGCGAAGTGGCACTCTCTCTTTTCAGGGAAAGAAGTTTGTCCTTGCTTATCTGCAGTTTATTATTATGCATCTTACTGCCCATAACAGATGTCTAACCTCCCACAAGTCATATCTGTAACAAATAGATGCTACCCTGGAGTAGCGAAGGGATACATCTATTATCCACAGGTTTCTTGGGTCCAGTCTCTAGGAAGATTTACAGATAAGAATGAAGTATTTTCAAACAGAGTTCAAACTTTAATAGGGGGAGAATAAACATATGTCCCTTCAGACTATGAAGGGTAATTACATTGAGTTGCATATGAAAAACAGAGGATGTGGAGTGGTGTGAAATTGATTATGTTTTGAGATTTTTATGAGAAGAAAGAAAATGTAAAGTAAAAGGAATACAGTAGTAGGAAAGGAGAAAAGGGGGTTGAATTTGCTATTTCTCATAATTGAGGTGAGATGTTGAGTACACAATTTGGCATAGAACTAGATTAAATTCAGAGAAACAAGCAAGGAGGGGGGCAGTGTTAAGGAGAAGGATAATAATGGAGGAGAATAGCTACAACCAAAACAAATTTTCTGATCTTAAAAAAAATATTTTAAGATAGACGAAGGTGGAGGGAAAGATAAGAATGTAAGAGGTGTCCATCAATTGGGAAATGGCTGAACCAATTGTAGAATAGGAATATAATGGAATATTATTGTGCCACAAGAAATGGCAAATTTCAGAAAGTCCTGGGCAGTATGAACTGATATAGAGTGAATTGGGTAGATCAAAGACAATAATTTATACAAATAATTCAATTCAATAAACATTTATCAAGTACCTACTATATTCCTGGCACTGTAGTAAGTGCTGGGGATACAAATAAGAAAAGGAAAGACTGTGGCTGTCCTCAAGAAGCTCACAATTTAATGGAGGAAAATGATATGCAAAAGGAACCTGTAAAGCTGGTGGTGTAGGGGACATAAAGAGAAGGCAAAGACACCAGTAGGTATAATGCTCTGTGGAGTAGAAACCAGGCAGAGGTACTGATGGGAAATGGAGCATTACCTAGAAAGTTCATATCTGAGTCCTCTATAAAGTATGGCTTTTCATGGGGGGAGGGGGTGGAGTTGGTTAGTTGGAAAGATGTTGAGTATCAAAAGCAGTCAATCTGATTGGAGATGAGATTTTAGGTGTTCTGCTTATCCTAGTTAGGAATGATGTTCCATGGAGTTGAAACCAAGCAGAACTACTGATAGAGTTATTCTAAAGAAAACATTTTGAAATACTTAATAATTCTGATCAGTGCAAAATATGGTATCTTCAGAAGAGCTATGATGAAGCAGTTCACTCACCTGCTGACAAATAGATGGCAGACACCAGGTACAAGATGAGACGTTAAGTTCTGGAGATGGCTATTGTATGAACATGTTTTATTTGACTATAATTGTTACAAGGTTGTTTTTTTCTCCTCTCCTTTTTTTGATAGGAGGAGGATGGAGAGAGAAAAAGAGATGGACAATGATAATGTCAAAGAGAGAGGTCTATTGACATTTTAAAAATGCATAAGTGAGAATAGAGTGAAGTTCAGAGGGAAATACAGATTGGCAAGACAATTTTGAGAGTTAATATTGAGGAACTGATTTTTAAATTTTTGTCTTATTTTTAATAATATTTTATTTTCCTAATTACATGTGAAGACAATTTTTAGCATTTATCTAAAAAAATTTTTGAGTTCCAAATTATCTCCCTTCCTCCCTCCACAGCCCCTTTCTAAGATGGTAAGCAGCTTGATATATGGATGGAAAACATTTCCATAATAGTCATGTTGTGAAAGAAGAACAGACCAAAAGGAAAAAAAACATGAAAATATGAGGTTAAAAGAGTATGCCTAGATCTCATTCAGACCCTATCAGTTCTTTCTCTAGATGTGGATTTCTCACAACAAGATTTTCTGAATGGATTTTCCATCATGAGTTCTTTGGAAGAGGTTGTTTTGGATCGTTATATTGCTGTTATTGTGTATGATGTTCTCCTGGTTCTGCTCTCTTCACTTTGCATCAGTTCATGTTAGTCTTTCTATGTTTTTCTGAAATCATCCTGCTTATCATTTCTTATAGGACAATAGTATTTGATTACCTTTATATGCTACAACTTGTTCAGCTATTCCCCTATTGATGGACATCCCCTCAATTTTCAATATTTTCCACTACAAAAAAAGCTGCTATGAATATTTTTGTACATGTCAGTCCTTTTCCCTTTTATTTGATCTTTTTGGGATACAGACCTAGTAGTAGTATTGCTAAATCAAAGAGCATGTTTTATAGCCCTTTGGATATAGTACCAAATTACTCCCCAGAATGGTTGGAGCAGTTCACAAGTCCATCAATGGTCCATTAGTGTCCTGATTTTCCAACATTCTTTCAAACATGTATCATTTTCCTTTTCCGTCACATTAAATAGGATGTGGAGAATGCTACTTCAGAGGTTTTTTAATTAGCATTTCTTTAATAGTGATTTAGAGCATTTTTTCATATGACTAGAGATAGCTTTGATTTCTCCATCTGAAAACTGTCAATTCATATCCTTTCACTATTTATTGATTGCATATTATAAATTTGACTCACTTCTCTGTGTGTTTGAGAAATGAGGTCTTTATCAGGGACACTTGCTGTAAAAATTGTTTCTTAGCTTTCTGATTTCCTTCTAATCCTGTTTGTATTAGTTTTGTTTGTGCAAAAACTTTTATATTTGATATAATCAAAATTATCCATTTTACATCATATAAGGATCTCTATCCCTTATTTGGTTATAAATTCTTCCCTTATCCATAGAGCTGATAGAGAAACTTTTCCTTGCTCTCCTAATGTGCTTATGGTATCATCCTTTATATCTAAATCAGGTACTCATTTTGACTTCTCTTGGTATACAGTGTAATATGTTGGTCTGTGCCTGGTTTCTGCCATCCTGTTTTCTAGTTTTCCCAGCAGTTTTTGCCAAATGGTGAGTTCTTATTCTAGAAGCTAGGGTCCTTGGTTTTAGCACACATTTGATTACTATGGTCCATTACTAGATAGTCTTGTGTGCCTATCTATTCCACTGATTTACCATTCTATTTCTTAGCCAATACCAGATAGTTTTGATGACTGATGCTTTATAATATAGTTTGAGGTCTGGTATGGCTAGGCTGCCTTCCTTTGCATTTTTTTGACCTTTTGTTCTTCCAGATGAATTCTGTTATTTTTTTTCTAGTTTTATACATGAGTTTTTTGGGAGTTTGATTGATATGGCACTACAAAAGTAAATTGATTTGAATACAATGGTCATTTTTATTCTGTTGGCTTGGCCTTCCCATGAGCAGTTAATATTTTTGCAAATTGTTTAGATCTGACTGTGTAAAAATTTGTTTTGTAATTGTGTACCAACAGTTTCCCAGGTTTGTCTTGACAGGAAGACTCTCAAGTATTTTATATTGCCTACAATTATCATAAATGGAATTTCTCTAATCTCTTGCTGCTGGGCATTACTGGTAACATATAGAAATACTGATGACTTGTGTGGGTTTATTTTATATCCTGCAACTTTGCTAAAGTTGTCATTTATTTAATTAGTTTTTTATTTCATTCCCTTGGGTTATCTAACTATTTGCAATGAGTGATAGTTTTGTGTTCTCACTGCTTATTCTAATTAATAACATTTCTACTAAATATTGAATAATAATGGTGTTTAGAGGAATCCTTGCTTTACCTCTGATCTTACTGGGAACTTATCCCCATTACACATGATGTTTGCTGATGGTTTTAGATACTACTCCTTACAATTTTAAAGGAAGCGTCATTTCTTCCAAGGCTCTGTAGTGCTTTTAGTAGGCATGTATTTTGTCAATAGCTTTTTTCTGCATCTATCGAGATAATCATATAATTTCTGTTGGTTTTGTTATTGATATGGTCAATTATGCTGACAGTTTTCCTAATACTGAATCAGCCCTGCATTCCTCCATTCCTATCTTCTGTAATCTTTTTGGTAGCATTTAATTTAAATTTTTGCATCAATATTCATTAGGGAAATTGGTCTATAGATTTCTTTCTCTGTTTTGATTCTTTGTGGCTTAGTTATCAGCATGATGTTTGTCATAAAAGGAATTTGGCAGGACTCTTTCTTCACTGATTTTCCCACATGGTTTATATAGTATTGGAATTCATTGTTCTTTAATTGTTTGGCAGAATTCACTTGTGAATCCATCTGGCCCCAGAGACTTTTTCTTACAGGGTTCATCGATGGCTTGTTCAATTTTTTTTTTAAATGCAGTTAAGTATCTTAATTCCTCTTCTGTTAATTGGGCAATTTATATTTTTGTAAATATTCTTTCATTTCACGTACATTGTCAGATTTATTGGTATAGAAGTGGGCAAAATAGTACCTAATGATTTTTAGTTTCCTTTTTACTGGTGGTTAATTCATCCTTCAAATTTTTGATACTAGTAATTTGGTTTTCTTTTCTTAAACAAATTAACAAATGGCTTAACCATCATATTGTGTTGGTTTTTTTTTTTAATAAAATCATCTACTAGTTTTATTTATTGGTTCAATGGTTTTCTCATTTTCAATTTTATTTCTCATTTTGCTTTCATGATTTCCCATTTTGTGTTTAGTTTGGGGTTTTTAATTTGCTCTTTTTCTAGACTTTTCAGTTGTATGTCAAATTTAGGGATCTGATTGTTCTGTCTCTATTTTATTGATGTGAGTGTTTAGAGATATGCATTTTCCCTTAAGTACTGCTTTAGATGCATCCCATACATTTTGGTATATTGTCTTATAACTGTCATTCTCTTTGATGAAATTATTGTTTCTATGATTTATTTGACCCACTCATTCTTAAGGAGTAGGTTATGTAGTTTCCAATTCATTTTTAATCTATCTCTCTGTGATGCTTATTAAAATAATTTTTAAAGCATTATGATCTAAGCAGAATGCATTTGATATTTCTGCCTTTTTTCATTTGAATGTGCAATTTTTAATACCCTAATACAGGGTCAGTTTTTGTGTAAAGGCCAAGTACTATGAGAAAAAGGTATAGTCTACCTTTCTTCCCTCTTCTCCCTATATAATCTTCTTTCTCATCCCTTAATGATTTATATGTATGTCATTCCATCAAAGTCAACTTATACTTGCATCCTTTGTCCATGTATAGTCCTAACTATCTTAATAGGGATACATTCTTAAGAGTTACAAGTCTTATCTTCTTGTGTGGAGATTTTTATTGCATCATTATATAACCTTATAAATGTTATTGAGTAGCTTATGTATTCTCTCTTATGTTTACTTCTTAAAAGTTTCTTTTGAGTCTTGTATTTGAAGATGACATTTCTGTTTAGTTCTGATTTTTCATTAGGAATCTTTGAAAGTCCCCAATTTCATTGAATGTCCATTTTTCCCCTGAAAGATTATACTCAGTTTTGCTGGGTAAATGATTTTTGATTGTGATCTAAGCTCCTTTGCCTTCCAGAATATCATATTCCAAGCTCTTTGATCCTTTATGTAGAAGTTGCTAAATCCTGTGTAAAGTATATGTACATGTATTCCCTCCATCTACCCTAATACTGAGAAAGGTCTTGTGAGTTACAGATATCCTTCCATATAGGGATGTAAATAGTTCAACTTTAATGAGTCCCTTATGACTTCTCTTTCCTGTTTACCTTTTCATGCTTCTCTTGAGTCTTGTATTTGAAAGTCAGATTTTCTATTCAGCTCTGGTCTTTTCATCAAGAATGCTTGCAAGTACTCTATTTCATTGAATATACTTTTACCCCCTAAAGGATTATATTCACTTTTTACTGAGTAGGAGACTCCTGATTTTAATCCTAGCTCCTCTGACCTACAAAATATCATATTTCAAGCCCTCTGATCTCTTAATATAGAACCTACTAAATCTTGTGTTATCCTGATTTGTTTCCACAACACTTGAATATTGCTGCTTGCAATATTTTCTCCTTGATCTGAGAACTCTGGACTTTGGCTAAAATATTCCTGAAGTGTTCATTTTTAGATCTCTTTCAGGACGTGATCAGTGGATTCTTTCAATTTCTATTTTACCTTCTGATTCCAGAATATCAGGGCAGTTTTCCTTGATAATTTTTTTTTTCAAAAGATCACTGATATATTTCTTAACAGTCAAATCCAAAGAGAATTCATTTTCTTATAAGAAATTATGTATTATAACAATGAACTCAATACTGCATGCTTTAACATTGTTTTGTTCCTTAGATATGCTTTTTAGTTTGGCTGGATTATTTAACATATTTGTATTTTAACCTTGTGTCAGAAAGAACTTTGAGCTGTTACAATTTTTATCAGCATTTCTGAGCACTTTTTAATTTTACTGTTAGTTGTTTGGAGTTCTTCCCTTGAGGACATATATTCATGTCCTTTGTTTTATTTATTGAGTAATGGTTCTTTTTCTTACATATTTCTATAAATTGACTATATATTTGGTGAACGTATGAGATGTTTATCAGATAAAATCATGAAAAAGGATTTTCTCTCTCTAATTCCCTTCTAACTGCATTGACTTTTTTGTATGTAGAAAGTTTTTTTTAATTTTGTGTATCTAAAAGTATTGATTTTATAATCGTCTCTATCCATAGTCTGGCTAAGAATTATTCCTTTCTGAAAGATAACTTATCTTCTCCAATTTATTGCTGATATAACCTTTTATGTTCAGATTGTGTACCCATTTAAAGCTTATTCTGCTATATGGTTTTATTTTATTTTTTTAAATTTATTTATTTTTATTTTTTTTGGTGTTCTACAATCACATCCTTAAAATTAAGATTTTATCACCCCCTGTAACCCCCCACCTTTCCCCCACTACCCCCCCCCTCCCCACGACAGCATACAATTCTGTATAGGTTCTACGTATACTTTGCTATTGAGTACATTTTCACGATAGTCATGTTACGTAGTTGGACTAAAATAAATGGAAGAAATCATATAACAAATCAAAACACAATACACTAAAACCTACACATATACAAACATGATCTGCTACATTTTGTGAATGGCTTCCATATTTCTTTCTCTGAATGTGGAAGACATTTTGTGTGAGAATACTACCAATGGGATTTTTTTTTTGTAAGTTCTTGTATTATTACGAAGTTCCAAGTCTACCAGAAAAAACTCTCACACACTGTGCTCATTGTTGTGCACAATGTTCCCCTGGTTCTGCTCCTTTCACTCAGATAATTTGAGTTGATAATTGATATTTTCTTGATAATTTCTTGAAAGGTGATATCTAGGCTCTTTTTTTGGATCATGGCTTTCAAGTAGACCAATAATTTTTAAATTATATTTCCTGTATCTATTTTCCAGGTCAGTTGTTTTTCAAGTGAGATATTTCACATTGTCTTCTATATTTTCATTGTTTTGGTTTTGTTCAATAATCTCTTGATTTCTCATGGAATCATTAGGTTCCATCTGCTCCATTCTAATTTTTAAGCAATTATTTTCTTTTTTTTTAAATTTTTTTAATAAATTTATTTATTTAACTTTTTACATTCATTTTCACAAGATTTTGGGTTACAAAATTTTCTCCCCATTTGTCCCCTCCCCCCTCCCCAATACACTGAGCATTCTAATTACCCATATCACCAATCTGCCCTCTCTTCTTTCATCCCTCCCTTCCCTTACCCCATCTTCTCTTTTGTCCTGTAGGGCCAGATAACTTTCTATTCCCCATTATCTGTATTTCTTATTTCCTAGTAGTAAGAACGATACTCAACAGTTGTTCCTAAAACTTTGAGTTCCAACTTCTCCCCATCCCTCCCTCCCCACCTATTTCCTTTGGGATGGCAGGCAATTCAATATAGGCCATATCTGTGTAGTTTTGCAAATGACTTCCATAAGAGTCGTGTTGTGTAACACTAATTCCCTCCATCCTATCCTGCCCCCCATTGTTTCTATTCTCGTTTCATCCTGTCCCTCCCCGAGTGTTGACTTCAAATTGCTCCCTCCTCCCATTACCCTCCCTTCCATCATCCCCCCCCCCCTGCGTATCCCCTTCTCCCCCACTTTCCTGTATTGTCAGATAGGTTTTCATACCAAAATGAGTGTGCATTTTATTCCTTCCTTTAGTCAAATGTGATGAGAGTAAACTTCGTGTTTTT
>CM053770.1:170432771-170451255 GCA_028658325.1 Potorous gilbertii
GGTATTGACCCATTTTTCATGCTTTTCTTGCATCTCTTTCATTTCTTTTTCCAGTTTTTCCTCCACCTGTCTAACTTGATTTTCAAAATCTTTTTTGAGCTCTTCCATGGCCTGAGGCCGTTGGACATCTATTTCAGATGTTTGGGATACAGAGGCCTTGACTCCTATGTCTTTACCTGATGGTAAGCATTGGTCTTTGTCAGAGAGGAATGGCGCAATCATCTGTTCCCCAAGAAAATAACCTTCTATGGTCTTATTTTTTTTCCCTTTTCCTAGGCATTTTCTCAGCCAGTTACTTGACTTCTGAGAGTCCTCTCCACCCCTGGCCTAGGTCTGCCCAGCTAGTGCTTGGGGTCTGAGATTCAAATGCTGCTCCCCAGCCTCAGGGCTTTCGGCTGCAGGCCTGGGTGCCATTCAATGGGAGCTTAATTTCTGGTGCTCAGTTCAGGGCAGGGCTGCCTCCCAGTTCCCTCAGGGGGTTTATGCAGAGACCTTCTGTAATGGAGCTGCTGCCAATCTCCTGCCTGCTCAAGGAGCTTCTGGCCACCTGCTGCCTCTACCGCTGCCTCTGATGCTACCTCCCAAGGGGGCCTGAGTCCCGGAGACACCCCGCTCCCCTCTCAGCCCGTGTCTCTCACTGACCTGTGAGTCTGTGGGTGGAGGGACCTTCGTGGCCACTGGAGATTCCTTCCATCCCTGAAGCATGCTCAGATCTGCTCGCTCCTCTCAGTGCCTCCTGGCCAGGGCAGGGCTGAGCTCCGCTCCTGTCTAGTGCGCGATGGACCTTTGGGATCAGTTTTTCTGGGCTCTCTGCAACGGAAATCTCCTTCACTGTGTTGCTGCATGGCTTCCACTGCTCCAGAATTTGTTGGGAGTTCTTTTTAGAGGAAATCCATGGGCTGTGGGTTCGGAGCTAGCATAGGTGAGTCTTTCTACTCCGCCATCTTGGCCCCACCCCCCCCAATTATTTTCTTAAATGTGCTTTTGGACCTGTTTTTCCATTTGGCCAATTTTCCTTTTTAAAGAATTCTTCTCCTCATTGGATTTTTGCACCTCTTTTGTCATTTGAGTTCATCTATTTTTAATATGTTATTTTCTTCAGTATTTTTTTTTTTGTGTCTCCTTTAGCAAGCTGTTGAGTCATTTTTCATGATTTTCTTTCATCACTCTCATTTCTCTTCCCAATTTTTGTTGTACTTCTCTTACATGATTTTCAAAATCTTTTTTGAGCTCTTCCATGGCATGTGACCAAGTCATATTATTTTTGGAGACTTTAGATATAGGAGCTTTGACTTTGTTGTCTTCTTCTGGTTGTATGTTTTGATCTTCTTTGTTGACAAAGTAAGATTCTATAGTCTGAGGTTTTTCCACTGTTTGTCCATTTTCCCAGTCAATTACTTTTCAACTCTTTGTTAAGGTAGGACTCTGCTTCCATTGTGGAGGGTGTATTATTACAAGCTTCAGTGGTTTTGAGCAGCTGTTTTCAGAGATAATTCTAGGGACCTGTAAATTTTCAGTTCTTCCAAGGTAATATGATCCAAGGAGAGGTATTTATTCCTCTAAGCACTCTTTTCATTCTTGGAATGGTGAAGAGGATTCCCTCTCTACCACTGCCACAAACTCTAGTGACATTTTTTCATGCTTTTCTTGTAATAATAACTCTCATTTCTTTTCCCAATTTTTCTTCTACCTCTCTTATTTGTGTTTTAAAATCCTTTTTGAACCCTTCCAGGAGGACTTTTTGGGCCTTAGAAAAATTCATATTTCTCTTTGAGGCTTCACATCTAAATGTTTTGATATTGTCCTCTTCTGGGTTTGTGTTTTGATTTTCCCTGTCACCATAATAGATTCTTATGATAAAAGTTTTTTGTTTGTTTGTTTGTTTGTTTGCTCATTTTCCAGTCTATTTTGTGACTTTTGAAGAGCTCAAAAGAGCTCAATAGCTCTGCTCCTGGGGTAGAGGAGGCAATGTTTCAAGTTCCTTTTTTCAGGGCCAGTGTACTCATCACTGGCTTTCTTCACTGGGGCCTCTGGGGCTGGGAGTTCACCTCTGATACTCAGGTTGTCTGACTCAGTCTATTTAGCTGTGAGGCCTTACTGTTGGCCTGATGCATCAGACCTGGAAACCTCTCAAGTGGCCCACTCTTCTGATTGCCTGATGAGTTGTACTGTGTGCCTGTCTTCTAATCTGTGCTGAGGCAAGGGGCCTTCCTTGCTTGTCTGTCCAGCCACTGCTTGCATTTGGCTGCACTCCTCTTTTACTCAAGTGAGATAGACTTTTCTTGCAGGCCTTCTAAATATTCTTGGGCTGGCAAATTGTTTTACCCTGTCCTTTTTTTGGTTCTGTACTTCCTGAATTCAGTTGTTTGAAGCAAATGGTGGAGAACTCAGGCAACTTCCTGCCTTTTCTTCACCATCTTGGCTCCACCTCTGTTATACAGTTTTTGAAACAAGCACTAGTGTGCAGTGAAGAATCATGGCTTTGTATGAAGTCCTTTTTATATTATTCTATATATATAGAAATGTTCCCAGTTCAAATAAAATAAATTTTTTAAGAAAGAGAATTGTAGGAGAGGATTCTGAGAAGATGGCAGAGAATGTCAGAAAATTCCAAGCTCTCAAGATTTCCCCCTACTTAAGTTAAAATAGCACCTAAGAGTGGACAAAGTGTGGGGTGGAGATAAGTAAGAATAAGGGGCACAACTGGGGTCCTTGGACAATTTGAAAGGATTGGAAGAAAAATTCCAGGACAAGGTTTGGTCCCTGTGAAGAGTAAACACCTCCAGGTTAGGGTTCATTTTAAAACACATGCCAAGTTGCTTAAACAAGTAGTAAGCCCTATGGCTAGTTGGTTTGTTGGTGGTGATGCCCCAATCACAGGAACTTTGACCCTCAGATAGTGAGGGGAGTTGAGCATTTGAGCCTGGGAAGATTAAGGGAACCTCTGCTGATAAGGAACGCTAGACCCATCTGTGCTGAGAAACGAGAGAGAGGGGTGAGGAGGATCCAACATATGCCCACTGAGTGCAGAAGCAGTGGGGCAGAAAGCTCCTGGCTTTCTGTGGGCACTTACAGGAGGTTGGAGATTTGACTTTGGTTTCAGATAGGTGAGGAGAACTAAAGATCTTGGACAAGAGGTACCATTTCCAAAACCCCAAGGCTAGAGGTGATTTAAAAAAATTAAGCTATTTCCACAAAAAAAAAAATGCACAAAGGAGAAAGAATCCAACCACAGAAAGCAATTATGGGGTATAGAGATGGCCAGGGCTCATTTTCAGAGGAGGATATTGAAGTAAAGAAACCCCCAAAGAGTAATATCAAATGGTCACTTGCTCCAAAAGAATTCTTAGAAGATCTTAAAAAAGAGTTTAAAAACCAAATGACAGAGATGGAGGAAAAAACTAAAGAAAAAAATCAGAATAATCCAAGAAAAACAAGAATGTTATGAAAGTAAAGTCAACCAATTAGAAAAGGAAATCCAGAATCTTAAGGAAGAAAATGTCACCTTGAAAATTAGAACTGGGCAAAGTGAAGCCAGCAAAATTATAAAAGATCAAGAAATAATTAACCAAAATATGAATAGTGAAGAAATAGAAGAGAAAGTGAAATACCTTATAAGAAAAAGAACAGATTTGGAGAATAGAGCAAGTAGAGAAAATATAAAAATAATTGAACTAATTGAAAGTTATGACAAAAAAGAATTTTGATACAATAATACAAGAAATAATTAAAGAAAGTTTTCCTGAAGCATTAGAACAAGATGGGAAAGTAGAAATAGAAAAAAATTCATCAATTAGCACTTAAAAGAGATCCTATGGGGAAAACTTATAGGAATATCATGGTCAAATTCTGAAACCCCCAGCTCAAGGATAAAATATTAAAAGCATCAAAATTAAAACAATTTCAATACGGTGGTGCCAAAATTAGACCCATAAGACCTAGCAGCAGGGATATTAAAGAACTGCAGGTGTTGGAACATAATATATCAAGAGCAAAAGGACTAGAGTTCTGACTGAAAATATCATACCCTGCAAGGTTAAATATTATTCTAAATGAAATAAAAAACGGACTCTCAGACTTTCCAGACTTTGTTAAAAAAATCCTGAACTTAATAGAAAATTTGACATACAAGAACCCAGAGAAATATAAGGTACATACCAAAGACTGATTATAAGGGATTCATAAGGACAGACTATTTACTTTTTACTTTCTATATATACAATATAAAATGTATGTCTAAGATTCTTATTAATAATTGGGTAGTTCATAAATAAGATTCAGGGAAACCTGAGTAGGATATGAATTTAAAAAGTAAAATCATTTAGGAACATCTAAAAAAGAGTAATTATTTTATATAAATGAGGTGCAGGAGGAAGAATTGATACAGAGGAATTAGGTAGGGGAGGAAGGCTGGTAGTTTTGGTAAGCTACTTTCATCAGGAATGGGTTTAAGAGGGAACAATACATATATATTTAGAAGAGTATAAAAGTCTTCTAAATTCAGAAGAAATAAAATGTTAGGGGTATAGGATGGGAGGAGAGGAAAAAGGAGGGCTCTTTAGAGGACAGGGGAGGGAATAAGTAAAAGGGGAGTATCGAAATGTGTTTAGATTTATGAGAGTGGGAGAATAAGGGAGGGATCCTTGCAGGGAGGTAGGCAAGTAACAGGAGGGCAAGGTAGTAGGTAGAAGTAAAATTGAGGAGGTAAGAGGGATAGGAAACAAGAAATATGCAGCAACACAAAAAACAAGGATGAGGAGTAGAATATGTTTGGGAAAGTATGTGCATATGTATATGTGTATGTATATATCTTCAGCTATAGAGAAATATATCTAAACTTTATTGTAGCTTTCTGGGGTGCGGGGGTAAGGGTAAGGGAAAAAAAGAACAAAGTAAAACATGCACAGCAGAGAATAAAAGAAAACTCACAAGGAAGGAAAGAAAAGATGGACAGTTTTCAATACAAGTATTATTTATCATACAGATTTTCTTGAAATGAAAACTTATGGTTACATATTTTGAATCCTCTAATGTTCTGCTATGGACATGACATGCTTTTTTTCCCTTTTTAACTCTGTATTTAAGTTCCAGTATTTAAGTTTATGACATGTTTTTGCTTTTTTTCTCTATTCTGTATTAATGTTCTGACATTTGAGTCTAAAATAAAATTTTTAAAAAAGAATAAAAAAAAGAGAATTGTGCTTTGCCTCTTCTGAGTGAAAGAGAATGGATTTCTCTTTACCTTTCCTCTTACCATCCATGACTTTCTTGAAGAAGAATTACTCAGTATAGTCAGCCAAAGGAGGTGTCTAGCAAAAGCACTCTACCTGGGGGGGGGGGGGAGGGGGATGAGCATAAGGATACCATTAGAGAAGGGCCATGGAGTTTAGGTGTTATCTTTACTCTGTGTTCTCTAAATTCGTGCCTTTCTGCAAGTATACTCTGTGGCCAAGTGTGAATTACTTAGGGCAAAGTAAAATAAATAAATTAACTGACAAACAATAGTACCTTGTAATTTTTATATTTTTAAAGAAATTTTTCTATAGAATAAGTCCTTTTGCTGCAACCATTTGTTCTACATGATTTGGAAATGAGTTCAAAAGCTTTTGATACATTTTAGAAGTCTTTTGTCATGAAGTTATACTTTTATCACATTGGATAATAAAATGTCTTTGACATGAGGTACATTTTTCAAAATCTAATCTTGATTGTAGCCTAGAGGTTTTTAATGAGGTTTAACCTTGATGAATTCTCATTTCATTGAAACATGTACATGAAGCATTCATCTTTTAGATAAATTTCTTAACCTTTTCTGATTGTTTGACATGGTACAAATCTATTGCAATATTCCATCTCCATTTGGGAATTTCTGTATTTCTGGAACAATTCTGCTTTTTGGTATATCCACATTTTTTTATTTGAATTCATATTTCTCTTAATGGGTTCAGCACTTCCAGGCCCAGTGAAAGTAAAAAAAAAATATCTCCCAGTTTTTATGTTTCTGTTTTATAATCTGAAGACACTCAGACATTACATGAGTTATCTGAACTTCTATTGGTATAGTCTTGAAAGAAGTTAGTTTCATCAGAAAAAATTACTTTTTTCTAATTTTCAGTGCTCCTATCTTTGTATGTTTTTTTCCATGACAATTGTTTTTTCTTTATTAGTGGTTAACAGCTTTAAAAAAAATGCTTCTCACGATATTCTTCCAACTTAAGGAGGCCTACATGGCTCTGTAAGAGAACTAATAAAACCCTCTGGTTGTCAGGGCTTACTAAGGGTTTTTTATTGTTTTCTGAGGATTTATCAGGCTGTTTCTGGTAATAGTTTGTCATTTTTTAGGGCTGTTTTTCACTTTGGACCATGCTTTTCTTTGTCTTTCAGTATGACTTGTTTTGTTATTGGCTTGAATAATCTTTGAAAAGCTTGAACCATCCATACCAGGGTCTGGTATATAGTTAAAATGTCAGTCGAACAAGCATTTATTAAGTGCTTACCCATGATTCACATGTGCTAAGTGTTGAAAATGCAAAAAAAAGAACAAAACAAAAACACATGATTTTTAGGGAGGCAGAGGGAAGCAATGCAAATGCTCCGGGGTTTGTTGTCTGACCACCAGTTACTATAATATCTTTGTTTTTGTGTTTGTCCTTCAGAGGACTATGACATCAAGATGATGACATGATTTGCAGTTGTTGAGTGAGGGAAGGTTGTGCAAGGTCACCAACCTCCCTTTCTTCTCCTGAGTCATCTCAGGTAAGAAATACATTTCACTCAGCAGGGAAAATAGGAAAAAGGAGAATAGAGGAAGAGATCAGTACCAAGCAAAACAAATTCTAATTAAGGATGTACTTACAACTACTTAGAGTTCCTTTGGGGTGGCAAAGAATTGGAAAGTGAGGGGATACTTATAAATTAAGATCAAGTTATAACATACATGATGTTATACTATGGTGCTATAAGAAATGCTAAAAAGGATCGTTTGGGAGAAATTCAGGAAAATTGTATGAACTGATGCAGAGTGAAGTGAAACAGAACCAGGAGAAAAATGTATATGACAATAATATTGTAAAGTCAAAATAACTTTAAAACACTTAGGAAGTAAACTCAGCAGAACTGATGATGAAACATGCTACTCATTCTCCTGACAGAGAGGTGAAAAACAGTGCAAAATGAGACATAATTATTTTCTGAAGATGGCCTGTGCAGGTATTTTGTTTTGCTTTGTTATGGTTGTTGTCTTTGTTCTTGAAGAGGACAAAAATGATATCATTATGTTAGAGTCAAGTTACCATGTGTGTAACTATATCCAATCAAATTAATATGAGCTCAGAATACTCTACTAAAGGTTGAGCACCAATAGTCCATGTGAACAGTTGGGATGAATTTTTAAAAATTACACAACTCACTTTTTTCAAGCTACTTCAATTCTGTTTTGCTTATAGAGCCCACCACTGTAAATGTTTGTTAATGGAGTAGTGCTTTTTCTTTCATTTGTAATTGGGGATGTGAGGTTGAATTGGTTGGAAGTGAAGGCATTTTTTTTTTTTACTGATTCTATTAATCTAAAAAAAATGTAAGTTCCATTCCTTCAGTATATAACCTTATCTATGGGTGACACTAAAAATTGTGGGGAAAAATACATCTTTCTCAATCAACTGTCTGCCATACCCAATATCTAATGCATCTAGTCTAGGATTATATTCACTGCAGAACTTTAGTTGAACCCAAATGTCTGTTTGCATAAAATAGTGTGAGAATGGATTCTCTTCATCAATCAGGGTATTTTGTTTTGGTACCAATGTGAATAGAGTTGTAGGAAAAGAGGCACTGGGTCCAAACACTCTGTGAAAACAGTTGTTAGTACTCAGTAAAATGTTAAAAAAAAAAAAGCATGCTCTTTAAAAATGAGAAATTTCATGTTTTATTGAAGGCAGCTAGGTGCCACAGTGGATAGAATACCTGGTCTGAGTCAGGAGTTCATACTGAGCCTTAGCTGTGTGACCCTGGGCAAGTCATTTAACTGATTTGCTCAGTTTTCCTATTTGTAAAATGAGGTAATAATACTGCACTTACCTTTCAGGATTATGATAAAATGAGATAATAACTGTAAAGCCCTTAGCACAATGTCTGGCACCCAGTGTGCTATATAAATGTTATCTACAGTTACTGTAAGTAATATCCATTCTTAAGGCAGGTTAAATCCAAAGGAAGATGCTTTCCTGTAGTTAAACTCCACACTGAAATTAAAAGTTTCTTATCAAACCAAGTATATATCAATCAATTAGAAACAATTCAGATGAATACTTGTATTTATTGCATAAACAATTATCTGAAACCCCTCCATTACAGAACAAGTATAACTTTCTTTGAAAGTTTGTTTCATTTATTTTTGGTTTGGTCTGCTGTTTTTCTACATGTGTGATTTATGTACTCCTCCCCTTTAAAAAGGGCTAGTGCAACTTTCAGATAGCACAAAATTTTCTTCAAATTTGTCATACTTGCAAATCTTTGATTAGCTGGGTCGTCAGATCTAGAGGGTATACAGATATTAAGACTTGGATGATATTGTTCTGTTGCTACCAGGAAAAAAATTACCCGTCTTTTGTAAAGGGAAGCAGGATTTTTTGAGTATGTTTTTAGTCTTTAAACAGAGACACTTATACTGTCATGGTAACAATTATGTATTCGTGTTTTTTTAGTTATTTTAAATAAAAGTTCTTTTCTGTTTTTACTACGATATAAAAATATTTGTGAACAAAATGTCAAAATCATAAAATAAGAAGAATAAAACTGTTGAACAATAAGAAAAGTATAGGATTATAAAAACAACCAAGGGAAGCAATGACACAAGTATGGTACAAAATCCAATGCTAACTTGACGGAGAAGAGAACAGCTTAATCTTGTTTCGTATAGTCAAGATCAGATGTTCTGAGCCAGTCTAATGTCAAAAGAATCACAAGTGATCGCTGCTATCACAAATTTAAACCATATAAAAATTATTGCTTGATCCAAGTACTGCACACACCACTCTTCCCATTGATGCTGTGCATATATTTGTGTGATAGTGTTCCAGAGTTTTTGGTAGGGAAGAGTGTTTTCTACCTAATGCTTTTATGATCTTATCTCAGTAGATGTCTTTTCTTTGAACTTATTTATTTGAGGTATATGCACTAAGTGGGGGGACTGCTCACTTAAAAGTTTTAGGAATACGAAACTATACACTTCCTTGAATCTCAGGTAGTTGTCCTTGATTACGCTGCTTGCCACCATGAGAGGGGATGCTACATTTAGGTTACAATGTAAATGATTCTGCCTATGCTTCGGATACATAGATACGAAAAGGGGTAGAGGACTTTTTCTGTAACCTTTGGCAACTCTTCACAGACTTGAAAACTGGGGAGTTTAATTCAATTTTCCATCCCTTCTGTTACAATGTGTCAGCTTCAATGATTGAGAAAATAATTATCCAGGAGGCTTCACTACCTCTCCCCAAGCTCTTGGCATTGATCACTTTCTCCTTCAGAGAGGAATGGCTGTGGGAGCGGTTTCTACGACGCAGCGGCCAAGTCACTGGAGTCCAGGGCTAAAGCGCCATCAGCTCGGTGAAATGATCCTCCTCTCAGGCAGCCAACGTTTAATGCCTCCACCTTCGTGCCCAAGGCTCGTGCATTTGTGGGACACCGAGGGTTCAAGTGGCAGGCGGGCTGACTCGCACAATCCTCCGGCATCGTGGCAGCGTCCTCCTTGCTCTGGGAGGCCGCTCTGGAGTTCCGCGGTGGAAAAGGGAAGGGGGAGGAGTAAGGAAAGAGAGGGAGGAGGAGAGGAGGAACTTGTGACTGCGACTGCGCACTGGGGTTCGGCTTTCAGTTCGTCAAAGCTGGGCTACCGGCGGCCGCTGCAGGAGCAGCCACAGCGGCCACTGCGGGCAGGCTGTGGCTGGAAGAAGACATGCGGCGCTACCTGCGGGTGTTGGTGCTCTGCCTGGGTTGCGGCTTTTGCTCGTTGCTTTACGCCCTCAACCAACTCGCTGCGTCCCTGGAAGAAGAAGAGGGCGGCGGGGGCGGGAATCTGGAGGCCGCAGCGGCTTCCTGGCTTACTGTTAGCGGGCACGTCGCTGGGAAAGGGGCGCGAAGCGTAGGCCCCAAGAAGCATCCCGGCTGGTCCAACAGGTAGGCTGTTTCCTTTCGGCCTCTTCGGATTCCGGGCAGGTGTTTTGTTTCCTCCTGCGCCAGCGCCCCCTTCTCCTGCGATTCCTCCGGTGCGGTGCTGCTGCAGCTGCTTCGCCCAGCGCGTCTCCCGAAGCCCCGATCCTCCGCCTCAGATTTCCGCCCTTGGCCTTAGTGTTTTCAGGGTGCTGCCCAGACCTCCGTGCTGCCTGTGACGCTTAACTAGTTAAAACATAGCTCCCCATTGGTAATAGGTGATTTTCAGGGGTGTGTCGTGTAATTAGAAGGAAGCGGAGAGAAGCAGTTTTCTGTCCTAGTTTAAACATTTTCACAATACAGCTGAAACTGGAGAATTTAAACACGAGATAGGGAATGACCCTCAACTTCATTTACTGAAAGAGATTCTCAAAATTTTTTTGTTAAGATTTTCGTGTTTATGTCTCTTTTACATAAATCTGAATGCTTACACCTATTTTTGTGCTGTTGCACTTTGGAGTTTAGTAATTTTCCCAATTTTAAAAATTCTCCTTGGTGTTGAAAACCAAAATAATTCACAAATCCACGAAAGATCACCAGTGAATTAAAAAAAAAAGACATTTTATAGATAGGTTGTGTTTTGTCATCGATCGCCTGTATAAAACTTATCATGTTTGGAATTAATTTGGATTTATTGGAGACTTTTCGAGCCAAAATAATCTCCTCCACCCTAGTATAACTGAATCAGTGCTTATCCAGAAAAGAATTTAGGCAAGCCATGTGCTTGGTGTTTTGCATCAGTCTCTTAAAGGATGGCAGTCTTTCTTAGATGGGGAGGAGAGTTTAAGGTCTGCATGAAGAAGCTAGGCAGCTCTTTTGTCTGGTGAACTGCTAAGACCTCTGAGACTTACATGCTTACAAGTACAAACATATCATCTGAAGTTAAAAAACATTACCTTTGGATATAGTATAGATAATTGAGGGTACTTTGTACAAATCTGAATATTATGAGAAATGATATTTGGAAATTTAGATTTTATAAAATTTTGAAATTATATTTGTATTCCAAAAGAAATTAGACTTATTTGTTGTAGAATGATAATGAAAAAATAAAATAATATTGCATAACAGTCTAGTAGTAAAATACCCTCCAATGTCACCTATTTTATCTTGTTCTGATAATTCAATTTGTTGTGCATACTGCCAATTAATTTTATTAGAATTCTTTTAATTATTTGAAATATAAAAGAAAAGCCCTTGTAGTATTTGAACACAGGAATTAGTTAATTGAACTGTTACTGAAATTTTTATCATGTAAGAGTGGTACTGTTATGAAGAGTAGAGTCACTTTTAACTAGTTTAGCTTTTGTTATAAATGAGGACATTGATTTTTGACTTTCAGATCTCCAAGATAGATTTCATAGAATTTGATTGAGAATGAAGATGGATACCTAAATATGAAATTCTGATAGTTGTGAACTTGCAGAGAGGGAGGCATCTGAGAAGATCAATGTTGCAGCTTATAGGAATTGCTCTCATGAACTTAGATATTTTTTGTTTATTTTGAAATTTTTTTTGATTTATTTCTTTTCCAATTTATTTATTTTTAGTTTTTAACATTCATTTCCATAAGTTTTAAATTTTGTACCCTTTCCCAAGCAGCATGCAATCTAATATGGGTTCTACACATATATTCCTATAGAACACATTTTCATGTTAGTCATGTTGTATAGAATAATTATAATAACTGGAGAAACCATGAGAAAGAAAAAACAAAACAAAATTTAAAAAAATAGTCTGCTTTGCTCTACATTCCAACTCCATAGTTCTTTCTCTGGATATGGCTGTCATTTCCCATCTTGAGTCCTTTGAAGTTTTAGGTTTTTGTATTTCTTGAGAAGGGCTTAGTCCATCAGAAACAGTCCTAGAACACTGTGGCTGTTACTGTGTACAACATTCTTGTGGTACTGCTCACTTCATTCAGCATCAGTTCATATAAGTATTTCCAGGATTTTTTCAAATTTACCTGTTCATCATTTTCTATAGCACAATAGTATTCCATTACATTCATATACCACAGTTTATTTGTTCAATTCCTCAATTGATGGGCATGCCCTCAATTTCTAGTTCTTGGTTACCACAAAAAGAGCTGCTACATATATTTTTGTGCATGTGGTTCCTTTTCACATTTTTATAATCTCTTTAGAATAGAACCCTAGAAACAGTATTGTTGGGTCAAAGGGTATGCTCATTTTTATAACCCTTTGGGCATAATTCCAAATTGCACTCCAGAATGGTTGGATCAGCTCACAGCTCCACCAGCAATGAATTAGTGTTCCAACTTTACCACATCTCCAACATTTATCATTTTCCTGTTTTGTCATCTTAGTCAATTTGATATGTGTGATGTGTATCTCAGAGTTCTTTTGATTTTCATTTTTCTAATCAATAGTGATGTAGAGCACTTTTTCATGTTACTATAGATACCTTTAATTTCTTCCTCTGAAAAATGCCGGTTCATATCCTTTCACCACCTATCAGTTGGGGAATGATTTGTACTCTTGTAAATTTGACTTAGTTCTCTATATATTTTAGAAATGAGACCTTCATCAGAAACATTAGTTGTAAAATTTTTTTCCCAAGGTTTCTTTTTTTTTTGTCACCCTCATTTCTCACTCTATCCCTCTCATCAACTTTAGAGTGATTTTTTTTTTTAGATTTCTATATCCCATTACTTGTATTTCTTATTTCCCAGTTATATGCAATAAAAATTCTCAACATTCGTTTCTAATACTTTGAATTCCAATTTCTCTCCCCTCCCTGTCCATCCCCACTGAGAAGGCAAGCAGTTCAATACAGGCTACATATGTGTCGTTTTGCAAAAGACTTCCATAATGGTCATGTTGTGTAAGACTATATTTCCCTCCATCCTTCCTTGTCCCCCCTTTATTCTATTCTCTCATTTGACCTTGTCCCTTCCCAAAAGTGTTTACTTCTAGTTACCCCCTTCTCACATATGCCCTCCCTTCTATCACCCCCTCAACCCACTTGTCCCCTTCTCCCCTACTTCCCTGTAGTGTAAGATAGATTTTCATACCAAATTTAGTGAGCATGCTATTCCCTCCTTAAGTCATATGTGAAGAGAGTAAGCTTCACTTTTCCCCTATCACCTCCTCCCTTTTCTCCTCCATTGAAAAAGATTTTTCTTGTCTCTTTTGAGTGATAATTTGCCCCATTCCATTTCTCCCTTTCTCCTCCTAATATATTCCTCTCTCACTCCTTAATTTTATTTTTTTATAGATATCCCTTCTGAATCAACTCAACTTGTGCTGTGTGTGTGTATGTGTGTGTGTGTGTGTGTGTGTGTGTGTGTGTGTGTGTGTATAATCCCTCCATTTATCCAAATACTGTGAAAAGTCTTGAGTTAAAAATACTATCTTTCCATGTAGGAATGTAAACACTTCAGTTTTAGAAAGTCCTTTATGATTTCTCTTTCCTGTTTACCTTTTCATGCTTCTCTTGATTCTTGTGTTTGAAAGTCAGATTTTCTCTTCATTTCTGGTCTTATCATCAAGAATGCTTGAAAGTCCTCTATATCATTGAATGACTATTTTTCCCCTTAAAGTATTATACTCAGTTTTTCTGGGTAGGTGATTCTTGGTTTTAATCCCAGTGCCTTTGATTTCTGGAATATCATATTCCTAGCCCTTTGATCCCTTAATGTAGAAGCTACTAGATTCTGTGTTATCCTGATTGTATTTCCACTATACTTGAATTGTTTCTTTCTAACTACTTGCAATATTTTCTCCTTGACCTGGGAACTCTGGAATTTGGCCACAATGTTCCTAGGAGTTTCTCTTTTTGGTTCTCTTTCAGGAGGTGATTCTTTCAATATTTATTTTGCCCTTTGGTTCTAGAATATCAGGGCAATTTTCCTTGATAATTTCATGGAAGATAATGTTTAGGCTCTTTTTCTCATCATGGCTTTCAGGTAGTCCCATAATTATTAAATTGTCTCTCCTGGATCTATTTTCCAAGTCACTTGTTTTTCCAATGAGATATTTCACATTGTCTTCTATTTTTTCATTCTTTTGATTTTGTTTTGTAATTTCTTGTTTTATCTTATAGTCATTAGCTTCCCTCAGCTCCACTCTGATTTGTAAAGAACTATTTTCTTCAGTGAGTTTTTGAACCTCCTTTTCCATTTGGTGGATTCTGCTTTTTAAAGCCTCCTTCTCCTCAATGGTTTTTTGGACCTCTTTTTCCAATTGAGTTAGCCTATTTTTAAAGGTGTTATTTTCTTCAGTATTTTTTTGGGTCTCCTTTAGCAAGCTGTTGCCTCACTTTTCAAGCTCTTCCATGGCCTGAGCCCATTGCATATTCATTTTGAAGGTACTGGATGCCGAAGTCTTAACTTCCTCTGACAGTATGCATTGTTCTTCCTCATCTGAAAGGATGGAAGGAAATACCTGTTCATCAAAAAAGTAACCTTCTATGATCTTATTTTTTTTTTCCTTTTTTTGGCATTTTCCCAGTCAGTTACTTGACTTTTGAATCCTTTGTCAAGAGGAGGGTTCTAATGCTCCTCCTTACCCCAGAACCCTCCTCAGGGCTGAGATTCAGATCAGGTGCTCAAGTCCCCCAGGGGCTTTAGGTGGGGGGCAGGACCACCACTCAGGGCTGAGGTTCAGATCAGAGGCTCAATTCCCCCAGGGGCTTTAAGCTAAGCCACACCTCAGTGGAAGCTGCCACTGGATTTGGACACTGTGTGGCGGTGCTTGTGGGTTGAGGGATCTGAGACCTTCCCTGCTGGGGATTCTTCCCCAGAGGCCTGTTCTGGTCATGTTCCTCCAGGTGCCTCATGGCCAGGGCTAGTGCCACACAGCCAGGGCTGGGCTCTGCTTCACTCATTGTCCCATGCGATAGACCTTTCCTGTCAGCTTTCCAGGTTACCTTTGCCTGGAAATCTCACTCTGTCATTCTGTGGCTTCTGCTGCTCTAGAATTTGTTGAGACTTATTTTTTACAGGTATTTTATGGCCTGCGGGGGAAGAGAGAATGTGTGTCTTTCTACTCTACCATCTTAGCTCTGCCCCCCTCCAGAGTGATTCTTTATAGCAAAGAATAAAAGAGGATAAAAAAGGCACTTGAAGAATACTAATCAACATTTCAACTAAATCTGACAGTATCTGTAGTATCCCACATCCATAGTCCCTCATCCCTGCAAAGAGGGGAGACAAATTGTCATATCTCCTTTTTGGGGCAAACTTGGCTAACTATGTACAGAATCATAGAATTTGAGAGTTGATAGTGACCTTAGAGCCCATCTAGTCAAACCCACACAGAAAAAGAATCTCCACCATAATGTAACTAACAAATGATAGTCCAGTCCCAAAGCTAAAGTATACCCATGTAATGTGTTTGATTTTTATTGTTTTGTTGTGGTTTTTTTCCATATATTTTGTTGTCATTGTTCTCCTTGTCAAGCTTACTTGATTTTGTTTTGATTCATGGAAGTATTCCTATGCCTCCTTGTCTTCTTTATACTCAAAGTTTCTTATAGCACCATTACATTCATGTACTACTATGCTTACTGTTTGATCATTTTTTTTTAAAGTATTTAATTTGGTTAGAGGTTGATGGTAGCTCAGTGTACTAAGTGCTGGGCCTGGAGTCAAGAAGATGTGAGTTCAAATTAGACCTCAGACACTAGCTGTATGACCCTAGGCAAGTCACTTAATTTCTGTTTACCTCAGTTTCCTCAAGGTAAATGGGGATAATAGTGGCGCCTATATCACATAGGGTTGTTATGAAGCTTAAATGACATATTTGTAAAAGTGTATAGCATAAGGCCTGGCACATATAAATGTTTATTTCCTTCCCTTTCCTTATAGAACAAAATTCTACATTATAGTCTCTTGTGGATTGGATTGCTTTAGGTTTCTTGTAAAGTACTTCTCCTGACACCAACCTTCCTATGAAAGTCAAGGCTCATCTTTTGCACCAACATTTTACTGGTGTTGCTGTTTAGCAGTGACATGTGAAATACCATTGATCCTGAAAAAATAAAAATGATTGTTTTCAGAGCACAATGGAAAGGAGTATGGTGGGTGTGAGTTGACTGCAATACAACTGCCGAGAAACTCCAGAGAAGAATAGGAGTAAAATATGGGAGGGATTACAGATGAACAACCAGGATCTTTTGCTGGTATACTATTGATTATGAGAAATTACAAAAGGCACATTGGGTGTACTTCCTATAGTGAACTTTTGGGAGAATATGAACAAGAGTTGATTAGGATGGGTTGGAGTCTGCATCTTTTGAGTTGACAGATCTATTTGTATTTTTGTGTGCCCCAACTCAATTACTTATTTCCTTAATTGAATGCCACGTGATTTATTTCCTGGTCTTTGTTATTGCAAAAAAAGTTATTTCTCTGTCTCTGTCTCAAAAAGCTGTTTTTATAATTTACTTCATTGGGTCACAACAAAATAGTGGGCTTTCAGCAAAGGATGTAGATACTTTAGTCAGTTTCTTACCACAGTTCCAAATTGTTTTCTGAAAGTGTTGGACAAGTTTACAGCTTCACTAACAGAACATTGGTGTACTTGTACCTCTATAATAACTTCTCATCTTTTGGCATCTTTGCCATTTTATTGGATGTGAGATGAAACCTCAGTTGTGGTTTGCTTTTCTTTTACTATTATTTATTTGGGGTCCATATGGTCATTAATTTGTAGCCTTTTGAAAATGATTTGTTCATATATTTTGAGCACTGTTACTTGATAGCGGTTATTGTACTTCATTTTCAAAGTGAATCAAAATGACATCACTATGTCAGAGTCAAGTTATAGTATGTCCAACTGTGGCTTGTCAGACCAGTGCAAACTTGGAATGCTGTACCGCAGGTGGGGCACAAATAGTCCATATGAACATTTGGGGGTAGATCCTCTAACTCTGTGCATCTTTCATTCCTTTTGAGCTACTTCAATTCTACTTTACTCATAGATCTCAGTAGCTTCTCTGATGAGGGCACACTATGCTGGGCCAACCTGTACCAGTGTCTCCCATGTCACATAATCAATTCCAAAGTTCTTAAGAGAGACATTGAGAGTGTCTCTGCTTTTTCTGACCACCATGTGAACACTTGCCATGTGTGAGTTCTCCATAAAATCATCTTTTTGGCAAGCATACTTTTGGCATTTGAATAACATGGCCAGCCCATTGGAGTTGAAGTAGAGTTTGATTGCTTGGCAGTTTAGTTTGAGAAAGGACCTCAGAGTCTGGTATCTTATGCTTCCAGGTGAATCTTCAGAATCTTCCTAAGACATTTCAAATGGAATGCATTGTGCAAGTAGTCTATCCAGGTACCACAGGCATACAATAATGAGCTCAGCTACAATATCTCTGTAGATCTTCAGTTTGATAGTAGGTCTAATAGCTCTTCTTTCCCACACTTTCCTTTGGAGCCTCCCAAGTACTGAGCTAGCTCTGGCAATGCATGTGTCAGCCTCATTATCAACATGTACATCCCTGCAAAATACAGTGCCAAAGTAAGTGAACTTATCCACAGCATTCAAAACTTCTCCATTTCCTGTAACTGATGGTTCTACATATGGATGGTGTGGTGCTGGCTGCTGAAACACCTGTGTTTTCTTGGCCAATTGTTAGGCCAGTTGTTAGGCTAAAATTAGCCCAAGCAGCAGAGAATCAATCCATACTTTGTTGTATCTCAGTGTCATAGGCAGCATTGAGTGCCTAGTCATGTACAAACAAATAAATCATGCGCCAACATTCCATCCATTTTGGTCGTGACCTTTTCTTGGCCTTTTCAAGTTGAATTTACCAATAGTGTGATAGCTGACCTTGATGCTGTGTTTGTTCTCATTAAAGGCATTTGACAACATAGCTGAAAACATCATGCTAAAAAGCATAGGAGCAAGCACATAGCCTTATTTTACACTATTGGTGACTGGGAAAGCATGAGACCATCATTCATCCCAGGCAAGCATGCTGTCATGAAACTGATGTACAATACTGATGAATTTCTCTGGGCAACCAAATTTTGACATAATTTTACATAAGCCCTCATGATTGATGGTATCAAAGGCATTGGTCATATCTACAAATGTTTTATACAGATCTCGGTTATGCTCTTGGCATTTTTTCTGGAGTTGTAGCCACTATGAATATGCAGGTGTATTTCCAGGGTAAATTTGCAAAATATAAATTCTCTTCCTGAAAGACAAAACCAAGACATTTATTCAAACACTAGAAATCCAAATCCATCATAGTAGCAGAGAAATCTCTCTCTCTCTCTCTCTCTCTCTCTCTCTCT
>CM053770.1:170451755-170469006 GCA_028658325.1 Potorous gilbertii
AATATGTATATATATAAAGTATATTATATATGTATATATGTATGTTATATAATATATAATATATATATAATGTATATTATATACATTATATATATATTATCAATGTAGGGAGCCAAGCCATCCCCAAGCCTTCCCTGTGTAAGGCCTCCCCACGAAGAAGCTCCCTTAGGCAAAATCACTCCCTGTCACTCATGTTAGCTGCTCTGTTGTGCCTGCTGTCTCCCAGCTCTGCCTTACTCAGTTCCTGTTGTACTTTTCCTGCTCTACCTGTTCAGCAAGTTCCTGCCACCATTGGTTCTTTGTGACTCAGGCTGTGGGCTGAGCCAAAGCTCAAAGCAGCTCACATGGGCCTATTAAGGGGCAGGAAAGATCTTCAAATTTACTTTCCAGCTTCTGGGATCATGCCCTTTTCACTAATCAATGTGCTTCCATCAACATTGAATACCTGAGATATACTGTGTGTCTTTGGCCTGTAAATAGCTTCAGGGCATCATAAAAGCATCTTGAATTGTTATTATCAGCATAAAACTGAATTTCATCTGCCTTCTTATTGTGCCAAAAGTCCTACATAATTCTTTAAAGTTTCTTTACTTTACTTGTGCTTTACTTTTGATGGAATGCAGTGCTGCCTTCTTAGAGATGGATAAACTGTTCTGTTTTTCATTTAGCAGCTTCTGAATTTCCCCATCATTTTCATCAAATCAGTCAAGTGTTCTGATCCAGATGACCAAATACAGTGCTGTACACCAAATCTCTGAAAGCTTCCCACTCCTTTTCTATTCCATTGTTGCTAACTGTGTTGGCTCAACTTTCCCTCCAAGTTAGCAACAAACTTTTCTCTCAGAGAAGTACACTAATCTGTTGACATTAATTATTCTGGTAGTCATTTTGCCTTGTGGGAGGCTGTTTTTGTTGAATGTGAATATTTAGCTTTGAGAGGATAAGTCTATGATCAGTCAAGCACTCCACACCATACATTGCCTTCCTCATTCTTACATTCCTCTTGTTACAATCACATAATCTGTTAAATGTTAATGTTTGCTTCAAGGGTACATCCACAATATTTTATTGCATTTGGTGAAACAGAAGACAGTATTGGTCATGAGATGCATAAGTCTTCAGTAGTAAGTGATTGTTGCTGTTGCTGTTTATAACTCCATTCCTCCCATGGACTCCCCACCGTGTCTGGTAGTCTGAGCCTACTCTGGCATTAAAGTCACCCAGAATTAGAAGCTTGTCCTCTTTTGGCACATTGGTGATAAAGGTCTGCAGGTCTCCATAAAATGTTTCTTTGACCTCATCAGGATTCATCATGGTGGGAGCATAAGCACTGATGGTGGTGGCATGGTATTTTCCTGCAAGTTGCAATTGCAATGTCTTGAGTCTGTCATTCACTTCATTTGGTAAGCATACAAGCTTGTTGACTAGATTAGTTTTAATTGCAAAACCTACACCAGCTTCACAGACTTTAATGTGGCCACTCCAAAAAAACATGTATCCATCTCCAACTTCAGTAAACTGGCCTTCATTTGCCAGCTCTGTTTCACTCCGGGCTGCTGTTTTAATGTAATACCTGCTGAATTCTCTCACAACAAGAGCTGTTCTTCTTTCAGTTCTAGTGGATTTTGTGTTGTTTATAAATGTGTGCACATTCTATGTACTGCTGGTGAGTGGAATCATTTTTACAGAAGTTTTTCTACACTGTTTTGATCACAGAGTGGGATCCCTGCCTGCTGAGGTAATCTGGCTAGGGTCTAGGAAGAAAATTTTTTGGACATCTTTTCTGTCCCCTTGCTCATACCAGGAGGTGAACAGTGTTATTTTTAAAAGACTGCTCAGACACCCAAGGGGCACCCAAATCCCACTGCTACATCCAGTCAGAAGACAACCTCCTGACCTGGGCTATCTATGTGCAGGATTATGATGACAGCTCTCATTGTATCCACACTTGCTGCTTCCACTTGCCTGTTTCTACAGGACTTTGAGATAGGGAAAAATGGTAAAATGGCATAGGTGATGTCTTTTGATTCATACATAAATTGAATTTAAGTGAGACAGAGTGGCATGAAGTCATCAACCTTACTCTCTCTTCCAGAGTCATCACAGTCCACTGGCAGCTGTTGATGACTTGAGATGCAGTGGATGGCCTTGGCATTTTCAATGTCTAACTTCCCTAAGCACTCCACAGCACCTGTTTCAGCTGCCTTCATGGCTGTCAGAACAAATTGTTCTCATCTACTCATTCCATTGGGGGAAGTATTCACATGTTTAGAGTGAACACCCCACCAACTCACCTATGAGTTTAAGACCCCTCAGTTACCCTCAACCTGGTTTAACCCATTTGCTGAAATGGTTTACCAGGATATTGCCACTGTGCCTGTTATACCTTCTTGGGCTATAAGTGAGAGGTAGATCAGGTGGACACCAAAGGTGAAAAGCAGTTTGTCTGCCCTCACACCAGAGGTGCTAGTCTTCCCTGAACAACACCCTACACCCTGCACTGTTACTTATATATTGGTTGGTTGGTGGTTGTCCTTTGAAGAGGACCAAAAATGACATCCCTGTGTTAGAGTAATATCACTATGTGGCTGATCAGACCAGTATAAGCTTGGAAGGCTCTACCACAAGTTGGACACAAATAGTCTTTGTGAACATTTGGAGTGGATATGTCTCTAAATTTGTGCATCTCACATTTATTTTGAACTACTGCAATTCTGCTTCACTTATATAGCACTGCTTTCTTTGAAATATGTATGTCACGCTGGGTGGTCCTTGGCCAGTGTATCCCATGTCACATAATGGATTCAAAAATTCTTCAAAGAGACATTGACATAAATATCTTGGCTATTCAAGAGATCCTTATCAGATATATTTGATACAATAATTTTTTGCCCAATTGATATTTCCCTTAGTATCTTAGTTGCATTGTTTTTTTATATAATTGCTTTTCAGTTTCATGTGATCAAAATCTATTTTATATTTATCTCTAACTTTTTTTTTTGGTTAAGAACTCACCTCCTAGCTTTAACTATGGAAAGGTCCATAATCTGGTTATCTTCTAGTTTTTTCTTCTAATTTATCTTTAATGTTCAGATCCTGTCCATTTTTAACTTATTTTGATTATGTGGCACAAAATTGTGTTCTAAGCCTCATGTCTGCCAGACTGCTTTCCATTTTTCCCAGTAATTCCTGTCAACCGTGAAGCTCTTTCCTATGCAATTTCTCTTTTTGTTTTTATCAAACCCTGGCTTAATGAAATTCAGTTACCTCTGAGCTACATCTAGTAAAAACATTATATTGTTGCTTTTTACATGTAGCAAATTAAATATTGAACAAGATAGAGTACAAAAAAAATTACTCAAAGATATAAAAATTATGTTAATTCAACACATTCACAAAAGTATAAAACATTTTCTTAAGCTATAGAGATACAAGCATAAGAGGACAGAATAAATACAAAATAACCTTTTTTTTTGATATTTTGTTTTTTATTGACTCTGTGATTTCATTGGTATGGGGAACTTCAGTTGAGAAAATATCTAACCAATGAAATATACCTTAGAGTCTTAGAGAGTAGGGGGACAGCTAGGTGGTGCGGTGGATAGAACACCAGTGCAGGCGTCAGGAGGACCTGAGTTCAAATTTCATCTCAAACAGTTGACACTAGATGTGTGACCTTGGACAAGTCATTTAACCCCAATTGCCTCATCCTGGGTCATCTTCAGTCGTCCTGATGAATATCTGGTCACTAGATTCAAATGGCACTGGAGAAGTGAGGCTGGTGACCTGTACAGCCCTCCCTCACTCAAAACAAAGTCAAGTGCAAGTCATGTCATTATTTTTCTGATTGCATGGTTTTCTTCGACAATGAAGGATGAACACACACAAGAGAGTAGGGAGTTGCCTGGTGTACTAAAAGGCTAAGTGAAGTTACCTTTTCATTCTCATAAAGATTACTGGCCTGATTTCTTTCTGTACCACCCCCTGTAAGTCTTTTCACCCTTGAAGATCACTCCATCCCTGTGGCCCCTTTCTCTGACTGATAAGTACCTTCTAGAACTTCTATTTTCATAAAGACACCCAGCCTAGCCTTGTTTACCCCTTCATTTCTTTCTGGGATGAGCTCCTGATTCTCTAGACTTCTTTCTCTATCATGCTGCCCTCCTTCCCCTTGCCTCCTTCAGCTTCTTTTTATGTGTTGTCTTCCTCCATTAGAATGTAAACTCTTTCAAGGCAAGGGCTATCTTTTTGCTTGTATTTGCAGTGCCTGGCACATAGTAAACATTTAATAAATGCTTTTTGACTTGACTCTCCAAGGTCACATAGTTCGTCTTTGTTAGTCAGAGTTTCAACCCAGGTTTTCCTTCAAAAAACTTTTGAATTTTGAACTTAAACATCAGTCAAAAAACAACTTAAACATGAATACTTTGTATTGTATATTAAACTTTGAGACTGTTACATATACAGCTTGGTTTTCTTTTTTAAGTGTATAATAGATTTCACAGTTACTTTTAAAAGCTCTTTTGCTTGTCCATGATTCCTTCTGACTTTCTTTTTGTTCTCTTTTGGCTCTTTTTCATTCTTTCTTTTGTCTTTCCTTTTCTCTGTTTCGTTTCTCCCTCCCTCCCTCCCTCCTTCCTTCCTTTCTTTCTGTCTAGACTCCTTTCTATCTCTTTTCTATCATTAAGAAAAATAAAAAGCAAAAAAGAGTTCTAAAATCTTTCAAAGTTGTTTTTCTTTATAATGTAGAAGTTTTTAGGTATTGGAAAAGATAGAGTCCTGGATTTGAAATTAGGAAGACTCCAGTTCAGATTCAACTTCAGACAACTACTACCTTTGTGTTCCTGGACAGATGACTTAACTTTTTTCTGCTTCAGCTTCATCTGTCTTCCAGAGATGCTATGAGGATCAAATAAGACAATATTTGTAGTGCTTTGCACAGTACCTGGCACATAATAGGTACTTAATAAATAAAGGCATACTTTGAAAATTTGGTTCCAAACCCACCACAATGAAATAAGTTCCATGAAGTTTTTGTTTTCCTAGTGCATATAAAAATTATGTTTATATTATAGGCTATTAACTACACAATAGTATGATGTCTAAAATACCAATGTGCATACCTTAATTAAAAATGCTTTATTCCAAAAAAAATTTGCTGTCACCTGAGCCTTCAGCAAGTAGTAATATTTTTGTTGGTGAGTCTTACCTCTATGTTGATGGCTGCTGACAACAATGAAGTGTGCCCTATCGATTGACTCTTCCTTTCAGTTGAACAGTTAGAGGCCGCTGTAGGGTTATTAACTGGCCTAATTTCGATATTGTGTCTCAGGGTATACGGAGGCCAAAGGAGAGGGAGAGAGATGGAGATTGTCAGGTCAGCAGAGCAGTAAGAATACACAACATTTAAGTTTGCTATCTTATATGGGTGTTGTTTGTGGTGCCCCCAAACGATTACAATATTAACATGAAAGATTACTGATCACAGATAACTATAATAGATATTACAATAATGAAACATCAAAATGTGACACAGAAACATACTGTGAATTATTTCAGGGGTTGCCACAAACCTCCAGTAAGGTAAATAACACAGTATCTGTGAAGCATAATAAAGTGAAGTACAGTAAAATGAGGTGTGCCTGTACTTCTTCCCTCCTCCTTTAGCTCTTATACAAGATGTTCCCCTAATTCTGCTTCTTTCATTTATATCATTTCATACATGCCTTCCCAAGTTTCTCTGAAACTATGTCTTGTTTGTTCTGCAATTCCTCAGTTTTGGATACCCCTTTAGCTCCAAGTTGTCTGCTACAACCACGCCTGTAAATATTTTTATACATGTGAGTCTTTTACCTTTTTAAAAAAACCTCTTTTGGAAATAAGCTTAGTAGTGCTAATACTGAGTCAAAGGGTATGCACAGTTGGTGCCTTTGGGAAGTAGTTCCAAATTACTTTCTAGGATGTCTGTGCCAGTTTTACAGCTGCACAAGCAGAACAGTAATGTGCTTATTTTTAACTACATTTGCAGTATTTTTTTATGGTTAACTCTACTAATGTTAGGTATGATAGGTATGAGGTAGATCTTCATCAGTTTTTTAAAGAAAGTTTTAATTTTAATCTTTTCTCAGTTACATGTAAAAAGAATTTTTAACATTCATTTCAAAAAATGATTTTAGAGTTCCAAATTTCCCTTCCTCCCTCTCCTCTCCCCAACTCCTTGAGAAGGCAAGCATTTCCATATAGATTATACATGTGCAGTTGTGCACACCATTTTCAGGTTAGCCATGTTGCAAAAGAGAACATAGACAAAAAAAGAGAAAAAAAAGAAAAGAAAAAGTTTAAAAAGTATGCTTTGATCTGCATTCAGACTCCAACAACTCTTCTTCTGGAGGTAGATAGCATTTTTCATCACATTTGGAATTGCCCTGGATCATTGTATTGCCAAGAGTAGTTAAGTCATTGATGATCATACAGTATTGTACTTACTTTGTACAGTGTCCTCCCAGTTCAACTCTCTTCACTTTGCATCAATTCATGTAAATCTTTTTCGAGTTTTTTCTGAAAACATCCTGGTCATTGTTTTTATTTATTTGTTTTTTAAAATTAATTTGTTTTCAGTTTTCTTTTCCTTTTTAAAAAAAATTGATTTATTTGTTTTAAGTTTTCAACAATCACTACCATAAATCTTAAATTTTCTCCCCCTTACTGCTCCCTCCCTCCCCGAGACAGCATGCAATCTTACATGGGTTCTACACATATATTCTTATTAAATATATTTTCACATTAGTCATGTTGCATAGAAGAATTAAAATGAATGGGAGAAACCATGAGAAAAACCAAGCTAAAACAAAGCATTGCAAAAGAGAAAACATTCTTCTTCATTCTACATTTAATTCCATAGTTCTTTCTCTGGGTGTGGATGGGATTTTGCCTCAAGAGTCCTTTGGGAATGTTTTAGGTCTTTGCATTGCTGTGAAGGTCTAAGTCTACCAGAAAAATTCTGCACACACTGTGGCTGTTACTTTGTACAGTGTTCTCCTGGTTCTGCTCATTTCTTTTTTATTTTTCTTACTTTTTAAAAATTAATTTATTTGTTATCAGTTTTCTACAATCACTTCCATCTTAGATTTTTTGCTCCTCCCTCCCGCCTCCCTCCCTGAGATGACATGCAATCTTATATGGTTTCTGTGCATAGATTCTTATTAAGCACATTTTCACAGCAGTCATCTTGCATAGAAGAACTAAAATGAATGGAAGAAACCACGAGAAACCAAAACCAAACCAAATCTAACACAAGAGAAAATAATCTGCTTCATTCTGCATTCTGATTCCATATTTTTTTCTCTGGATGTGGATGACATTTTGCTTCAGTAGTCCTTTGGGAACGTTTTAGGTCCTTTCATTCCTGTGAAAGGCTAAGTCTATCAGAAACAGTCGTCACATGCTGTGGCTATTACTGTGTACAATGTTCTGGTTCTGCTCTTTTCACTCAGCATCAGTTCGTATAAGTCCTTCCAGGCCTCTCAGAAGTCTTCCTATTCATCATTTGGTATCACATTACATTCATATTCCATAACTTGTTCAGACATTCCCCAGTTGATGGGCATCCCCTCAATTTCTAGTTCTTGGCCACCACAAAGAGAACCGCTATAAATATTTTTGTACATGTGGGATCTTTTCCCATTTTTATGATCTCTTTGAGATATAGTCCTAAAAGCAGTGTTGCTGGGTCAAAGGGTATGCACGTTTTTGTAGCCCTTTGGGCATAGTTCCACATTGCTCTCCAGAATGGTTGGATCAGCTCACAACTTCACCAACAATGAATTAGTGTTCCAACTCTCCCATCTTTTCTCCAACATTTATCATCTTCCTGTTTTGGCATATTAGTTAATTTTATAGATGTGTGATGTTGTACCTCAGAGTTGTTTTGATTTGCATCTCTCTAATCAATACTGATTTAGAGTATTTTTTCATATGACTATAGGTAGCTTTAATTGCTTCCTCTGAAAGCAGCCTATTTATATCCTTTGACCATTTATCAATTGGGGGATGACTTGTATTCTTGTAAATTTGACTCAGTTCTTTATATATTTTTAAAATGAGATCTTTATCCCAGACATTAGTTGCAAAAATTCTTTCCCAGTTTTCTGCTTCCCTCCTAATCTTTGTTGCATTGGGTTTGTTTGTGCAGAGACAAATTTCAATTTAATGTAATCAAAATTATCCATTTTGCACTTTATAGTATCTCTTGTTTGGTCATAAATTTTTCTATTCGCCATAGATCTGACAAAAATACACTATTCCTTGCTCCCCAATTTGTTTATAGTATCAGCCTTTATATCAAGATCATGTATCCATTGGGACTTTATTCTTATATACAGTGTCAGGCATTGGTCTATGGCCAGTTTCTGCCACACTGTTACCCAGTTCTCCCTCCAGTTTTTGTCAGACAATGAGTTCTTATCCCAGAAGCTGGGGTCCTTGGGTTTATCAAACAGTAGAATGCTATATTCATTGACTACTGTATCTTGAGTACCTAACCTATTCCACTGATATACCCCTCTATTTCTTAGCCAGTACTAAGTGGTTTTGATGATTGCTGCTTTATGATACAATTTGAGATCTGGTATTTGTAGGCCACTTTCCCTACCATTTCTTTTCATTAATTCCCTTAATATTCTGGAATTTTTTGTTCTTCCAGATGAATTTTGATATTATTTTTTCTAGCTTTAGAAAACAATTTTCTGGAAGTTTGATTGGTATGGCACTGAACAAGTAAATTAATTTAGGCAGAGTTGTCATTTTTATTATGTTTGCTTGGCTTACCCACAGGCAACTTATGTTTTTCCACTTACTTAGATTTGACTTTATTTGTGAGAAAAGCATTTTGTAATTGTATACATATAGTCCCTGAGTTTGTTTTGGTGGGTAGACTCCCAGATATTTTATAGTGCCTACCATAGCATTAAATGGGATTTCTCTTTCTAGCTTTTGCTGTTGGACTTTGTTAGTAGTATATAGAAATTCACATGATTTATCTGGGATTCTTTGTAACTTTGCCAAGGTTGTTTATTAGTTCAAGTAGTTTTTTAATTGATTCTCTAGGATTTTCTAAGTATATCATCTGCAAAAAGTTATAACTTAGTTTCTTCTTTACCTATTCTAATCCCTCCAATTTCTTTTTCTTCTGTTATTGCTAAAGCTAACATTTCTAGTACCATATTGAATAACAGTGGTGATAATGCACATCCTTGTTTCATCCCTGATCTTATTGGAAACGCATCTAGTTTATCCCCATTGCATATAGTGCTTTGTAATCATTTTAGGTAGATACTGCTTACTATTTTAAGGAAGACTCCATTTATTCCTGTGTTCTCCGGTGTTTTCAATAGGAATGAGTGTTGTATTTTTTCAAAAGCTTTTTCTGCATCTGTTGAGATAATCATGTGGTTTCTATTGTTTTGTTGTTGATATGATCAATAATGCTGACAGTTTTTCTAATATTGAGCCATCCTTGCTCCTAATGTATTATTCTTGTGATAAGTTGCTGCATTCTTTTTTGCTAATATCTTATTTAAAATTTTTGCATCTATATTCTTTAGAGAAATTGGTCTATAATTTTCTTTCTGTGTTTTGGCTCTTCCTGATTAAGGTAACAGAACCAAATTTGTGTCATAAAAAGAATTTGGTAGGACTCCTTCTTTGCCAATTTTCCCAAATAATCAATATAGTATTGGAATGAACTGTTCTTTAAATGTTTGACAGAATTCCCCTGTAAATCCATCTGATCCTGGAGATTTTTTCCTAAGGAGTTCATTGATGGCTTGTTCAATTTTTTTTTCTTTCTGATATTGGGTTAAATATTTAACTTCCTCTTCTGTTAATCTGGGCAATTTATGTTTTTTAAAATATTCATCCATTTCACTTAGATTATTAAATTTATGGGCATACGGTTGGGTAAAGTATTTTCTAATTATTGCTTTCATTTTCAATTCACCCTTTTCATGGGTAAAGTAATTTCTAATTATTGTTTTCATTTTCAATTCACCCTTTTCATGTTTGATATTGGTAAATTGGTTTCCTTCTTTTTATAATCAAATTGATGAAATGTTTATCAATTTTATTGGTTTTTTCATAAAACCAGCTCTTAGTTTTATTTATTAGTTCAATAGTTTTCTTAATTTCAGTTTTATTAATTTCTCCTTTGGTTTTCAGTGTTTCAGTTTTTCTGATTTGGTATTTACTGGGGATTTTCAATTTGTTCTTTATTTGGCTTTTTCAGCAGCATGCCCAATTCATTGATCTCTTTCTTGATTTTATTCATGTAGGCATTCAGTGATATAAAACTTCCCCTAAGAACTGCTTTTGCAGCATCCTATGAGTTTTGGTAGGTTGTTCATTACTGTCATTCTCTTGAATGATATTATTGATTGTTTCTGTGATTCCTTGTTTAACCCACTCATTCTTTAGAATTAGATTATTTAGTTTCCAATTAATTTTTGGTCTATCTTTTCTTGGTCTTTTATTGCATATAATTTTGAGATCTGAGAAGGATGCATGACTATCTCTACCTTTTGGTACTGGATTGTGGATTTTATGCCTTCATATATATATGCCATATACTGCTGAGAAAAAGACATATTCCTTTCTATCTCCACTCAGTTTTCTCCAGAGGTTTATCTTATCTACCTTATCCAGAGTTCTAGTCACCTCCTTAATTTCTTTCTTGTTTATTTTGAGGTTAGAGTTATCAAGTTCAGAGAAGGGAAGTTGAGGTCTCCCTCACTAGTATAGTTTTGCTGTCTGTTTCTTCCTGTAACTCCCTTAACTTCTCCTCTAAGAATTTGGATACTATGCCACTTGGAGCATATATGTTTAGTAATGATATTGCATCATTATCTATGGTACCTTTTAGCAAGATATAGTTTCCTTCCTTATCTCTTTTGATTAGATCTATTTCTTCTTTTGCTTTGTCTGAGATTGCTACCCTTGCTTTTTTTTTTACATCAACTGAAGCATAATATATTCTGCTTCAGCCTTTTATCTTTATCCTGTGTGTATCCCCCTGTTTCAAATGTGTTTCTTATAAACAACATGTTGTTGGATTATGGTTTTTAATCCATTCTGCTCTCTCTGTTTTGTGGGAGAGTTCATCCCATTCACATTCACAGTTATGATTACTATCTGTATCTTTTTGTCCATCCTATTTCCCCACATTTATGCTTTTACTTCTCCCTTCCCCTCCACAATATTTTTATTTTTGACCACGGCCTCCCTCAGTCTTCCCTTCCTATTATCAGACCTTTCCCTTTTATGTTACTACTTCTTGCCTCTCTTTTAGCCTTTCCTCCCTTTTCTTTCCCCTTTCCCCCCCTACTGCCTGTACGGGAAGTTAGATTTCTATAAAGAACTGAATATGTTGTGCCCTCCTTGAACTAAATCAGATGAGAGTAAATCTCAAACAGTGCTCATCTCCCTCCCCACTTTCTCACTACTGTAACATGTTTTTGTGCCTCTTCCTGTGATGTAATTCATCTTTTTCTACCTCCTCCTTTCTCATCTCCTGTTACAATCCCTTCATACCCTTTAATCACATTTTTTATTATCACATCAGTTAATTTATACCCACACCCTCTATGTATATCCCTTTTAAATATCATGATAAATATACAAGTATTTGTATTATTTGTCAAGATTAACAAGTATCATCTTCCCTGGTTGGAATGTAAATAGTTTGCCCATATTAAATAACAAGGTTTTTTTCCCCACTGTTTACCTTTCTATGCCTCTCTTGGGACTTATGATTGAATTTTCTGTTGAACTCTGGCCTTTTCATCAGGAAGGTCTGGAAATCCCTTATTTCATTGAATGTCCATCTCCTTGCCTGAAATATTATGTTCAGTTTTGCTGGCTAATTGATCCTTGATTGTAGTCCAGGCTCCTTTGCCTAACAGAATACCATATTTCAATCCCTCCTATCTTTTAATGTAGAAGCTACAAGGTCCTGTGTGATCTTGACTGTAGTTCCTCAATATTTGAATTGCTTGTTACTGTCTGCAAGCAGCATTTTCTCCTTAAGCTGATAGTACTGGAATTTGGCAACAATATTCCTTGGGGTTTTCAGTTTGGGATCTCTGTCAGGAGGTGATCAGTGAATTCTTTTGAAGACTATCTTGTCCTTTCAATCTAGGACTGCAGAGTGGTTTTCCTTGATGATTTCTTGGAAGATACTGTCCAGGCTCTTTTTTCATCATGGCTTTCTGGTAGACCAGTAATTCTTAGATTTTTTTTCTCTCCTGGATCTGTTTTCCATATCATTTGTTTTTACAACGATGATCAATCTCACTATTATGTAATATTGAACAAGAGCTGTTAGTGATAGAAATGAGAAAGGAGTTAAAGGAATAAAGATAAGAAAAGGGCAAATAGAACTTTCTCTGTTTGCAATAATATAATAGTTTTCTTGGAAAACCCCAGGAGATAAATAAAGATAGTAAATGAGACAAATAATAGCTTCAGCAGTGTAAGAGAACCCAAAAGGAAGCAACAACATTTCTATATCATAGTAACAAAACATAAAAAGCACGACAGGAAAATGCCATTCCAAAAAGCTATGAAATGCATAAAATATCTGGGGATCAATCTCCCAGAACACACAATAAATTTATATAGATTCATTTGCAAAGCACTCATTAAAGAACAACCTAAATAGCTGAAAAGGAATGACTAGGCCTTGCCAATATAATAAAAATGACAATACTATCAAAATTAATTTATATTATCAATGCCATTCCCATCAGTGCTGTACCAAGAGGACATTTTATGGAGCTTGTAAAGTAACAGTTCATTTAAAAAACCAAAGATTTACAATATCCAAGGAATTGATGAAAAGAAGTAAAGATAAAGGAAGAATAGCAGTCTAGACTTGAAACTATATTATGAAACATTACTTATCAGAATCATCTGATATATATATGTATTTATATATATATATATATATATGTATTTATATATATATATAATATATATATATATATATACATATATATATATATATATATATATGTAGAGAGAGAGAGAGAGAGAGAGAGAACTCAATGTAACAGACTAGACAAGGGAGAATAAAAAAATAGAACTCCATAACCCAGGTTTTGATAAAGTAGAAAACATAAGTCATGTAGGGAAAAACGCCCTATTTGATAAAATTTATGAGAAAAACTATAAAGTAGTCTGGGAGAAGTTAGACTTAGATTAGTAACTTACACCACACTCCACAATATATTCTAAATGGATATGTGATTTTAATAATAAAGATCAGGGTATAAAAAAATTAGAAAAGAAACAGTTTATGTACCTCTCATAACTATGGGAAAGAGATGTAGTCTTAATTACACGAGCAATGAAAGCAATTACAAAGGATAAAGTAGATAACCTTGATTTTGTGAAACTGAAAAGTGCCTGCCCAGAGAACATTAATGCATTTAGGATAAGACAGGAAGTGGTTAAATGGTAAAAACAAATAATTATAGCAAATTTCTCTGATAAGGGTTTGGTATCCGAGATACAGAAATATGAAATTACTAGCCATTCCCCAGTAGACTAATAATCACTATGTGATTGTAAAGAGAAGAGACAGACAAGATGTGAGACAAATAAAGTCTACATGTGGTGGGGAGTGCTGAACTGATCATAGACTTATCTTTTCCAGGCTAAATATTTGCATTGATCAAAAGTGCTGCCCCCAAGGCAAAATGATTACCAGAAGAATCAATGTCAATGTATTAGAGCACTTCTCTGAGCGTGAATAGTTTGTTGCTAACTTGGAGGGAAAGTTGAGCCAATATGCAGTTGGCAACAGTGGAGCAGGAAAGGAGTGCAGCTTTCAGAGATTTGATGTACAGTGCTCAGCATGTGCTCATATGGGTCAGAACACTCACGAATACCAAGACTAGTTTGATGAAAGTGATGGGGAAGTTCAGAAGTTGCTAAATGAAAAATGAGAACTCCATAGATTTACCAACAGTATAGTTCATCCATCTCTAAGAAGGCAATATTTAATCCTCTCAAAAGTAAATTGCAAGCAATACTGAGAGAGATACAGGATTCCTTGCTCAGTAAGAAGGCAGATGAAATTCAGTTTAATCCTGATAGTAACAATCCAAAGACCTTTTATGATTCCCTGAAAGCTATTAATAGACCAAAAACCTATGGTGCATCATAACTACACAGTGCTGATGGAGCCACACTGATTAGTAATAAGGACATGATCCTAGAGAGATGGGCTAAACACTTCCATAGTGTTCTCAACAGACCATCAATCAGTGCTGAGACCATTGACGGTTTACCTCAGGTTGAAGTCATTCCCTCCTTAGCTGAACTTCCAACTGAAAAAGAGGTTTTGAATACCGTTAGGCTCCCTTCATGTGGAAAGTCCCCTGGTGCTGTTTCTATTCCAGCTAAGATTTACAAGATAGGGGGACCATTGCTCATACAAAAGCCAACAGAAATTTTCCAGGTTATATGGCAAATGGAGATTATCCCCCAGGAGTTCAAGGATGCCTCCATTATCCATCTTTATAAAGGTAAAGGAAATAGGTTTTCCTGGGACAATCACAGGCGGGGTCTCTCTCTTAGTCATTGCTGGCAAGATTTTTGCTAGAGTCCTCCTTAAGAGGCTGATCCTTCACCTGGAAGATGGTCATCTACCTGAGAGCCAGTATGGCTTCAGAAAGGGTCAAGGAACAGTCAATATGATGTTTGCTGCCCGACAACTCCAGGGGAAATGCCGGGAGCAGAACAGAGGCCTCTAACTGAATAATATGATTGAAGAAGATCTTCCCCACACATTGATGAGCCTGTTCATTGAGGGAAGTTTGATTAGGGGAGTTGTTTTGTAGGAAGATCCCAAGTATCTTTTGTTTTTTGCTATTGAGTCATTGGGTCAGAGGGTCATGCCTTCTGGCTCTGAAAAGTGTGTAAATACTCTGAGTGTGAGGTTTTACTTTGGGACTTAATTTTTGGAAAGAAGATTTGTGTGCCAGATGAGAGACTCTGGGAAGCTGGTAAGCAACCCTCTGACTTTGAAAACTCAGATGTTGGTGTTTCCCTCTCTAGTAACTACGTTCAGACAGTTGGACCTATCTGTTGAATTGTAATGTATGTATTGATTGTAGTCAGACAGAGGAAGCCATGTCTGTTGCTCTTTGATTTCTCTGTATTTTCTCTGGAGTTCAGGATGCTGACTTTTCCCCCTGAACTAACTGAATGATATATGTGCTTGATTAAAGTGATTGTTAACCCCTCAAAAGTTGCTTTTTCTTTTAGAGAAGTAGATCAAAGAACTTGTGATAGCAGGCCCCTCTGTGTATGTTGGGGTGCTTACTGATACAGGTCCTTGAATGTTTTTTGGGGGAGGAGGAAGTTTTTCTTTAAATAGTTGAATTTTCTGAGATTGGATTATTTAAATTTTTCTTTGTAAATTTCAGTAGTTTAGTTTTCATAGCACATCATTTTATTTAAGTTGGCAGTTTGTGGTCAGATTCTAATAATTTTTTATCGCAAATTCAACTTAAACAATTTTCAATACTATTAATTAAGTTGTCTGTTTCTTTTTTTAATTAATTTATTTTTAATTTTCAACATTCACTTCCACAGGATTTTGAGTTTCAGATTTTTTCCCCATCTCTCCACTCTGCCCACCCCAAGATATCATGCATTTGGATTATTCCCTTCCCCTAATCTGCCCTGTCTTCTCTCATCCCCTTCCCCTCTATTTTCTTGTAGGGGAAGATATATTTCTATACCCCTTTGCTTGTATATCTTATTTCCCAGTTGCATGTAAAAACAATTTTTAACTTTCATTTTTAAAACTTGGAGTTCTAACTTCTCTCCCTTCCTCCCACCCCACCCATTCCCACTGAGAAGGCAAGCAATTTGATATAGGTTATACATGTGAAGTCATGCAAAGCACTTCCATAACTGCCATGATGTGAAAGATTCACTATATTTCCTTCCATTCTGTCCTGCCCCCATTTATTCTCTTCTCTCTTTTGACTTTGTCCCTCTTCATAGGTGTTTGCTTTTAATTTCCTCTTCCTCCCACGTACTCTCCCTTCTGTCATTCCCTCCCTCTGCAGTTTATCCCCTTCTCCCCTACTTTCTTGTAGTGTAGGAGATATTCATATTTATTCCCTCATTAAGCCAAATGTGTTATTCCCTCTTAACTTCACCTCTTACCTCCATTGAAAAATCTTTTTCTTGCCTCTTTTGTGTGAGACATAATTTACCCCATTCTATTTCTCCCTTTCTCCTTATCCCAATATATTCTTCTTTCACCCCTTAGTTTTATTTTTTTATTTATCATCTCTTCATATTCACCTTACCCTGTGTCCTCTGTTTATATGTGTATAATCCCTCCAACTATCCTAATATTGAGAAAAGTCTCAAGAATTACAAATATGTAGGAATGTAAACAGTTCAACTTTAGAAAGTCGCTTATGATTTTTCTTTCCTGTTTACCTTTTCTGGCTTCTCTTGATTCTTGCGTTTGAAAATAAAATTTTCTGTTTAGTTCTGGTCTTTTCATCAAGAATGCTTGAAAGTCCTCTATTTCACTGAATGACCATTTTTTCCCCTGAAGTATTACACTCAGTTTTGCTGGATAAGTAATTCTTGGTTTTAATCCTACTTTCTTTGACTTCTGAAATATCCTATTCCAAGCCCTGTGTAGAAGCTGCTAGATCTTGTGTTATCCTGATTGTATTTCTACAATACTTGAATTGTTTCTTTCTAGCTGCTTGCAATATTTTCTCCTTGACCTGGGAACTCTGGAGTTTGGCTACAATGTTCGTAGGAGTTTCTCTTTTTGGTTCTCTTTCAGGAGGTGATCAGTGCATTCTTTCTTTTTTTTTTTTTTATTTTATTTTAATATATTTATTTATTTAACTTTTTACATTCATTTTCACAAGATTTTGGGTTCCAAAATTTTCTCCCCATTTGTCCCCTTCCCCCTCCCCAATACACTGGACATTCTAATTACCCTTATCACCAATCTGCCCTCTCTTCTATCATCCCTCCCTTCCCTTACCCCATCTTCTCTTTTGTCCTGTAGGGCCAGATAATTTTCTATTCCCCATTAGCTGTATTTCTTATTTCCTAGTAGCAATAACAATACTCAACAGTTGGTCCTAAAACTTTGAGTTCCAGCTTCTCCCCATACCTCCCTCCCCACCCATTCCCTTTGGGAAGGCAG
>CM053770.1:170469506-170485975 GCA_028658325.1 Potorous gilbertii
GCCTTGACTCTTATGTCTTTACCTGATGGTAAGCCGTTTTCTTCCTCGTCAGAGAGGAAGGTTGGAATCATTTGGTCACCAAGAAAATAACCTTCTATGTCTTATTTTTTTTCCCTTTTCTGGGCATTTTCCCAGCCAGTTACTTGACTTCTGAGAGTCTTCTCCACCCCTGGCCTAGGTCCACCCAACTAGTGCTTGTGGTCTGAGATTCAAATGCTGCTCTCCGGCCTCAGGGCTTTTGGCGGCAGGCCTGGCTGCTATTCAGGGTAAGATTAAATCAGGTTATCAGGTGGGGGCAGGGCCGCCTCCCAGGCTCAGTTCCCTCAGGGCGTTTATGCAGATACCTTCAGTAATGGAGCTGCTGCTGAGCTCCTGCCTGCTCTGGGAGCCTCTGGCCGCCTGCTGCCTGTGCTGCTGCCTCCCAAGGGGGCCCAAGTCATGGAGAAACCCTGCTCCGCTCTCAGCCTGTCCAGACGTCTCTCTCACTGAACTGTGCGTTTGTAGGTGGAGGGACCTTCACGGCCACTGGAGATTCTGTCCCTGAAGCCTGCTTGGATCTGCTCGCTCCTATCAGTGCTGCGTGGGCAGGGCAGGGCTCCGCTCCTGTCCAGTGCATGATGGACCTTTGGGATCGGTTTTTCAGGGCTCTCTGGAACAGAAATCTCCTTCCCTGTGTTGCTGCGTGGCTTCCAGGGAGTTCTTTTTAGAGGAAATCCATGGGCTGTGTAGGAAAGCTCTTTTTATTCTTGTACTCTTTAGTGTTTTTTACTAGGATTGGATGTTATGTTTGACAAGGCTTTTTCTGCATCTATTGACACAATCATATGATTTCTTTGTTTTTGTTATTGACATGGTTAATTATGCTGATAGTTTTCTTTATATTGAACCAGTACTGTGTTCCTGATATAAATTCCATCTAGTTATTGTATATGATCTTTGTGATATATACCTATATTCTACTTGCTAGTATTTTACTTAAAATTTTTCCATCAGTATTCATTAGGGAAATTGGTCTATAATTTTCTTTATCTGTTTCTGCTCTTCCTCGTTTAGATTAGTTCACAGATGACTTGTTTATTTTCTTTTCCTAAGACAGAGTTATTAGTTATTATATTTCTTATTCTGTTAATCTGGGCAATTTAAGTTTTTGTATATGTTCATCCATTTCACTTAGATTGTCAGATGTATTGGCACATTATTAGGCTAAGTAGCTCCTGATAATTGCTTTAATTTCACTTCTTTGGTGGTGAATTAACTCCTTTAATTTTTTATACTGGTGATTTGGTTTTCTTCTTTCCTTTTTAAAATCAAAATAACCAATGGCAAAACAAAGGTCAAAATGACTAGTGGTGGCTCAGTAGGTGACATTGGCCTTTCTAAATTAAGATCTTTTCCAGGTCTCAGTTTGTCTCAGGCCATGCCCATTCAGTGACTAAGGTGAAGAGGTTTTGAATATTGTCTTTTTCTGATTTTTTATGTTTTTCTGTGCTTCTTTAAGAAGACATTTTGACAATTGCAGAAGGTCAACAGTGAAGGTATTATTGGATTGGAAAGGTAATCTGAGGTGGTAATAATAGTGATGTAGTAAACCCCCTTATTATAGTGAACTAATTCAGGGAATTAATGGGGATTAATCAGGGTCAGATTTAATGAAGTGGGCACAGAGAAGATCCTTTAACAAGAAGAATGACCTGGTAATGTTAGTAGTAATTTGGCTAGTTTCTTCAAGCAATTTTGATATTCATGTCATCTTGGCACTTTCACTATTAAGTCAGGAATCTAGCAACAGAATTTTAGATACCAGGAAAGCACTTGGTATTCATAGTAGTCCCCCACTTGTCAGATTTTTCAGAAGTGTAATGCTAGCAGTTATGGAAAACTTATTAAAACTGACTAGACTTGCAAATAGTTACATCTGATTTTGTTAAAAGATCCAGGAGAATTTTAACATAATGTTATCTAGATATATTATAACAATTAGCCTAAAATATCAAATAATTCCTAGCAGACTTCCTGGATTTGAATATTACTTTTTTGCTTATGTGGAAGTATGAAGACAGCTTTCATATTTTACTGAGTGCTAACAATTGTTTCAACAGTGTTTGGACCCAGTGCCTCTTTTCCTACAACTCTATTCACATTGATACCAAAACAAAGTACCCTGATTGATGAAGAGAATCCATTCTCAGACTTTTTTATACAAACAGACATTTGGGTTCATCTAATGTTCTGCAGTGAATACAGTCCTAGACTAGATGCATTAGCTGTTGGGTATGGAAGACAGTTGATTCAGAGAGATGTATTTTTTCCCCCACAATTTTTAGTATCACCCATAGATAAGGTTATATACTAAAGGAATGGCACTTTCATTTTTTTAGATTAATAAAATCAGCAAAAAAAATGCTTTCACTTCCAACCACTTCAGTCTCCCCTCCCCAGTTGAGAATGAAAGAAAAAGCAGTGCTCCATTAACAAACATTTACAGTGGTAGGCTCTATGAGCAAAGTAGAATTGAAATAACTTGAAAAAAAGTGAGATGTGCAGATTTAAAAAATCTACCCCAACTGTTCACATGTACTGTTGTGCTCATCCGTTAATAGAGCATTCTGAGCTCATATTAGTTTGATCAGATATAGTTAGATACATTGTAACTTGACTCTAACATAATGATATCATTTCTGTCTTCTTCAAGAACAAAGACAACCACCATAACCAAGCAAAACAAATACCTGCACAGGTCATCTTCAGAAAATAATTATGTCTAATTTTACACTTTTTCACCCTGAGTAGCATGTTTCATCATCAGTTCTGCTGAGTTCCCTTCCTAAGTGTTTCAAAGTTATTTTGACTTTACAATGTTATTGTCATATACATTTTTCTCCTGGTTCTGTTTCACTTCACTCTGCATCAGTTCATACAAATTTTCCTGGATTTCTCCCAAACCATCCTTTTTTGCATTTCTTATAGCACCACAGTATAACATCGTGTATGTCATAACTTGATCTAATTTATAAGCATCCCCTCAATTTCCATTTGCTATCCCAAAGGAACTCTAAGTAATTGTAAATACATCCTTAGTTAGAATTTGTTTTGCTTAGTACTGATCCCTTCTTCTAATTCTCCTTTCTCTTCTTTCTCCTTCTCCTGAGTGAAATGTATTTCTCTACCTGAGATGTCTCAGGAGAAGAAAGTGAGGTTGGTAACCTTGCACAGCCTTTCCTCACTCAATGAAAGGCAAGTACAAATCATGTCTTCATCTTGATGTCATGGTCCTCTTTGAGAATGAAGGACAAACGCAACCTGTGAGCTTTCTTCTCCTCTGCTCTCTTTCCTCTGTTGTTTTACCCCAGGGAAGGTATATTCCATGGCCAAAAGCTGCCTTTTTTCCATGGGGTTTACTGGCTAGTTTCTTGCTCAAACTCAGTTCACTCTGGAGCTCGTAGAGTGGTCAACAAGTCCCTATCCACCTAGCACAGAATGAATGTAGTTACCAAATATTAACTATTTCCCTTTTACCCGGGAACCCTAAGGGTCTTCTCTCAGTTTGATTTTTTTCTTTTTTGGATTAAAGGGGCCATCCTTTGAGTAACCACTTAAAGAAGTCTCTTCATTGAATGGGTGTATCTCACTCAAAGTGAGAACATGATAAGACTCAACCTGCAAGGGTCAAGGTCTTATATTGCATCCTGGACCATCTCCAGTTGTCCTGATGTATATCAGGCCACTGGACCCAGATGGCTCAGGAGAAGAAAGGGAGGTTGGTGACCTTGTACAGCCCTCCCTCACTCAAATCAAAGTCAAGTACAATCATGTCATCATCTTGATGTCATGGTCCTCTTCAAGAGTGAAGGACAAACACGGATTTCCTGTAGTATATTCTTCCCTTTCAGTTTTTATGTTATGATTATAATTTAACAGATCTTCTGTCTCATTGGACTTCCATTATTGTCCCTAATGGTAATAGATTTCATATGGAACAGATATATTATCTCCTCATATTAGAATGTAAACAGTTTATCCACATGTTTATTCCCCTATATTTGTTTCCTTGTCTTTACCTTTTTCTATTTCTCTTGATTTCTGTGTTTTCTTCCCCACTCCTTATATTTCATTAAAACTCATTTCCCCCCTTCCCAGACCCTGGAATGGTCTGTGTAAACATTTCTTATTAGAGTCTGTCCTCAGTGTCTGCAGATCTCTCTTTCTGTCTCCCTGGGGTGACTTGGACTGCAAAAATTATTCACTGTGTCTTTTTGCTGGATTTCCTATTTAGCATTTTGTCTAGTACAACTAGGTGGATAGAGTGCTGGTCTTAGAGTTAGGAAGGTTTAAATTTATGAATTTGAATCTGGCCTCACACAGTTACTAGCTGTGTGACTCTAGGAAAGTCATTCAAGCCTATTTTTCTCAGTTCCTCATCTGTAAAATGATCTGGAAAAGAAAATGGCAAACCATTCTAGTGTCTTTGCAAAGAAAACCCTAAATGGGGTCATAAAGAGTCGGATGTGACTGAAAGATGACTCAACGAATTTTCTAAATCTATTTGGAGGAGTTTTGTGGCAGGGGAACTTACTCTATTGTTAATCTGCCATCTTGGTTTTGCCAGTTTGGTGTGGCATTTTTCTAGTATGATTTTAATTTATAAGAACGATGGCAATAACTTGCCCTCCAACTAGAGAGTAATATTTTTAGGCGTAATCAGAGATCAAAGACTATGCCTCATGTTAAGCTAAATATTTAGGGAACCTGTGATGTTAGCAATGAATGCATCAGCAAGTATAACAAGGGTTTTATGTCTAGTAGATGGTAGATGGCTAGTGTGAGCGGTTTGCCATTGCATTGCATTACCGTTATTGACAATTCAAGACATATGAAGAGTATATGTGTGGAATGTTCTGTTTAGATATGATACATAACATCAATTGATTGGCACTGAAATGAACTTGTTCATATAACTATAATCTTAGTGCCATTCATAAACTGTATCCTGTAAATCAGACTTCTTTTAGAAATGTTGATAGTTTTGCCCTGAGTATTGATATTTATACAGGAAGAAAGTAAGGTTGCCCCTTCAGTTCAATAGTTTTTAATTCACCATGGGAACTTGTAATTTGTGCAGTACTGATGACAGGATCAGCATTTATATAACTAGAAAATTTGGCATCCTGACATGTAGGATGGTCAGGACATACCTTAGACTCACTTGTATAACTGCTGGAAAATGTGAGTAAGGTTGCCCACAATGAATTTTTATGTTTCTTTAAGATAGATGTAGTGACTGTGGTGCTACAAGTTGTAGAAATTGATATTAGGAAGATAGTTCATTGAGTTAGGATGTGAACCTCAGCAAACCAAATGAGTTGGCTTTCTCCAGTCTTATATGTCACAATTATCTAGTGTAATTGTCTCTGCTTGGATGCCCTCCAAACACCTCAGACTGGACTATTCGCAGTTCCTTTATCCTATTCTGACCTCCTGTGCATTCACAAAGCTACCCCTCCCACCCTTCCTCTCTTCACCTCCCTTTTCTTAGATTCCACTCCCTCCCATGATCTGGGATATATTCATTCCTCATTCCTACCTCAAAAGGTAGTAATCCTTCATGTTCAGTTTTTTGGGACTAGTACCTCTGTAAAGCCTTTCTTTATCTCTCCAATTAAGTGATCTCCATGTTTTAATTCTAAGTTGAAGGCAGAGGCTGCTGTTATATTCCCGGTATGTTGAACATAGTAGTTTAGTCACTGTTTGTTGAGTTGAGTTGAACACTAACATTCTATTGAACGTGACTTCTGGGTTGTATGACCAACAAAGATAGGAGTCTAGATATTTCCTCCAGTCCTCATGACATGGAACTCTCAAAATTCTCCCAAATAAGAATTTTATGCAAGAGCTAAAGTAATTTCAGTGCCTGTACAAGCCAAGACACCAAGAAGTCTAACTATAACCTGTTGAGTTAATAGCAGAGAAAGCTAATCCCTAACCTGTTTATCCAGCACCCCACAGTACATCCTACTCACCAGTTTTTGCCCTACAAAACAGCAGGAACTCAGCAGTTCCTTTGCTTTTGATGCAGTCTTTGCCAGCACATCCAGCTCATGTCCTCACCCCACTATTTTGTGGCAACAAGCAGCAGACCTCAACAGACTGCCTATTCTATTTCCGTCCATCTCCCTGAGAAGGATGTATAGGAAAGCAGAAGCTTGCTCTGTTTGGCTAACAGTGTGCTACAGCAGTGCTCAGAGAATTAAAAAACGGAACTAAGACAGGAAGAGTGCATTTGTGTGAGAGGCTATATTAGGCTTGAAGGAAAAGGGAACTGTTACCTAGCAGGGCTAAGTTTGTCATCCCAGAAGTCACTTGGTGCAAGGAGTGTGCATTTGTGTAAGGGGCTGCACTAGGCTTGAAGGAAAGAAAGAAAGAAAGTTATCTTTCTGGGGCTGGTTTTGTCATCCTAGAAGTCACTTGGGGGTAGGGACTGTCGCAAATGAAAAGTAAATTTCCCTGTGAGAGGAAACTGAGACAGCTTTGAAGTATATCCCCTAAGAATCTTCTGTCAAAGGTGGAGTCAGAAAGTGAAGAGAGAGGAATATAAAGGAAAAAAAGTTTAAAATTACAAAAGCTCTCGGGAGGAAGAAAAATTACTAAAGGACCTTAATCACAATTATCACAAAATCTTAGAGAAGATTTTGAAACATAAGGGAAGATGGCCACTGAGAAAGACACTTCAATGACTCCAAACTCAAATGAGTCAAAATATTACAAAAGCAGAGTTTATGGCCTACATAAAATAAATAATTGCTGTAGTAGAAATACTTGAATCCACAGTGGTTAATCTCTCCCAAGAAACAAAATAGAGAACTACTGGTTAGGAATACAAATATACTGAAGTAAAGGACAGTCTAGAAGAAGAGAAGTAAAATGTGATAATGTTAAGAAAACACATGATTTCTGTGCAAATGAAATGAGCCAAACTGTAAGGCAAGATGCATAGAGATTTTTTAAAGATTATAGGTCTTTCGAAAGACACAAGTAAAAAATAAAAAAACAAATAAACTGGGATACTCTAATGCAAGAAATAATACCAAAAAACTGCCTAGAACTTTTGACTACAGAAAACAAAGTGCCAATCTGAAGAAAACAGATGGAAAAAAACAGCAACAAAACTCTTTCTAACTACAAGATGCATAATTGTTAAACTTAATTTAAATACAATAGTACGATTAAATAATAATAAACTTGATACATTAAACTTTAATAACAAGTGTAACAAATTCTGTAAATAACCAAGAGAAAGAATTTAAAATATAAGCCAAGGTTTATATGCTGCAAAACTGGGTCAAATCATTAATGAAAAAAAGAATAGTCTTAAATAAGTTTTCAAAAAACATTTGAAAAATTTCTATTTAAAAAAAAGGAAACCAACCCAGACTTGAGCACATTTTAAAATTTGCAAACATACTGGAAAACAGAAATAAAAGATAACTTTTACAATGTACCATACCAAGGAAAGCACACTGACTTCCTTGCTGTTCCTCAAACAAGATGCTGATCTCCTGGCTTTAGGCATTTTTCCCCTGGCTATATCCTGCATTGCTGGAATGCTCTCCCTCATCTCTCATCTCCTGGCTTCCTGCAAATCTCAACTACAATCCCATCTTTTACAAGCAGTCTTTCCCATCCCTTCTTAATTGTAGTGCCTTTTTTCTATTAATTATTTGCTATTCTTCCTACTTGTTTGTGTATGTTTGTTTACTTATCTCCTCCATTAGACAGTAGATTCCTTGAGGCCTGGGACTGTCTTTTGCTTCTTTTTGTATCCCCAGCCCTTAGCATAGTGCCTGGCACATGATAGGTACTTAATAAAAGCTTATTTACTGACTGACTGATATCCCATATAAATATATGTCATAGACACAGGTATAAGTGTTTACATATATGTAAAATAGATTTATAAGAATAGATCCCCATAAATACTCTCCTTTTTCTTGAAGATTATAGAAAAGAAAATTTGCTGCCTTTTTTGAGACTTTAAAAAGTTCTAACCTAACTTCTTGTTGCAGTTTTCTGTTTCATTTTAGCCTGACCATGATGTAAATATAATAATTTTCACCTCTTATTGTATTGTCACTGTTTTGATACCAGTGTGTGGCAAACAAATTTAAAAAACATCAGTGTATTTAACTTTACCTCAGAGGATTCTTTTTTTCAACAGTTAGTTTTTTGGTTTCTCAGTCATACCATCATCTCCATCTTCCTCCCTTTTGAACTCCACAACCAATTACAATACAAGATTTAAATAATTTTGATAGAAACTCTGAGTTTAGTATGTCTCCTCATTTAGCTGGTTTATTTCATTTTCTTTTTGCTGTAAGAAAATTAAGGATAATAAGCTTAGAATGTTAGTTTTCTGCTGGGTAGTGTTTCTGCATGGTAGCATTATCCCTGAAGATGGTGCTATAAGATTTTCCAGGTTAAATATGACTTTTAGTTTACAAGTGAATTTTATGCTGTTTTCTTTTTTTTTTAATTTGAAGGTTTTCTTTATATTACTATTATTATATAAACTTCATATAAGGTCTATCGCAGTAGCATTTAAGACATTTTACATTAACAAAATTAAACATTAAGCATGAAAACTTTAAAAAACAGGTTATTTAAAGGAGACCAGGTTCAACCATTATCATATATCCTCATTCATAATTTATCTGTTATATGATTTATACTTTTATGATAAAAGAAGTAGATAAACATAAAGAAATTATTTTATTGTTGCAGCACAAATAAGGATTTAGTGTATTAATATTTATTATATTATCTTTCTTGCAGAGGTGGAGAAGTTTGTTACTGAGCATGACATATTTCAAAACTTACAGTCTCAGATGGCAAACAAATATAATGCAAATAGATAGTTGTCCATATGCAGTTTCCTGTAATTTGACCTCATCACTTGTTGTAATAAGAAACAAGATCTAAAGCATGAAAATCCACTTACAGTAATGTAAGCCTAAGTCATACCTTTGTATATAATGCCTTGAAAATACATTTATAATTAAAATGAGATAAATTAGCATAATTACCAAAACTGAATGTGCATAAAGGATTATGGAGACATTTATACTACAAAAAAAAATCCTCCTAAAACAAGATAATTTAGGCAAAAATTTCCAAGTGTTTTGCCATTTTCTTCTCCAGTGGATTAAGGCCATAGAAGTTAAATGACTTGAATTTTTTGGTAGTTTGACTGATGTAACATTAAATATAGACTACTTAATTCATGTTCTATTGTAGTTTTATTATATTGGCTCAGCCTATCCATAAGTGACTAATAGTTCATCTTATTTAGGTCTCTCTTTGTGTAAAAAGTGTTTTATAGTTGTAGTCGTTGTTTCTGTCTATATCTTGGCAGGTAGTCTCCTATGTAGTATATATTCTGTAGTTAATTCAACTATAATTTCTCTTATCTTTTTTTCTGTACTGTGCAGAAATTCTGATGACTCATAAGTTTATTTTAGATTCTAAGACTTTGTTAAAGTTAATGTTTCAATTACTTTTTTTTAGTTGACCCTCCAGGGTTCTCTAATGAAATTATAAAATGATCTACAAAAAGCTGGAATTTTTTGTCTTTATTGCCTAATATACTTTTATCTCAATCTATTTTTGGTCTTATTTTAGCATTTCTGATAGTATAGTAATGGTAATAATGGACATTCTTTGTCCTTGATCTTATTGGAAAGGTCTAATAATAATAGTATAATGCCTACTATGTGCCAAGAAGCTGGTGGTTCAGTGGATAGAGTACTGGGCCTGGAGTCAGAAAGACCTGAATTCCAGTGTGACCTCAAACGCTTCCAAGCTATGTGACCCTAGGCAAGTCACTTAGCTTCTGGTTCCTGACAAAATGGACCCACTGGAGAAGGACTCCACTCCAGACTGGTCCAGTGTCTTTACCAAGAAAATCCAGAATGTGGTCATGAAAGATCAGTCACAGCTGAAACGATTGAACAACCAAAATGTTCCAGGAACTTTGCTGAGCAATTTACAAGTATTATTTCACTTGATGCTTCAACAAACCTGTAGATAGGTGCTATTATCCCCATTTTACAGATAAGGCAACTCAAATAGAGATTAAATGACTTATCCAAGATCTCACAGGTAGTAAATGTGTGAGGCTGGATTTCAAATCAGATCTCCCTGAATTTCAGGCTCTTGCCACCTAGCTGCCCCTAATTTATCCACATTACATTCAGTGCTCTCTCTGTTCACTTACTGTATTAAGGAAAAGATCATTTATTCCCATGTATTCTAGTGGAAATAGGTGTTGTATTTTGTCAAGCTTTTTATTCATTGATTAATATAATCCTGGTCTTTGCTGGTGATTTTATTAATATTTTCTATTATGTCTATGGCTTTCCTGATATTAAAGCAGTCCTTGCATTTCTGGTTTAATCCAACATGGAGTACATACTTTTTATATATTGTTATGACCTCTGTGCTAATATTTTAGTTTAAAATATTATGTTGATCTTCATGAGGGATATTGGTCTATTGTTTTTTTTTCTCTGCTTTTACTTGCTCTGTTTTAGGTATGAACTCAGTATTTGCTGATAGAAGGAATTTGGTAGGATTCTGTATTTTCACGAGTTATTTATATAATATAGGAATTAATTATTCTTGGAATGTTTGATAGAACTAATTTCTCTTGTATTGTGTTTATCTGAGTACATATGTTGTCTCATAGTATACTGTAAATTCCTTGATGTATGTACTGTTTCGGTTTTGGTTTTGTGTCCCATTCTACTAAAAAACATTTTTTTATTGTAATTACCCAAATTACAAATTATATCCCCCTTTATAATAATGCCCAAAGATGATATTCAGGTTCTCTATTGAAGAATTTAGTAGATACAATTTCATGGCTTGCATTGTGTTCCATGCCCCCAAAATGACTGATTTGTGATAGCTGCATTTCACATCCTGCCCTTCTAAGAGTGCCAGTGTAATCAGGTAACTGGTGTCTAGTGGTGAGGTTAATAATGAATAATGGTGACTGACCAGAAATGGAAAGAGTCCTTCAAATCTAGACCAAGTTGATAACTTCAAACAGGACTGACTTTAAGGGCTTTTCCTTACAGTGTTCTATCATACAAATTTGTAGCTTACTCTACTATAATTATAAGTATCTCTTTTGTAAATTTTTCCGTTTGCTAGGCTTTTGTGTTGTGAGCATGAAAATGGCCAAAATGCACTATTGCAAAATCATGGGGAAAATAAATATTTAGCATATGTTGGGAATTCCCTCTCTTCCCCATCCTCCATCCCCTTAAATTAGCTTTTTCCTTTCAGTTCCTGGACTTTAATATTTTGGATTAAGATGATGCTTTTTTTCATTTCAGTAGATTTATTGAAAGGTCACTTTCTTGTTATAAGAACATAATGGTACTTTGTTTTAGGTTACTTAAGTCAGCTTAAGTTTATCTTGATGATTTAGAAAAAAAATTCTAAAATGAATCAGATATTTAAGAGTAACTGAATCTGTAAAATGCTTCACAAAATGAAACATGAGTCATATGAGCCATATTATGGTTCTTTGGTTTATCTTTAAAGGAGAGTTTTTCCAAAGCCTTACGTCAAAGGAAAATTTGAATTAGTTATAACTATTTTGAAAGTTAAGATATGTATTGATCTGATTAACTATATTAACTCCCAACACTATTGTATCATATGTCAGTTTAAATTCATTAACATACAACTAGGTTTAAGTGCTTCAACAACCCAAATTACTGTTGTTTCTAACATCAGTATTGGGTAAGAAAACTATTAGTGTAAGCCAAGAGAATTAAATATATAAACATAATTATAAATGTATGTTTGATATATATACATATTTAACATATATTTTATATATACATATATAATCCAAACTCATAAATACCAATGAAAACCTCCAGTAAAACTTGTATTTTCTCTAAGTTGTTTTATTTATTAGGCCCTTTTCTTACCCATATGGTTGATAACTGAATCAGAAGCCATTTTCATAGGGGAAACTGAGAATAAATAAGCCAAGGAGCACTAAATGTTGTGTTGTTGTTTTTTACCTTAACTGTAAGTTTTTGTGTGACTTAAAAATGAATAATTTTGCAAATCAGTCAGTTAGACTTTCTTTTGAGACTGTACTTAAATATAATCTTAATGTGTTTCTTTTCTTACAGAATGACATGACAACTGCTCGTTTACAATGGGGAGAGATACTTATGCCATTGCTTAAAAAATACAAACTTAATATCACATGGGGTGATCAAGATTTATTAAATATAATGTTTTTTCATAATCCAGGTAATTTTATGTTTTTGTACTTTTAAACATACTTTTAAAGCCACATGGATAGTTCTTAGTCATCAGAAATTAGGAATTGTCAAAGTTTTCAGTGAGTAGTAGTTTAGCTTACTTGTCATTATGACTTCTAAAGTCATGTTCTAAATAACAAGGGGTTTTTTTCGATTTTGGTAAATTTTGTTGCATAAAAATTCAGTTTTAGATATTAAAATCCTTCCCAAATATTAACTCTGTAAAAAATTCTTAAAAGTTTGTTTTTAGAGTTATGCTCAGCTCAGTCTGTCTTGTGATATACTTTTCTGCATTTAGAAAGCCTTTTCGTTTTTCCATGCCATTGGAACTACCGGCCTGATCATTGTATATATGGAAGTAATTGCCGAGAAGCTGAAGAAGAAGGAATCTTTATTCTCCATGGGAACAGAGGTGTTTACCATGATGATAAGCAGCCAGTTTTTAGAGCTATTTATGAAGCACTGCGAAATGTAAGCAATTGCTCTTTAATTAGGTTGTTTTTTTTTTGAAAAGTAAAATCTTGACTTCTTCATCCCCTTATTCAAATTCCCTTCTCCTGTTCATCACACTTTCTTAAAAGCCTCCAGCGCCGCCCATTTTAGTTAGGATGAAATATGTTTCCTGTAATCCAAAGTATAAGAATGAATTCTTTGAATGAATTGAAACACCAGGAGGAGAGAGGCTTCTCTAAATATGAAGCAATTAACTCAGTAGAATGAATCATGAACAGTTAAAAAGGAAGCTCCATCATCTTTCAAGTTTCCCCTGATACACTGCATAGTTTGGTGACCAAGATAATGTCTTATAATCTCTTTTTAAATGCAAGTATTAAACTATTTTTGAGCACATAATTGGAATAATATTTTCTCTAGGCAGTTTAAGTAGCACTCACTGTGAACCTGTTTTAAGGCACTAGACTAAGTGCTATGGAAAGATATAGAAATGACCTGAAGACATCACTGTCTTCAAGGGACTTAAAAGTATAGAAAGGGAGATAAAATGTATGTATAAATTAATAAAATCCAAAGTAGAATGTCATAAACTGTTAGGGACCCCTGGAGTTTGGGCCTGATCTCTCGGGCCCACAGGCTTATCTGACCAGCAGAGGCCTGTAGGTCCTGGTGGAGTTTTGCTGTAAGCAATGACTGAGACAGGAGACAAGATAGTAAGAACTCAGTTTATTCAAGCATCGAGTGGTGCTTTTATCTCGTCTCTGACACCAGTGCACTAAGTGAACCTATCAGCTAGTAGTTTGCCCTTATAAGGAAGTAATTTACCTTAAGCCAGGACTCCCCAGGGTGGACACATAGCCTCAAGAAAGAAAAACATTTTTGGCTTCTTTGTTCTCAGAAAAGCCTGGGAAAATAGCCTTGAGCAAAACAGGGGCAGAACCCTTCCTCCCAGCACCATCTTGTTCATGCCTTACCAGTCTTCCCTCAGTTTACCTGAGTTGTGACCAGTGAATGCTGTCCAAGAGGCTGGGGGTTGGCAATTCCCTTACAATAAACATTATAGAATAGACGGAAGCAAAGTGCTTTTGGGAGGATACAAAATGGTGATCATCCATCTTCAAACTTGAGGTTTACTCATTAGATTCCTCTCCTCTCCTCTCCAACCTAACCAGTAAACCCCAAGATATCTACATAGCTTTCAGCCTTCAAAATTTACCTTCCATTGCGTAAGATCACTCTTAGGTAAGGTCATGATACCCCATGTGGAGAGAGTAGAGCAGAGAAGAGAGGAACTGAGGACCAACTGAACCTGGCCAGTTGGATTCCCAGTGAGCAGCTCAAACAACTCACAGGCTGTGGTTTGTCTTTCATTCTCAAAGAGGGCCATGATATCAGGAAGATGGTTCCATGACTTATAAATGAATTGGATTTAATATGAGGGAAGGCTATGCAAAGTCACTTTCTCCTCAGGAGCCATCTGGAGGAGGCCCACAACTCAGTAGGAGACCTTGCCCTTTTTAAACTCTTTTCCCTTTTCTTTGATCTCTTTGGTATGCAGATATAGCGATATTGCAGGATCAAAGAGTATGTATTGTTTTATAGCCCTTTAGGCATAGTTCCAAATTGCTTTCAAGTATGGTTGGGTCAATACATAACTCCACCAACAGGGTATTAGTGTCCTTATTTTCCCACATTTTCCTTTTCTGTAGTGATAGCCAAGGAAAAACTTTATAAGCAGCCCATTCTACCTTTAGAAATCTCTAATCATTTAGAAAGTTTTATCCAAACTCAGTTTTCTCTTTCTATGATTTATGCCTACTACTTCTCAGGGACCACATAGGACAGATCTAAACACTCTTCCACATGACAGACTTTTAAGTACTTCAAGAGAGATAAGCTTAAGTTTTCTTTTCCAGACTAAATCATTCTATTTTCTTTAGCTCTCAGTTCCTTCTCTATCCTCCTTGAAACTCCTGTTTATAAAAATACTTTCTTTTTTATGGCACTTAGAATTAAATTTAATGCTCTCGTACTGGCAGCTAAGTGGCACAATAGATACAGTTCTAGTTCTAGAGTCAGGCTCATCTTCATGAGTTCAAATCTGGCCTCAGATACTTACTAGCTGTGTGACCCTGGGGAAGTTACTTAACCCTATTTGCCTCATTTTCCTAATCTATAAAATGAGTTGGAGAAAGAAATGACAAACCACTCCAACAACTCCAATCTTTGCCAAGAAAACCCAGAAATGGAGGCATGAAGAGTTGGATACAACTGAAACAACTGAAAAACAACATGTTCATACCATATTTTAAGAAAAACACTAATAACCTGAAGTGCATTTAGAGGGGGGTAATCAGCAAAATGATTAGAGCAGTTGAAGGAACTCTGGAAATGTTTAGTCTGAAAAAGATTTAAGGAAGACATGATAATTTTCTTCAATTATTACAAAGGATATCATGAGGAAGAGGAGTTGTCTGTTTGACACACAGGGCACAACGAGTAGCAGTAGGTGAAGTTGTCAAGAGGCACATTTAGACTTGATTTGAAGAAAACCTTCCTAACTGTTAGAATTACCCATAAGGTAAATGGGTTTATTTCTCTTCACTTGAAGTCTTCAAAAACGTGTCGACGATAGGCATCTCATAAAAGGACAAGTACAAGTTGGCCTTTGTGGCTCTATGTCTGTATGAAGTCCCATCAAGACAGAGTATGATCTTGGAGCTATCATTTTTCTTGTTTAGGACTCTGACTCATCAGTCTATTGACTCACAGAGCTTTTTCACCCTCATCTTGTACAGACAATTATATTTCTTTTTATTGAATTTCACCTTTTTTAGATTTCACCCATCATTACAGGTTTTTTTTTGAGTCCTCAATCTGTCATCTAATATATTGGTTATCCCTATCTTTCTACCATTAACACAAATGTGTGAATAATCATAGCATCTTAGCTGTTATCCTTATCACTGATAAAAATGTTGATCCCTAGGGCTACTAGAAATCTCCCTAAAGTTGACATCTGCCTACTATCTTTTCTTTCGGTCTGTTCAACCAAGTCTCATTCATGAGGGCAACACAGTGAGACTTTCCCCTCTTTTCTCAATCTTTGAATACCAGATGGTCAAAGGATATGAACAGGCAATTTTCAGGGGAAGAAATTAAAGATAGCTATAATCATATGAAAAGGTGCTCTAAATCACTACTGATTAGAGAGATGCAAATCAAAACAACTCTGAGGTACCACATCACACCTATAAGATTGGCAAACATGTCAGAACAAGAAAATGATAAATGCTGGAGAGGATGTGGGAGATTTGGAACACTTAATTCATGACTGGTGGAGCTGTGAGATCATCCAACCATTCTGGAGAGCAATTTGGAACTATGCCCAAAGGGCTACAAAAATGTGCATACCCTTTGAGCCAGCAATATTGCTATTAGGACTGTATCCCCAAGAGATTATAAAAATGGGAAAGGGACCCATATGTACAAAAATATTTATAGCAGCACTCTTTGTGGTAGCCAAGAACTGGAACTCAAGGAGATGCCCATCAATTGGGGAATGGCTTAATAAATTATGGTATATGAATGTAATGGAGTACTATTGCGCCATAAGAAGTGATGAACAAGAAGACTTCAGGGAGGCCTGGAAGGACTTATTTGATCTGATGC